>JAXCLQ010000003.1:10799814-10819653 GCA_035584115.1 Cedrela odorata
TGGTTTGTGTAGTTATTAAAAGAGATCCATAAATCTTAATGAATCATTTAATGTTTTAACTTTGCATGAGAACATAGGAGTTAAGCTTTATAAGGTATTTTCCTTAGACCTCGGGAGGGGCTTTGTGAATAATTTAGGAATACTCAACTAGCAACTAAATAATTAATTCTTATTAAAAAGAATAAAGGGAAGGAAATAATTAGTGAAGGTGAAATCATAGCCCTAGAACTTTTAGCTTATTAATTTAATCACATTTATTTTATTTGCATTTGAATTTATTTTTAATTGTCCATCTATCAAATTTTGTTAGCCAAATAAAATTTAGGTTATGCCAAGTCTTAGGAATTAATTTACAACAATTCTCGTAGGACGATATTTATCTCATCACTCTATTACTTGTTCGACTCGTACACTTGCGATTTTACATAATAATGTACCTTCGTATGAAAATTTGTGTTAGTACTATGTTCATGTTGGTTTACTAGTTGATTTGGCTCATTTATTTAAAATTTTCTATATTTAGGATTGATTTGGCTCTCTTATTAATTATAATATGAAAAATGATCCCTGTAGTTTCTTTGCTTTATTTCTTTGAATTCCTTTTGATTGCACAGCGAGGTTTGATTCAATTTCTTCGATAAGGATTTACAAATTTTGGATCTCAATAATGTTTGTTGAAAATGAATGAATTTAGTGATTTTATTTTTAGTTTATGCATGAAGAAGGACTTACTTTTCTCTATTAGTCCTTATAATCTTTATACAAGAAATTGTTCTACTTCTGTCATATTCTGGTTGAACCCTAATATCTGATATCTCAATTGAATATTCTACCATTTTTCGGCGTGCAATTTACTCTAGTGCATGATGGCATCTAACTAGCACTTAAGTTCAGATTCAAACAGCTCATTGTCACAATGCATCTTTAACGTGTACTTTCAAGTAATTAAAAAAAAGTTAAATGAAATTTGTTAAATTGAACTCTGATGGAAAACTAAGTTGACGGATAATGCTTAAACTTATACAACCATATCCTTTGTTTGTCTGCATGATTGCTTGCTTTTTTATTTTCTATTTTTTTAAGTTAAATTTCAGTTAGATTGAAATCTTGATAGATCTTGATAATCTAAAACTATCATGATAGTCATAGATTTATATATTGTTTCTAGGTTGGGATTTCAGGTGAAAGATGGAGATTGATTTATCACAATATGATAATTAAATATATTTTAATAATGATATTCTTACGGAAGAATGTGAAATTATTAATTTAATAGCTATTATTTTGAATTTATAAATTTGTAAACTTTTATTTTGGAATTATGATATTTTATGTATGAATTTATTCTGATGTGATTAATTTTTCATAAGGATATTGAATAGTTACAAGTAAACGATTTACTTGAAATAAGGTAATTGTAAAACTTTGACCAACGTACCTTGCAGCTCGTATTGTTTGTAGATCATAATTCATGAATCCAGTTACTATAGGGAATATATTGTGAACATCTCTTAATAATTTGAGTTTATTTCTTTTTTTGGTTTGAGACAAGTGACAAATAACTATTCCTTTTTTTTTTTAATAGAGGGAAAAGAGTTAGGAAAGAAGTTATTAATAATAGATAAAATTATATATATTTTTTATAAATTATTATTATCAATTTTATTTTTTATTGTATATATTTGATATTTTATGTGAGTGATGTATTTTATTTTAAATTAATGTCAAAATTTTTACTAAAATTCTATTAAAAATTCTTAAATATTAAGTACTTGCTTAGATGAATTTAATAAATATTAAGTACTTATTTAAATAAATTTGATTATAAAATATCAAATTTATTATAAATTTAATGTAAATTTATTATTGAATTTTTTTCGCATATGTTTTGATAATAAAATGTCGGACCTATTATAAATTTGGAGCAGATTTATTATTAAATTTTTTTAACGTCTGCAAATTTAGACAGATTTAGAGATATTCGTTCAAACTCCCATGTGTTGTTCCGTACTTGCATGACCACTCTGTCAAAGCATGTGATCTTTGGCTCGTGGAGATCAGGTATGGGTTCCTCTGCTGCTTCGTCAGTAACCTCTTCACACTTAATATCGCTCTAGCTAGTGTTTTCGTAGATCAGCAAGAGTTGTGGACCTCGACACTTATGACCCACAGTGAACTTGTCATTGCAATTAAGCAAATACCCCGAGCTCGCCTTTTCATTTCCTCCCACGTCAGAAGCTTCACCGAAGAGGATGGAGTAGATCTCGCTGGAGTAAGAAGGTTTAACTGCCGTCGGTTGGATTACGGTGGTCTCGTGAACCACCGTTGGTGAGGAAGTTGGTCATCTTGCATGCATAAAAGACTAATGGCTTCCTTCAACGATTAAGGTTTGAACATCTGGATGCTCTCTGCGATTTCGCGCTTTAGACCTCCCATTAAGGTACCTACCGATGCCTTTTGTGTCCACTTGCGCACTCTGTTGCCCAATCTCTCAAACTCCTTATAGTAGCCAATCTGTTTAGCCCCGTGATAGTGACTCATCAAAGTCCTCACATTCTATTGGTCCGAAACGAGCCCATAGCTCTTCCTCAAAAATCGCCTATGTCACCGCTTGACCCTCCTCCCTATGAGCTCGGCGCAACGATCGCCACCATTGGTTGGCTTCACCCTCGAGATGGAATGATGCCATTGAAACTTTTTGTGCTTCCGTAGTGCCTTGATACTCAAAGAATTTATCAATGTGGTGGAACTACTCGGTAGGGTCATCGTCGGAGTACCTAGAAAACTCAATCTTAGCCATTTTTGTCGAAAGAACTTTTTAGCCTCCTTTCGTGTCGTCTCTGTTCTCTGCCGCGTTGGTGCGAGAATGACCGTCTCGGTCATTGTGGGGATGAATAGAGCCAACTCTGTTTGAAAACAAAGCCTCAGACAAGCGGTTGATAGTCTCCTCCAGTTGGTGTAACTTGTCAGCAACACTAAGTTCCATTCGATTCATGCCATCTTGAAGTTCGCCGAACCCGATTTCCAAACTCTCGATCCACTCCTTAGGTCATTGTGGAGCTCTAATACTAATGATAGGTTCCAATCAAGCTTACTACAATTGCATAAGAAATAGAATATGAACCACAATAGTTGGATAGAAATATACTTCCTTTTATCAATGCGTCTAGCAGAATTTAAATAAACAATAAGTAATAACTTTTTCTAAACTTATGACCACAAATTCCTAAAATAAAGACAAACAACTTACTGCAAAAGAGTAGCTAACAAATGCTTAAGGAATATTTTTACCAATGTTCACCTCGAAAAGTTATTTTTGTTGGTAGTGACTACTTTTGCAACAAGCCAACAACTCACTAACTGTTCTAAAATTATTAAAAATTGAGGAGGTTGGATAAAAAAAAATTCTAATGCCAAGGTTAATTATATTGAGATCCCTATATTTGGTCTAAATACAGTTAAGTAACAAATATTAGGGAAATTGACTTATACATACAGTTAGTATTTCATAAATAAATAAGATATGTTTGAACACAGTTCCGCGAAAAAAAAAAAAAGAAAAGAAAAAAGGAATATTAATTGAAATGACACGTCAATGCATAACGTTCCAGGACGGAAAAATCAACAACTATAAAACGTTGACAGTTGGTTGCCAAAATCCACGACACTATATAACTGCCACCAAACGGCCAAACCCGATTCCTTGCGCGCGGACCCATTTACAAAAACAAAATATCGGAAAAATTGAAAATTTTGGACGAATGATCGTCACTGCAAAGCAGATCTATCTGTTTTGGACCTTTTGATCTCTCAGTATGTGGCGTTCCGTTTGGCGATCCATCGACCGATTCTCTCTTCAGCACTTCAAGTAAGTTCTGGTTTAGTCTCTGACTGATTTTTAATTTTCAATGTTTTAAACCGAATTTGGTTTCTTTGTTGAATTTTATGCATTTTCACAAAGTTTAATTCGAAATTTGTTGGAAATTGGTTATGAGTGATGTGTAATTTGGTTTCAAATTACAGTTTGTTGAGAGTCCTTGTGGAGCTGTGTTAGGGTTGGTAAAATCAGAGATTGAATTGGCTGTTTAATTCACTTAATTGATCATCTGTAAAGATTGAATATTGAATTTTTAAATTTTTAGTCAATAACCGCCTTTTAGTTTTCAGGAAGTGATATTGAATCAAAATGCTTTATGGAAAATGAGACATTTATGTATAGTACTGCAAAATTAAAATAGAAACGTATTCTATGTGGCGGAATAACAAGAATGTAGATAATGGAAGACATGCCCAATATAGGTATTAGTGGATAAAGTAGTGTGAGATATTCCTACAGAATTTGTCCCTGCTACTCACTGCTTCTATGGAAATTTATTAATCAGTTCATGTGTTTGATCTCTAACTCTCAATTACCAATTAGTTCAAGGGGAGAGGAACAACTGTATATTTGAAATGGTTTCAATAGCTGCTTACGTTTTATAAATATGATTTTTTTGTTCTTTGATTGTTGGACATTGTCGTATATGTAGATACGTGATTAATGAATTACAACAGATCAAAGTTGTGGATGAGCATAACAGGGTAACCCTATTTGCCTTAATGTCTTATAATGTAATGGTAGAATCCATTATCATTTTTCTTTCTTATTACGTTATCTTTCTTGTCTTTTCCTCCAGGAACTAGTCATTGATATACTGCAATCTATAGTAGAGATAGTTACATATGGTGATAGACAAGATCCATTCATTTTTGAGTAGGTGTCTTTTTTTATGCAGCTTCTTGTGTGGTTATGCTTCTCTGTATGTGGATAATATTATATGTTTTACATTGGATCTTTGCAGATGTTTTATGGAATACCAAGTTCTAGCAGAGTTTGTACGTGTCTTAAAGATCGGAAGAACTTCAAAAATAGAGGCACCGTTACTTCAATATCTGAGCATAATGATCCAAAACATGGGTAGTGAATATGCAATATGTAAGATGCAACTTCCATTGATACTTATGGTAAATTTTCTAAATGTTTAGGTTCTTTTCATCTCTCTCTATTAGTACATGTTTGTGCTTGTATTCTTGAAAATTGGAGGAATGGTTTGTGGAACCCATGATTGTTTTCACATAGAAAGTGTAATATACAAAAATAGCAGCCTTAAATGTTTTTGTCTAATCTCTCTTTTAATATTTTTTTTCCTGAAGTCCTTATTATTCCTGTTCCTCGTACAACTTTGGTAATGCATTTGACAATTGTATCATGCAGACTATTGTTTAAGTAATGACTATATCAACAGCATCATATCACATGAGTATGAATTTGAGGGAGGAGATCTGGCTCCATATTACATGTCCTTCTTAAGGTTCTGATATTGTACTCTGTCTCTCTTCAAAAATTTCTATGAGATGTCTGTGTAATTTTCTATCCAAAGATACATGAGTTAGCTCACATTTCTTTCTTTCTTGTTGTAGCTCATTTGATTTGATAAATAAACAGGAAACTAATATTATTTTATTTTATTTTTTTCTCATTTTTTTCCTCTTTCTTCTTCTTCTTCTTCTTTATATTTTCTTTCCATGAGAAATCAGGGCAGTGAGTGGCAAAATTAACAGAGACACCCTTTGTCTTCTTGTAAGGGTTAATAGGGTAAGTTACCGCTTGTCCGCATGAGAGATGTTGATGCACATTTACCTTTCAAGCTAATGTTTATGCATTTTTATGTATAATATTATTATTATGTAATTAGGATTGTGGTTTTACTTGACTACGAAAATCCTATTGCAGATGTCAAGTTGTTGAATGAATGTGTTCTAAGTAGAAGTGCACTCTTTGTGTCAACATTGCAAAAGCGCTTTAGTGAAAAAATGAGTGTAATGGTGATGTTTTCTCACCTCCATCTGTCTTCTCTGTACAGCAATATAAGACAGCTGATGTTATTCTAAGGATCATAAGCCGATGGACATGAATGGTGTGAAGATCAACTCCTTCCCTTTTCCAGATATGATTATGGTTAGGAAAGGAAGCACTTAATGAAACAAGTTGATGAAGTTCATTTAATGTCAGATAGAAAGTGAGGTCACAGAGGTTTTTGCACTTAGGCCTCTTAGGTTTGGTTGGTGAGGCTTTCAAACTGGAATATCCCTTGTGACAAATTACTAACTTAAATATATATGTGAAGCTATGAAAGATGACCCCTTAACTTTTTATTTGAATACCAAAAGTATACCTAATTAGCTGCTTGAGTATTTTATGGTTAGGAAGAAAATGCTGAATACTATCATGACTATGTATTGCGCAGTCTTATGCCTGATTGTGACTATTTAGGAAAAACTATGGTTCAATTGTCACGGTCATATGATGCCTTCAGTCGCCACATATGCCAGGATATCCTTTTTCCATTTATGATTGTGGACTAGGAGAACTAACACCATTTAAATATAGAAAATAATGATTAGAAGCTTTTAGTTGTAGTCAATATGTATATCGTTTCCAGGAACTCTAGGTTAGCTTTAACTTAGCATAAGGTTGATTTTTTGTTTTTATTTCTCTTTCTTTTTGGCTCTTGCCTAAGGCAGTGGATTTTGCTTGTGCTTGAGCATTATAGATTTTTTCCTGGCAATGGTTACATTTTGTAGAGCGATGTCTTTCTCTTATTTACAGGACATTGTAACTTCATTTCCCCTGTATACTGAGGCTCTAAAATTTGCTCAGCATGGAGAAAAGATGATTCAGACAGCTGTACGTGCATTAACCCTCAACATATTTAATGGTATAGGATTTCAATATTTTATTTATTTCTGCAAATTAGATTACATGAATTTGGGATATAAAATACTTTTTAGGCATCTTGCAACAGTATCCTTTTGGTTATGCAGTTAGTGATGACATGGTCTATCAGTTTGTGACAAGTCCACCGGTCTCAAAGTACTTTTCAGATTTGGTTTATAGCTTGAGAGAGAAATGCATTCACCTCGATGGCCTTGTACAAGCCACAGCGTATGCTGTTTTCAATTTCTTAGAGAAATTTATGCAATGAAAAATGAAAATTTGGTGATTCTATGCATAACTATCTATTGAAAAGAAACCTACCTGACTTTGATGCAGTGAAACATGCACTAATGAAAAGAGAAAAGAAATGCTCCTGGAAAGTGATAAAATTGTGGATGATCTCTACTATTTTAAGGATATTCTTTCTGTTGGCGAATCTTGTTTGAGTAAAGTTGTTACCCAGGACCTTGTCAGCCACCTTGTCTTGCCCCTATTGCTGCCATTACAGCAGTTAAGGCAGAGCAATGTGAGTTATTTCCTTTCTCAACTCTTTTCCTTGTGTTTGAATTTCAAATTGCACAGTAAAAAGTGTATAAGATTGAGCATATGCTTTAAGATGATGGTGGCATTAGTATCTGAACATAGCTTGTGGCCCAACATTTTAGGATTGGGTATGTGCAACAGTCTGTGTCTTCTGTTCTTTCATATTGGGATGTGGGGTATCTATATATATATATGATATGGTCAGTGCACTACCTGGATATCATCCCAGGACGGAGCCAGTGGACCATGAACATATTTCTTTCTTAAGTTTGTAAACAGTGTGGACATAATCTCCAGTAGTTAACATAAGGGTGAAGGTTGTAAGTATGATAATTAAGTTTTCTGTTGATTGTTTTTACCAAATCCTGTTATAGATTTTCCATGGGGTTCTGAGGTAAACTTGGGAGGTTTTCCCCTGGGCTAGGGTTGAGATCTCCCAAAATGCTGAAATGCTATCCCCCAAAAAGAAAAGGAGAAAACAAGAAAAGAAAATAACTTATTAAAATATATCAAGATGCAGACTATTAAATACCAAAATCTTCTCATTTGGAACATTGTAGTTATATTTTGGAACTTATTGTTAATTTCTTTTCCAGGGATTTAATTTGTCTGCGGTTACGTCTCTGTACATAGTTTCTCATCTTCTTGTAGTTGTTGGTGGAAAAAACATCATCAATGCTGTGGCTGGTGTTCTTTTATATCCGTATATGACCTTAAGCATAAGAGACGCTGCCAAAGGTGAAATAACTAACGGGAGTAGTCATACACACTCTTTCTTGAACCTTTTACGTGATATGGAAATCGTGGAAATTTTTTCTCCCGAGTATGAAGGATGCAAAAACATGAATGGGGACCATGTATCTGAGGATGGTGATATAAGCAAAGAAAGGTTAGTCTATGTTTTTGATGTATCAGTTATATTTCATTGATCTAAAGAAGTGTGTATCATCACAATGGGGCAACGGAATTTTAGGTTTGAAGGATAACTGCGAACCACATTCAGTTTTTTGTTGTTATTGATTGATATTAGGTATGTAGATCTTAGCAAATGTTGGAAAGTTTTGAACTTAAGATTGCTGATGCTTTTGGAGGCTTGTTTTGGGACTTCATAACAAACAGATGTTAAGATTGCTTTTCATCTAGAACTGCATATACTCAAGAATCAATGTATAGATTCAAAAACTAATTGACATTGAGACTTTGAATTAGAGTATATCTAAGATATATTAGTGGCATGCGTATGTAGCAATTTAAGGCTCAAATCTCAACAAACTAGAGCCCATGCGTGGAAACTGAACTCCAGCATCATTGTTTTTCATATAGGGGTCCTGATAATTGGATCTGCTTGAATCACACTGCAGCAGAATAAGTGAATATGTTATAGATGGAAATTCTTTACCAATCAACCGTATGATCATATTTGTTTAAAATAAGAAAGAGTGTAAACATAGTATATGATTATAGCTGCATTTAATGGAATGTTATGTGTGTTAATTTACATGATCTTGTATGATGATTGTGCAGCACCTGCACAATTTTTTAGAGCCCACCAAGTCCTAAAGAGAGTGATCTCATCTGAGCTTTATTTGCTTTCTACGGTTATTTATCATCACGTCTGGTCTCTTTCACATTATCACCTGTGCTTTGTGCTGTTTAATAAATTTCTCTTGTGCTAACCCAACATTAAGTTATCACCTAACCAAAGAGAACGAGAAGTGGTTATTTAAGCATTTATGAGACTCTTTACAACATCTGACTATCTGAGGCAATTGCTAATTAGGATGTGTTTAACATTCAGACGTAGTATTCGGGAGGCCAATAATTGTTTTATTTTACTACGGTTTATATAATTGTGTGAATTTAGTTTCATATTAACTTATTTTCAAATTCTTCGCTCGTGCAGGAACGGAATTCTAGCATATATTTTCTCTGATAATCAAAGTCTGTTGCTTGCATCCCTATATTTGTTTCTTATTTTAGCAGAAAGTAAAGGTATCTTATGTTTTAAATTGTTTTCTATTTCACCCTATTTAATTTATATTGTGATTTATTTTCTTCTCTTTCCTTTTTTGTTTTTTTCTTTCTTCCAAGCAGAGCTTGAATATCCACTGGCTTCATTGATTAGGTTATGCGAAATGCAAGATACAATGGTAAATAATTAATTTTTCCCAGCATTTTAACGGATTGATTTCTTCTAAGCATACACAATCAATCAAGCTTTCTAATAAATTAAGATGTAATGACTCACTTTTTTGTCATTTTCATTATATTCTTCCTTTCTTCTCACTCTATGGGGCATTTGGAAGCAAATAAGTTATATCTCATAAAAGTTCTTATTATAGTATTGGAGGGTACTATGGGTGGGTAGAAAAAAATTGGAAACTGGAGGAACCAAACCAAATTGATCTAAACTGGGAGGTTTGTTTCAGTTCTTTTGTGTTGAAACCAAAACAAGTTCTTCAATAATTTTAGAATGTAGTGACACATGGCACATTTTTATTGTAGTATATTCATCTATGATTTAATTAACCTAAATTTAAATAAAAGTGACAAAAAATAAACTAAAAATGAAAAACCCAGTAATAGGTCCTAATTGTAAAACTGAACATGAGCCGAACTGAATCAGTTTTTGGTTCTGTGTAACTGTTGGTTTTTTTTTTTTTTTTTTTACATTTTTCAAAAAATTGATTTTTTCAGTTTCGTTTGATTTTAGTTGAAACCAAACTGAATTGAACCGGCCCATGGCCATCCCTAGGAGGAACACACTTATGGCCTTGTTTTGGTGTCATTGTTATATTTCATAGATGATTCATGAACTTCTGATTTTAGTGCACAAATGACCTACATTTTCTGTACTTAACTAGAAGCAATTTATTTGTATAGAATTAGAAGATATGTATTATCTCTATGTTTTAAGAAATTGTTTTCAATAATGCAGACTTGATAGTGATTGGTCAACTTGGTGCTCTTTTGTTCTTTTTGAGATGTTAGAAATTTGAATATTTCTGTTATGAGAATGACCTGATAGTGGCCTTGCAAGAATATAACAGTAACCTATATAGTTCTAAAGAGTACTTGTGCATGAACCTGGTCAAGGTCCTTTGCATTGCCTTGTGAAGGAATAGTTTTATTTTATTAGGCTTTTAACATTTTTATATGAGATATTTTTAAGAAGCAAATAATTACTTGAGCAATAAATGTTGCAATACAAATTGAATGCCCATTTGAAGGAATAGTTTTATTTTGTTAGGCTTTTTAACATTTTTTTATGAGATATATTTAAGATGAAGATAATTACTTAACAGTAAATGTTGCAATAGAAAATTGTACGATGAGATATATTTAGGATAAAATTAATTACTTAAGCAATAAATGTTGCAATACAAAGTTGTATCCAGTCTATACTTGCTAGTGTGACTAAAACTTTACGGTATGATCTTCAGCAATAAATGTTGCAATACAAAGTTGTATCCAGTCCATACTTGACTATAAAACTTTACAGTATGATCTTGGACATGAAAGTAATACCAATAAAAAGGAGTTATTTTTAATTTTATGCATGCTGGGTTCAGCTCAATAGCCAGTGTCTGCAGTACACGTTAATATTATCTTTGGTTCAGTTCTGCCACCATTTCCTTTTGCTTCTTAATTTCAGAATTTCAATGACAAGATGCTTTATATATTCTTAATTTCCTTTATGGCTATGAAAATATGATAGCTTCCAGGGATTTTAAATTCATGTGAGTAGTTTGTAAAATAACGTTGTTGATATATTCACTCTCAGAATTATGGCACTTCGACTTCACTGGCAGTAAATGACAATATCCTTGTGAGACTTATGCCCCAGGTATATTTACTGTCTGATGGTTGTGCTCCACTGCTGCTGTTAAAATTTAAAAAATCGCATCTTAATATCACCTTTATAGCTGTCACCAGGACATGTTGATAATTTTCACTGACTTATGAGCTTCTGTGTCTGGATCCTGTTCAGCCCTCAGTGTAATGATGACTTATCATTTATTCACAGGTTTTAAATGCATTATTGAAGGGTTTAGCAAGTCAATCTCCATTCTGTGCACTAATGCAATGGCATACAGGGTGGTTCTTGAGGAAACTATTGCTTTTTCAAGGACAGGCACTCAGCAATGATCATCTATCCCTGTTCAATGTGAGGTTTCAACTGATTTATTGCACCTCTTCAAGCTAACATACATATTTTGACTATTGACTTTGAGTGCAGAATAGTTGCATAAATTACTATGGAACAAATTTTGCTTTTTTGTTCAGATTTTGAATTTAATCAAATGCTTAAAGGAACCTAGAATTACATCCATCTTTTTCGCAATAAACGTTTCATGGAGATTAAACCATTGTTTGTATCAATCTTTTAAAGTTTTATATTTTAAAATTCCTGTTGACAGGCTTCATATCAGCAGTCCTGTGAGCGTCTTCAAAAAGAACTTGATGGATGCTGGTTTGATCATATCCTGGATACTTTGAGAAATGAATTGGCTAACTGTAAAACAGGTATGAGGCAGAGAATCTTGTCTTCAAAGGAGGAGCCCATACATGGGAGTTCTTCTGCGGAGCAGTGATCTTAAACAGAGGAAATAAGTATTCATTAGATATGCTATGTTAGACACTTTATGGAACTCATCACATCTATTTCAATGCTGTGTTCAGCTCTCGAGGAGCCTTTACAGTCTAAAAATCCTGTATTTGCGCTAGAGCTTGCTATTTGCAAAACAACTGACGGTACTGGTGATCTTTGTATTGATTAGTAGTTCTTATTTCTATAGTTGGATCAGCCTTTTTTCTCTTGCTTTGCTACAAACACTGTTGTCTTATCCATTTCTCTTTTTAATCCTTACACATTGTAGGCAATAAAACTGCTTCAAATATTGCTTGGCAATTGATGGTTGATGTGGTGAAGGTATTTATCTTTCATCATTATTGAAGTTAGTCGCATGATCGTAGAATTATTATAGTTCTGTAATATTTTATGAGGACATTTACATAGCAAGAAATGTTAAAGGTCTTAAGTGACTCCTTGAACTAAATAAATGCTGGGGTATGCCAGCCTTGAACTGGATAGATGTCAGAGGCATGGTGGTTTCATTTTTTTTGGTACATTTTACATTTTGCAGTGGAGAAGGAAACAGAAAACCATGAACAAATGTAAATGATGAGTTATAAGTCATGATGATTTATGTACACAACTATATGACATTCATGGTTCAAGGCTCCGTTGTCCAATGTGTTCTCCACTCTTTTGTCCAAGTTCAATTTTTTCCCTTTAAATCAAGCCATGTAGTTAATGGTTGTTATGTTTTTTGTTATTAGATTGATTAGTAATTTCTCCATGGCAAAAAGATCTAATGTCTTTTATGAGCATTGTTTTCGAGTTCGCCTGTGGACTCATAGTTATTAATTGCAAGCATCCACTTGCAGTTCTTATCTATTTGTAAAAGTTGTTCATATCACTTACATTTGCTGCTAATATAGATCTTATTTTGCACATACTTTTAGTTGTTCATTCTCCATCTTCAGCTGAAGGCATTTATTTCCAATGGAGAATTGCTTGAAAAAACCTTGCTAGACTCAGTGAGCAGTCTCCCCTCAGATTCTGGAACGTCCCATTCTTCAGATCTTACATCTGCAAGCTTTGGGTCAGAGGTTTTTCTAGGTTGGCTATCATTTGAGCTCATCTTCAATTGACTGTTCAAAACATTCTCCAGGGTCATGCATTATTCATTCAGACTTCATCAATCTTTTGTAGGATCTGGAATCCTATGCAGGATTGCCTTTTCCAATGCAGGAATCAGGGATATCTACCTGATACCCGTGGCAAGAGGAGCATCTGGAAAAGCAATTCTTGCAGAGAAACATCCTTTCCGAAGTCAACGGGGTGTTGTTATTGCTATTGCTCCACTGGCAGGTTTAAGTGTAAGTTTTAGGGATAGTAAATTCTTATGGTAATTGATGAGATCAGTGTTGTAGAAATGCGTTTGATAATAGTCTAATTACTGAATGAAGTTGTTACACAAACACACACACACACATCATAAATTATATATGTATACACTGGTCAGGCATACATTTATAAATCTAGTTTTTCCATTTGTACATTAAATTCATAAAATAAATAAATAAATGACAAGAGCAGCCAAATGCGACATCATATGCTTGGAACTCTTTTGATTCTCACAGATAATATTAATTTTTGTAACACTTTTTCTTCCTTCACACAGCCAAAGATAGATGAGGACCATCCAACATGGTTGCATCTTCGGATAAGAGAATTTGATCCGAGATCTAAAGCAAGTAAAACTCGAGGCTACAACTCAAATATGTCCAATGCTTTAGCAGATGGTCGATGGACGCTTGGTTTTCCTAGTGCCAAGGTTTGTGAGACTGCTCGCTTGTTGATACTTGAGGAAACATATAAACAGAGATCCTTCATCAAGAGCTTACTTGCTCCGCTATTACAAAACAATGATCTTCGAAATTTGTCATATAGTCAAGCTGGATGACGAGGTTAGCTTACTTACTAGAAAGCCTTATTTTATGTTTTTGTTACGAAAATTTTTGTATAATAATATAGATGGGACAATATTAATATATAATGTGTGTTTACTGTAACTCATTCTAGCATTTTTTTCTTCTAAATTTTTAGTAAAGTAACGCTGCCATGCATATAGAGAAAGCCGTAGATATGATTTCACTTTTACAGAAAGATTCATAGTTAATGTCAAAATAACATGAAGGAAAAAAATATTATACACCTAGTACAAAATAAACATCTTTTATCCATCACATTTTTAGAAATGCCAATAGTTATATTTCATCATATCCTAGTTCCTGTTGGCTAATTTTGATTAGTCGCGGGATGTAATTGATATTTTGTGTTTTGGTTAATTATGAAAAGTCTCGTTTGTATGAAACTCTTACATTAAGGTCCTTGATTGATGGACTAATTTGCTACTCTTAACTTCATTCAACTCCTAGATTAAGTACATAGATTGATTTTGGGTAAATCAATCTTGATAAATTTGTAACTAGCCCATCTAGCCCATGTAGTAACACTTTTTCAGCTTACTAAGAAAATTCAAACCAATTAGTCCAACCAAAAACTCTCCAACACTAATAAAATCAACATACAGTTTAGTTAATTTAGTTTTTATTTTTCTTAATGAGCATGTTAATTGTAGAGTTTTGTACTAAGTTTCACAAAAGTTTTAGAGTTGTTAAGACTTTTAGATTAAGTAATTACTTTAAAACAATATAGAGCCGGCTTTAATCTAGTGAAACCAGAACGAACTAATTAGATTTATGGTGATGCCACCTTTTGAAGGTGTTGAAACAAACATAAGATAACTATAAATTCACTGCCCAATATTATAATCTGTAGATACTAATCTACATAAAATAATTAGATAATGCAAACTTTTAAGAAAAGGAGTGTGTGGTACGTAATTCCATTACCTTTATGTTAACAAGGCTGGGCTACTTTTTCTCTTTGTAAACCCTTCAAAGCCTGGCCGGCCAGCCAGTCAAATTACTATTATATATAGCTATTCTTTTTCTTTCTCTTTCTCTTCACTGAGTTCTTAAATATTGCTTTCACCCACATGGCCACGTATAGAAGAAAGATGCTTATTTGAAGCTTAAAAGCATAAAATGAGCGGCCCTTTTGAGTAGATAATGCCATATTTTACCATTTTTTTTTTTTTAATAGAGAGTGCTTTACTTTAAGCTAAAGAAATAGTTTAAAATAATTATATAAGGACTTTTAACTAATGCAAGGTGTTTGCATGAAAAATTAAAAGATTTGATAGTGAAAGAAGAGAAAAATTACCCTAACTTTCACTTTGATTCGCATCTTTTAATTACTGTTTAAACTTAGATTTATCAAGCTACAGTTATGAATGCACTTTTGTTACAGTTATATTTGCAGACAAAGTCATAACTCATACCACCTCATTCTAAACATACTATGAATTAATAAAGTTAAACCATTATAAGAGAGAAATCAAAGAAAGGTAAGGGCTAGGGTGCTGTTTAAGCAACTGTAGATATTCCTCTCTCCCTTTCGTTCAAACTCTTCTTTTCTAGCAGCAGCAGCAGCATTACACAAGATGCTTTGTGTTCAAATTATTTTGGTGCTCTCTCCTTTGTATGTCTTTTTAGGCCAACAAAGATGTAAGCTTTTTGACTGGTGACTGAGAAATGAGAAATGAGAATGCTCACCGAGAAGAATAAACAGTTAATGGTTTGGGATTGTATGTCTTAACTAGGACCTATATACATTTGGGTCCTACTTCTATTTCGATCCGGTTCATTTTTTGTCAGGTGCTTTTCACATGCCTATCATATAATTGTAAAGAAAAAGAGTCTTCAAATACTCTTAATACAGTATAACGTTTAGTTTGATTAAATTATTGTCCTGTGTAAATTAATTTCGTCATATATATATATATATATATAGACGCGCGCGCACGAAGGCATAATAATAATTTATCAAAATGGTATATTAGGTAAACAAGAATACTATGATTTCTCTTATGTAGAAAGATGCTGGAATAAAAATTATGTATAATATAAGAAGCAATATTAATAAACTTTTACGGGTATTAGACTTTGATGCCACTAGCGCATATATACATAAAGTACAGTACTGAGATGTCAAGCTCAAGGTAGTAGAATTTGAACGGTTTTTCAACCACAAGGCTTAAAGTTTTGGTCATGTCATCTCATGGGAAATGCTAGGGTTCCCTATAAAGAGAACATTCTTCTGGTTGTTCTTCATCGATGGGTATATGAAATTCCATCGGTTTTTGTCACTAGTTTGTGGCCGTTGATTAATTAAATTTTTTAAAAATAATTTGATTCCCATTTACTAGCTATCTTCTATGATTGTCAGAAAACTAAGAATATTCTCTCTCTGTTTCTAATTTCTTTAAATATTTCCAAATTTTTGAGAATCTTGAGACTGCAAGAGAATTATCAGTGAACAAATTAATTATAAAGTTGAAGATGATTGAGGAATGAAAGGCAGATCTCTATTCTTATATTTTGTTGGTTTAAGGAAAACATCTTTAGATAATTTCAAGAAATTTTTGGAAAAACTAGATAAAAGAGAATACTAGTACGACTGTAGCTCTCCTTTCTATGCATTGGCTCGCTGAGGAATAAACATGGGCCACACCGAAGCTGGTCGATCAACACCCACAAATTGATTCACCTCAGAAATTAATGACCATGTTTTGACTGGTAATTAATGGAATATTAGAGATGGTTTTTAAGTAACAACGATCATATCTATTATTATGTACTTAATTATATAACATTTTGTATCACTTCTTCTAAACTACTATGTAGTTATTCTAATATAAGCAAGATTGGAATTTCTTTAAGAGATTTTACTGATCGTTTATTTAGTATCTGTTTTATAATACAATCAATAACAGTGAATTATTGTGTACGCATAAGGAAGCCCAAAGGGGAAGAATATGACTCCCAAGAAATTCCCATTACAGTGAACAATCACTTTCCAAATACCCCATTGGTAACTTAATTAATTAAGTTTTCAACTCAAAAGTTCCCTTGTCTATATGGTTTATTATCTTAATTATACTTTAATTAAGTATAATCAACAGTTGATTACTCCAAACCTTTATTTTATATATATATATTTATTAATTAATAATATTATGACATGAATCTCGTGGATTGCATTCATTGGAGCTAGTTAGAATGAATTGTCATTGCTGACTAATAGCACAATATAAATATAACCTCAACACGTAAGAAGATTATACAATAATGTAACTAAAAATATAAAGAGAATTTTGAAAGAAAATAAATGTAGGAGACTTAATGCTTAATTAAAGAGAAAAATTGTGAATGTCTCCGTGTAAAATGGCATATTACAAGGGTTTTGTTTATGTCCATTACGAATGATGGTCTTCTCGAAATTAATAATTAAAGTGCACTAAAAAGTTTAAGAATGTGGAATTTCTTTTTTAAACTTTTAGTGATCTTGTGATAGATATCGTTTGGACATTTCTCTTGGGAGTCAACACAAGGCCAGTGCATGATCCATAAATTGCTACATACAATTGAGTAAAAATAAAAACCCCACTTGTCATTTTGTCACCTCATCTCTAGTTGAAGGTCAAATTATTTTTTCATTTTGTTTTTTTAAAGAACAAAAAAAACCATGCGGCATTTCACCCATTGTATTGTTTTGTTTCATACTTTTTTTCGACCAAGATATAGAGAAATAAAGATTTAAAGAAAGAATAATGGGGGTTTTATTTGAATTTCCTTCAAGAGAGAACTAATAGTATAAATTATGTGAACTTTATTAACTTAAATTTTAAACACTATCATTTGTCAATTAATGATGATTTTAAATAGATTATTCTATTATAAAATTCCATTTAAACTAATAACTAACATGTATGTATGTTACAATACTCGACAATTGTTATTGCTCCAAATCATTTAGGAAAATTACTTTAACAAATTATCAAAAAGACATTAGTTTTTGGTTCCGTAACCAAAAAAATCCAGCATGTGATGACGTGGCATGATGTCTTTAGTCTAATTATGTAGTGGAGGGGACACGTAAGAAGAAACCAAGTCATGATCAAAACATTGCCCTAGGACTCTGGGAGTTCGTTATCATCATATGTTCTTCACTTATTCGTGATTTGTTTGTTCGTTTTTTGAATCAAAGAGAGGGTCCAAAAGCTTCAACTTTATGAAATAATGTGAGAAAGAAAGAGAGATAATGAGGGGGAATGTTTTGTTGTTGAGATTTTTTTATCCCCATGCAAAACAGTAAGCATTCAAAGACGAGCTAGCTAGCGTCAAGTAGTAGTGTTGTTAGTAGTGTTTTTATAAAGCAAGAAAAATTAAAAATGGAATGAGAGAAACGCTTTATTCCTTGTCTTTCAGTCCGGAAGAAAATCGTACACAGTTCCCGATTCCTTTGGACACATAGTCCCATTCTCTTTTCAGGTCCTCGATTTTGGCAGATGGTAGGAAAAAAAAACAACCTTCTCTCTCTCTAACCATGATCATTCTTTAATTATGATGAAAATTAAATCTTAGGTTTAATTAAAGTTTAATGACAATTCAATATCCCTATAGTAAATTATTGATTTCAAGGCTTGAAAAGTGATTATGTCAAGATTTGTTATTCACTAAACTTAATTGAAAATTAAGAGATTTTGATTTTTGGTTTAGTACCTAAATTCTATTTAATATTTTTTCATAAAAGAGAGACCCACTTAAGGAGATCTATATCTTTTATCAAATTTGAGATAGGCAAAGCTGAGTTGCCTTATACTGGTGCATTCGTTCTGCTTGTCAGCACATGCATTCCACTTTCCACTACAAAATCAACTTTGGACCCCAAATTTTACCTCACCTACAAGAAAAGCATAGCCCACCTTCCATATATTTCACACACTCTTCTCTCTTTCTCTCTCTCTCTCTCTCTCTCTCTCTCTCCACGACCAATCACAATCTAGACTAGATTACACAAACCCTTCTCAAATCATAGAAAGAACTGCAATACTTCATACTAGAAATAGATATAGCGGCCTCAAAACCTATCATCACTTTCTCATAGTTTCTCCAATCTAAGAGAAAACAATCCCATGTTCTATTTTTCATTCATTCTTTCAATACAAACAATACTTGTGCATCTAAAATCTCTTCAAGATCTTCCTTGATTTCACTGTTTTTAAATTCTTTCTCTTACTAGTATATAATAGAATTAAGAAGTTCTGAGAAATATGAGAGCAGGAGGTTGTACAGTACAACAAGCCCTAACAGCTGAGGCTGCAAGTGTCGTAAAACAAGCTGTAACCCTTGCTAGACGTCGCGGCCATGCCCAAGTTACCCCACTTCATGTAGCAAACACCATGCTTTCAGCTTCCACAGGCATACTCAGAACAGCTTGCCTTCAATCTCACTCTCATCCCCTTCAGTGCAAAGCCCTAGAGCTCTGCTTCAATGTTGCGCTTAATCGCCTCCCAGCTTCAACTTCATCTCCTATGTTGGGTGCTCATTCCCAATACCCTACCATCTCTAATGCCTTGGTTGCAGCCTTTAAACGCGCTCAGGCTCACCAGCGGCGTGGCTCTATTGAGAACCAGCAGCAACCTCTCCTAGCTGTAAAGATAGAGTTAGAACAACTTATCATCTCTATTTTAGATGATCCTAGTGTGAGTAGAGTCATGAAAGAAGCTGGTTTTTCAAGCACCCAAGTGAAAAGCAATGTTGAGCAAGCTGTTTCCTTAGAAATTTGTTCTCAAAGTACTCCGGTAAGTAGTAGTAATAACTCTAAGGAAAGTAATGTTTTAGTCCTCTCTCAGTCGGCTTCCCTAACAAAAGTTGCTGAACCTAGGGTATCAGATCCAATTAGGAATGAGGATGTTATGTATGTGATAGAGAATTTGATGAGCAAAAGGAGGAAAAATTTTGTGATTGTAGGAGAGTGTCTTGCTAGTATTGAAGGTGTG
>JAXCLQ010000003.1:10820399-10874332 GCA_035584115.1 Cedrela odorata
TCATCCTCTTACAATTCCTGCAGGAAGCTTACGCTTGAGTCTCATCACTACTGACAGGTAAACCAGTTGGTAAAGTTTGATATAATTGTACGTCTTTACATATTACACTCCATTTTCTCTTTCTAAATTATTTTTTTCCATTTCTTTTTACAGAATTTAACTTCATTATAATGAATAATATTCTTTTTCCAAGGAAAAAAGAAAATAATTAAAGTTTTTCTATCCTCCCCTTTTGTTATCTTTTCTACAAATGTCTGTGCATTTCTTGGGAGAGAGAAAAAAAAATAATTTGAAGAAAATTAAATTTTGATTTCATTTTGTTTTCATTTATAGCGATTTACAAAGCCAGTCCACCGGCAAGAAAGCCGAAAATGGATCTAGTTGGCTTTTACTTGAAGGCGGAGAAGAGAAGCAGCTCACTTGCTGTGCTGATAGCTCAGCCAAATTTGAGGCTGAAGCTCGAAGCTTACAGAGCAGCGCTTGTAACAGTGACTCTTCTAGTTCAAGCCTCCCCGCATGGCTTCGGCAATACAAGGATGAGAACAAAGCAACCCTTAGCAATATCGATAAGGTTATAATTAATCTCTTATTACAGTTTAACTTCATGTACACTCCGATATTATATACAAATTTGAGCTAACTTTTCCTTCGTTTATTTTTTTCACTTTATTATAGGACATTGGAGTGAGAGATCTTTGCAAAAAGTGGAACTCGATTTGCAATTCAAACCACAAACAACCTTACTACTCTGAGAGAACTCTCACTTTCTCTTCTATTTCACCTTCTTCTTCTACTTCTGGTTTTTTATTTGACCAGCACTACCCTAATTTGCAAAGTACTCGCCATGATTGGACTGTTGTTGAACCAAAACAGTCAAGGAGAGAACACAATTTCTTGTTTTCTGAAACTGCTAACAAGTGCAGTACTGTTGAACCCAGTTTGAGATTGTACATTCCAGAGCATAAGGATCTCAAACAACTGTTTTCATCAAACCCTAATTCCACTCCAAACTCAACTTCTTCAAGCGATGTCATGGAAATGGAATATGTCCACAAGTTCAAGGAGCTCAATGCTGAAAACCTTACAACTCTATGCACTGCATTGGAGAAAAAGGTGCCATGGCAAAAAGATATAATTCCTGAAATCGCGAGCACAGTCTTAAAATGCAGGTCTGGCATGGTAAGAAGAAAAGGAAAAGTTAGAGATCATAGTGAACAAGCCAAAGAAGAAACTTGGTTATTCTTCCAAGGAGTTGATGTAGACGCAAAAGAGAAGATAGCTAAAGAATTAGCCAGGCTTGTTTTTGGCTCTCACGACAACTTCATTTCAATTGCCTTAAGCAGCTTCTCATCTACAAGAGCAGACTCAACTGAAGACAGCAGAAACAAAAGATCAAGAGATGAACAAATTTGTAGTTATATGGAGAGATTTGCTGAAGCGGTGTCGAATAATCCGCATCGTGTTTTCTTAATCGAAGATGTTGAGCAAGCAGATTATTGTTCGCAGAAAGGTTTCAAAAGGGCAATTGAAATTGGAAGAATAACAAATTTAAATGGCGATGAAGTTTGTCTTAGTGATGCTATTATCATTTTGAGCTGTGAAAGCTTCAGCTCAAGATCAAGAGCATGCTCTCCTCCCGTAAAGCAAAAATCAGACAGCTGTGAAGAGAAGAAATCAGCTGCCGCATTGGAGGAGACAAGCACTTCTCTGTCTTTAGATTTGAATATCTGCATTGATGATGAAAGCACTGAGGATCAGTCAATTGATGACATTGGACTTCTTGAATCTGTCGACAACAGGATTATCTTTAAAATTATGGAGTTATAATAGAGGAAAGTTGTTTTGTTTTCTTTAGTTCTCGAGCATGACTCTTATGGCTGGAGATGAAGGCAAGCAGTTGCCTCTTTCTGTAAAACTACGTGTATAATATTTTACTACCCATGAACTTTCTGTAATAGGTTGAAGGATTTCCTTAACATTTTTTTCCATAAATTCTGTTGTCTGGAATTTCTTTTCACAGATTCATAGCATTTCATTGTATTCCTTTCCCTTATAAGAGGGTGTTTAAATATTAATTATTTATTTATTTGCTTTTGATTCCTCTGTGTCTAAGTTCCTTCAAGTTCATGCATGGACTAAAATTCTAAACGGTATAGCTAGTTGTGTGCATGCACCAAACTACTTGATTAAGAATTATAAAGCAACTCAACCGCCCACTCACTTTTCTACTGTTCATATTATTATTTTTACTAAAATATTTAATTTTAAAAGTATGATAATTAAAATTTTTAATAATCACCCATTTATTAATACTAAATAATTAATTATTCAATTAATCTACAATACTGTTAATTAAAAACTAAAAGTTTGAACAGTTTTGAGTAAACAATACGGGATTGATTTGCTTTTGAAATTGGATGATGGCCATTGTTCAAACACACGAATGGGGAGATAATAATTTGAAAGAGAAAGTTTTAGCAACAGCTTGTTGAGTTGATGAAGTGATGTGTCTATTCTCAAGATTGCTGATGGCACCCATTTTTGTTTGTTTAATTAATATTTTCTTATTATTTTTTCATGTAATTAAGTTTATTAAAAAGAAAAATATTGGAAAGACATATTACTTCAAAAGTGCTAATATATATATATATATATATATTAATATACGGTATATTAATACATGATTAATTAATATATTTTAGATAAACTTACATGAATTTATTACATTAATCTTAAATCTAAGTTTTCATTTATTTTTCTAATTTACTATAATGTAGCTAGCTCCATGTTTTGAGAATCATAGACAATTAATCAACCGTAACACTTTTCCTACTAAATCATCTTTAATTGTATAGCTTTTTTCATGTGGAGGCTGCGGCTTTGTTGTTTCTTTGAATGAATCAATATGAGGACTCCCAAGTTTGAAAATTGGATGCTTCCAAGTAGGATAGCTTTTAAACCAAAACTAAAAAGGAATCATTTCTAATTCCTTCCAAAAGTAAAGGAACATTAAGAGTACATGTAAAAGGTTTGTTTTCCTCCTGAATGAGACTGTGTCATCTGTACCATTAATCACACTAACATGATCAATAACATTATAAATATATGTTCCAATTGCTTGTGTACAACACAAGATATATATTAAGTAATTTATATATATATATATATATATTTGTATATTCTGTATAATTAATTATTTTTATTATTTTGATGTTAACATAACAAGACTACATCAAATCATTTATATTATATTTAATTCTTTCAAAAAAATAAAAAAGAAACTTTAATTTTATAGGCTGGCAACTAAATCTATGCTCTATTAGTTCATGTAATAGTCAGGTAGATTTGAGAGCCTTTCAAAAGTTATGCACAATTTGCATATGTTTTCAGGAAGACCATTATTCAAGGTGTTCGTCTATTTAAGGTATCTTTCTTTTTCCAAATTAATTCATTGAATTATCCTGTTAATTAACCGAATCTGAATCTGATCTTCTTTCTTCATTTGAATCCTCAAAATCACAGATGGGTTTGTCCAAATTGTGCATTCATTCTCTGCAGCACATGGCTGAAAGTTACAGATTCTATCAAGAGCTTGCAAGCATCTACGCACCAACTTGAGATCTGAAATATTGCTACTGTACTATGAATATAAAGTGTAGATTGAGCTGTACATGCTTTCAGCTTTATGTTTATTCTTCTTGCAGACAACATGTAAAGCAAGCTTTGAACTCATTCCCTGTCTGAGTATATATCAATTTTTCCAGCTGTTCGAATCCTTTTCCGACATTGAGGAGTTGGTTAATTAACTGAACAAAGCAATTTGACGATATTTAATTCTGAATTAGCCAAAGAAATTAGTCGTATTAATTAAAAGTTCTTAAAATTTTTGTAAATTGTGACAGATATTGAAATAAGTTCAACTTTCTGAGTTGGTAGCTCCAGTTTTGAAGTCAATGAGGCGTCAGAAATGACCGAACATACGAGTATGAATAATGCTGGCTAAATTTTTGTCGTTCGACTCGTCATTTATGTAGTTTTTAATCAACCATTGATCCAAGGGTAAAGTAAATTAACATATGGGTAAAACGAAAAAGGTTTTGAAGAATAAATTAAGTTCAAAAGCATGAATTTTTTGTTTTACGACTATCATAAAGCTTGTAATTTGACATTCAAAATTTAAAAAAGTTAGCAAGAATAGATATAATTATAAGAGTATGCCGTAATGTGAAATTAATTATTTAAATTAAATGTCTTTGGGTGCATTTGATTTGGATTTTAAGAGTAAGTGTATTATCTTGTACTATTTTTTAAATATATAAAATTAATTACATTTATATTGGGAATGGACAAAGTAACATTAAGGTATGATCCATAACGTAAGGGTTGTGCAAAGGAGAAACAACTTTTTTTTTCTCCTTTATAAGGGAAAAGCAAAATCTTCCCTAAGAAATATCAAAAGAGAGCACTAGTTTTCATGCTTTACGATGCGTTTTGTATGTAAAATTAGAATATAAATTAAAATAAATTTAAAAAGTTAAAGTTAAAATAAAATAAATAAACAAGAATGACAAGCATCTCATCTCTTCTCTTCTCTTCTTTAAACCCTCCTTAAAGATGTTTCTACTTTAGAATCACAAAAAGATTGTTATATTCTCCAACTTTAAATTAAAAACCCTTGATCATAAGTAGGGAATTTGTCGCCTTGTTTGCCCTTTATAAAGATTAGGGTTTTGGAAGTTGATGCATTTTTACCAATACATAGTTGGTTTTCTTTCTCTCTTGTAGCTAAATCTAGCTTAGTAGTATTATATTTTCTTGTACTTTTTACTTATCCCTTATAGCTTAACTCTAAAAGGAAGAAGCCTCTATCTTAGACTATGCTTTTGGGTTTTTCCTTGGTTTAAATTTCATCCCTTTCTCTTTTGCATTTTCATTGTTTTCTTGTTCAATTCTTAATTTTTGTTTTCTCTCATTTATTTAAATTATAATTATAATTATAATTAATTACGTGTAACTAGTAAAAATAAAATTTTACGTTGTTCAATAAAATTATAATTTTGTTGATAATGAATCATGTTCTTTTATGATTACCTGAACGAAGAACTAAAAAGCTGAAATTTGTTGTTTGGTAGCTGAGAAAATTAAAAATGGCTGGAACAATTCCATTGACAACTCAGCAACACTCCAGCTCATTGACACATCAGCATCACTTTGCCATGTCAACAGCCTTCCTTCACTATCTGAATGCTAGGAGGAATCTAATTAGTTTCCCTCAAAAGCAGGAATTAAGTTAAGGAAATAAATAATTAAATGGATATACAGGACATAGTTGTGCATGATAAAGTAATTAAATTAATTACAGAAAGTGGGTGTCCCTTTTAATGCAAAGCAAAAGCACTTTTCTTTTTCAAGCTTTGTGGCTGATATTGAACCCTTCCTCACCGGGCTACCTAGTTAACTTTGATCAATGCATATGCAACTTTTTGTCCATTATCAACTAGCTTTTTCCATTATAACAAGTACTAATAATTAACACAATGGAAAAAGTTAGAATTGTATTGTATTCCATTGTAGCTCAATCAACATTAATATATGGATATATTATATAATTTATAGTTGAAAAATAGACCAACATGGACTGCATTTTGTGCTTACGCTTTAATTAATTTGAGCATCATAGCCATTCATCATATTTTGAATTATTTATTTATAATATATATATATATATATATTTTAATTTTAAAAACACAATCGTTAAAATATTTTGATAAATACTTTTTTTTAATTACCACTTGTTTGTATCATGACATATTTTATCAATAAAACAATCATTTTTAGTAGTTAATTACTTTAAAATTTGGTGATTATATATTTTGGTCTCAAAATCTTATATTATCTAATTTACAAGTAACTCAAAGCCTATCATATTGTTAAGATTACAAAATCAAAAAGCTGAAGGATATGATTCGAGGAAAATTGAGGAAATAAATTAAAGGGCGATCATCATATCATGTATGCTAACTGATCAGAAAACCTTTTCACCAGTAAATACTTATGTCCTTACGTTTTGAAACACAAGTAAATGTTCTAAAATTCTCACTCAGGAATAAAAAGAGCTCCATAAATGGCCCATAAAATGATGGTGCATAGTCTTAGTGGAGCCCCCAATCTCATGAAAATTCAAAGTCCTTAGCTCAAGAGTTGTATCTCAACAAGGCAAAAGAAATTTAATTCAATTAATAAAATGAGTTACGTCACCGGATGGGGCCTAGGTGCAAAAACTTCATTGATAAGCCTTACGAGATAAGAGACATACTCATTAAGGCAAAGATGTTCTTTGCTTTGTGGGAGCCAATGGCCTTCATATTTTGTTTTCTTTTTTTTTTTTCCCAACTTTTAAAGCAATTTGTTTCCTTTTACTTTAGAAACCTTTTTATAAACACAATAAATGAGTACCTAAATAACTTTTTGGATATCTAATCATAAAATCTTTCTCAAGAGATATGGGTTTTTATTTCTTCTCTGCTTTTCCTTCTTCAAATAATGGTGCTTCTTTATCAGATGATCACTTGCCCCTTTTCTTTGTTTATCTGTATCTTTTTATATTCTTTTAAGCCTTTAAGCATATTGATTTGACTAGATGTTAGATCGATTAGCCAAATCATTTTGACATGATTGTAGGGAGTTTTGTTGTGGTGAGAGTTGATTTTGCATTTGGTTTTTTACCATTGACATGAAGCAAATTCACTACATTTATGTACATCTTTTTACTGGTAGAAAAAATATAATATCGATCTCATTATCTCATTGTGTCACCATTTAATTATATAATTATTGTCAAGTATAGATAATAATTAATAATAAATATAATACTTATAAAGTTAAGATACAAAATTTATAATTTTGTTTCATGTAATAAATGACTTGACACTCGTTAATGAGTGCTATTTAATTATATATTAACAATAAAATAATAAAATTCATAATTATCTCACATACATAGTAATTATTGAAAAGTATTTATTTGTTAATTTGCAAGTATAGTGTTGTTTTTTATTTATTAATATTTATCTCGAAAATACATGTTAAGAAAGAATAATATCAAGTAACGAATGTAATTTTATATAGTATAAAATTATATTCATAATTTACCATTTATTAATTTTTTAACTTTTGCAAAATGCATACGATAATATAACTCTTATTTTTAAATTTATGATGTGCATATCTACTAGCACTGTATCTAGATGCAATTAAGTTATTTCATTATGGTCGTGTGTGCATATAAAGATATTAGAACCTAATTTGAATTTAAACTTGGTGGAATATGCAAAATAAATAGAAAATAATCCATAAAGCTAGGTGGGTTAATTAGACAAAAGACAATTGTGATTCTTGATACAAGGACTCGACCCAATTAGAACCAATGCAATATCTAACACTAACCAAAGCTTAGAATAATTAGTTAGGTAAGTCAAAGATAGTTCGGATGTTACCTTTTTTGGATTGGCTACTAATCGAATCCTAATTTATTTGTTTTTAATCAAACCTCAAAGACGAGGCAATTTATTAAGACAAGAAACAAAATCTTTACCGTTCAACCAACTTTTCTTTTTCATTAATAAACTTAAAATGATTGGTTATATATTGAAAGAATGGACCATACTTTTCTTATATAATTGTATTTAGTTTTTTAAAATTAAAATCATTCATAATATAACTTTGTTTAATCTTATTAACTACTAATTGTAACTTGTGCATTTGTTCAAATCAAAATTCAGATTATGAAAAGATCTTGATCTAATTTTTTGTAAAAATATTGTAACTGATGTTTAATGACATAAATACGATACTTATGACAAGGTCTAAATGATTATTTACTACTATTCCATCCTTCTAGGTTTGAACAAGAGAAAATCAATCGTATATTTGATGACTGAATAATGTACTTGTATAGATTGCCTTACAGAAAATTTAGTCATCGTGAAGATGGAGTCAAGGAGAAGATTAGACAAGGAATCTTCAATTTTTCTCTACAACCAAACAAAAGCATAACAAAATAATGGTTTTCTTATTCACCTATTGGCTTGTGAATTAACGTACTAATACTGCTTTTAAAGTGTTTTTACTAGACAAGATTATAAGTTGTGACAATGGGGATTGCAGTTTTGGATCGAATACCAAGTTTAATTTTTTTAACAAACAAGACAATCTGCACTCAGACCCACCAAGAAAAAAGAGAGAAATTTTGCAGTAGGCATCTACAAAAGACAACATATGCATGGAGACAAAGTTTCCACGCACCTTGTTCCCTTTTGCAGACTTTAACAAAAGGGGAGCTAACAAATGGCTCTTTTCTTTGAGGTCATTGAACATTTCTTCTTCTTTTTCTTTCTCTAATGAGTGAAATTTTTTTTGCATGAAAGTAAGGGAAATACGCAGATCCTAAAGTCCTTGTTACAATCTATACATAGATATATATTCTCAGTGTTATTGATTGTATATATCATTTGAAAGTGATGAGTGAAGGATCCAAGGAGTTAGTACACTTTCATGTTCTGTTGTTTTATTGTTTTTTGCTTTGTTTTTGTAGAAGACTTGGTCAAAAAGAGAAGCAAAAATATGAGAATAAACCCAGAAGATGAGTGATGGCGATGATTAGATTTTGAAGATGATGCTGCTTTTGATAATTGTTGGGTCGTTTTCCTATACCATTTTTCATTTTTGATAGTGATACGACCCCATCACTTTGTGTTTTAAAAACAACTAAAATGCTTTCTTTATTTCAGATATTCAAGCATCATCGAGTCGAGGGAGATGATACCACAAAGCTACAAACCCTAGCTAGCTAATACAACATCAATTATGGAAATTTTGGGTTTATTTTTAACATGATTGATTCTAATTATTTATTTAATATCTTGCACTTTGTTGGTTCTAGAATTTACTTCAGAATTCTTTGAATGAATGGAAGCATATATTATAATAAACCCTAATGACACTACTTTTCAACTCCATTTTACACATAATAGAAGAGAAAAAGCAAGCTGTGAATGCCACTGCCTCAAATTTGAATTACTAGCCAATCTGCAACTCCTGTCAAGCAACAGCAGATTCTGCCTTCAGGAAATTGCTAATGATTTCAATGTGGCCAGTCCACGATTGGCCCATAATTTTACAATCTTCCCGCTAACCAGTATTTCAAGGCCCGGCTGATAAAATCAAATGCCAAAACACTTTTAGAATTGTACATTTTACTGTAGACTCCGTTTAGGAAAAGATTTTGAAAAAAAAAAAAGAAAATGAGGTAGAAATAAGAATGATCTTCATTCTCAAATTGAAATAAGGATAAGGATGGGATGGAGAAATGGGGTAGAGACAAGAATGATTTTTATTTACAAATTGAAATGAAAATGGGATGAAAAGACCTCGTCCTATCTTTATTTTCTAAAAAAAATTATTATTTAAAAATTTAATTATATTAAATTATAATAAATATTATATTATTTAAAACTTTTAATAAAATATATAAATAAAAAAGTATGAATAATAAAAGAAACAGAAAAATGAGAAATTTGGGTTAAAAAAATAAAAAAAAAGTAGAAAACTGAGGTTGGGGATGGAGTACCATTCTTAAAATTCATCATCCTTATTTTTCCCAAAATGAGAATGGAATGAAGATAGGGGAAGTTAGGAAAAGTAGGAATGAAAACGAAGAAACCTACTTCCACCCCAGTTTCTTAAATGTATAACCCTACTCGAGACCTGTTCTTAAAAATTTTGAAATTTCAAAGAATAATCATATAACGAATTACTTAATAATATTACAAAGCATGAAAACAGTGAGAAAGTGTAATATATCATAAATTTAAAATAAATAATAATATAAGTAATTACTTAATACACAACACTCAATAATAACTTTATATAATCTATCACAAATTTTATATGTCAATGTTAAGAATTGTATAAAGATCTATGGGTATAAAATTGGTTGAACAAATTTCGTAATCACAAAACCAGTAACACAAATATAACTAAATTTTATAGACACAATTAATACATCTCTCAGGCCATCAACCTAAAATGTCGTCAACTTAAAACTCTATTTGAGGGAGAAGGATCAATATGATTACTAATTAAAATCATAAATGCTTATATTTTAAAAATATAACTTTTTAAAATAACTCATCATTATGTTGAGTTAAGTAATTTGATAATGAGTTATTAAATATGTCCACATTTAACATGACGTATTAACATGATTAATATAATACACAATTTTATACAATTTAAATATAAAGTTTGTATTTCAATTGATATAATATTAATTAATAACTATCACATATTACATAGTTGTTGATATTTTGTATCATCATTAAGTTCCCGTTTAGTAGTGCTAATTAGTACTGCATAAGTACTAAATTAAAAATATAAATATTTATTCATATGTTTAATAAGTACTTATCAAATTTAATTAGCACTAAATGTAATTTTTAAATTATTATATAATTTGAGTTTTTTTTTAACAAAATAGCCCATTTTAGAAGTCCAAAATTATTTATGGTTCAAGAAAAAAATAAAACTTAATTTTAGCAAAACAAAATTTTTTGAACCAAAATATCCGTTTTTGCAATGTTTATCCAATAATATTTAATAAATGTCGAGAACCTCAATATTTAATTGAAAATTTTTATCAAACATCAAATTCTGAACATTTGATAAAAATATTTTACTAAATATCAAGAATTTCAAATTATATTGAGAACAATTGTTACATTGGTGTTATATTTTAAAGCAAAAAATTGACCATATATTTTGTTTCAATGTGCACACAAATGAACAAGGTATGTGACGATTTTGTACGCAATTTGAATATTTATACAATTGAGAATATACTTACATTGATTGTAATCGATGTTATTTTCATACTCATTAATGTTTATCGACAACATTTGATTTTAGCCAAAATTGATTCAGTAGTGCATAAGATAGAGTTATATGATTCATTATTGACCTCAACTTAGATCAAATTAATGACAAAGCATGTAATAGGGATGTGCTTGCTTCCCCATCTTTGTTGAGACAAATTGATTTCTATGTCGTCGGAACTAATTTAATTGACGATGGGTCACATTCTGAAGCCATTGATTTGTTTGAGGGTATGCCTCAAAAGGACATTAATGGAGGGAAATGTGAAGTTTTTGCTGTAAAGTTCATCAAATTTTGGTCTCACTGACATGGTATTATTGCGAAAAATGTACTTAATTTGTGGTTGAAGCAAAATTTGTAATGTATTGTTATATATATATATATATATATATATATATATAAAAAGATAGCTAAGTTATTGTTTTTGATGGATTTGTGTAGATTAATAATATAAGCATGTTTTATTTTCAAGAATAGGAAATAATTTGTCAAAATAATTATTTACGATATATAATTAACCCACACATAAGTAACATGTTAATTTGTTTGAAACAAATAACATTAAAGTATATTATCAATTATTTAAATATTCAAATTGTGTAATAAATTTGTATGCACATTAAAAAAAATATGATTATTATAATATAGAATTTTCGACATTTGAAAAATATTCTCACCCAAATATAGATAATCTTGACGTTTGGCTAATAATATATAACAAACATCGATAATCTTAATATTTGATAAAATATTTCTACCAAATATTGAGAATTTTGACGTTTAATAAAAATTTGCTGCTACATGTCGAAATTTTTAATGTTTGATAAATATTTTTAACAAAATATTGAGATTCTTAATATTTGATCAATATTTTTAGTTAAATATTGTAAAGAGCATACTTTGATTCAAAAATTATTTTTTTATAACATTAAATTTATTTTTTTTCTTGAACTATAAATAAGTTTGGGTTTTTGAAACAAGTTATTTTATCAAAAAAAAAGACTTAAATAATTTTTTACTAATTAAAATAGTATTTAAAATATTTTAGAGATAACACTAAGTATTTTAATAAATTTTTAAAAAAATATTTAAAAAATGCTCTAAAATATAAAAAGTGTTTAAGCATTTTAGTATATATATATTTTTAACACTCTCAGACAGCTCGTAATGTAATAATTAGTCAGCAATGGTCAATAAGTGGCACATTAGTTTTTGCATCTTAATTTTATAAGCTAACATTACTCCAACCAAATCACGTGAATTAATTGATGTATTAGCTACACAATCTGGGCTTTACCAATCAAATTAGGCTTAGGCTGAAGTTATTGCAGCCCTAAGCCCAGAAAAAAACAACGATCCAATCGCAGAGCAAATACTACGAACCTTGAAATAAACCAAGTGATAGCGTTAGATAAACCTAAATTAATAAAACGACATAACCCTTTTGGATTTCTTGGTGGACCCTTCTTGATTTCGCAATGGGATTAGAATAATTAAATTAAATTAATAATAATGACCATTGTCTTTGTCATTCTGATGCATAATAACGAATATTGAATTTCGCCACCAACTCTCTATTATAAAGAGAATTGATCGGCTACCAAAATCAAATAATATGTTTTAATGTCTTAATTAGATGTATGTTTGTCCCTCACCTAGTTGGTAATAGTCGATTGACTTATGCTTCTTCACAATAAGAATTTTGTTAATTAAATGAATTTTAGTGTTATATTGGTAAAATACTATTTTGTGTCGAGTTCGTGCTAGTACGATTTATTTTATATTATTAATTTTAATTTCAATATGAACTCATTTTTAAGTTACAATAACTCAAAACATTAATAAATAAAATATTTTTTTTTAATCCAACAAGAATCTAACATAAACTATAGGAAAAATGTTCAAATTAATAATATTTATAAATTAATTTATTAAAATAGTCACTTTCATAATTTTGTTACTAAACAAGTTGAAAAAATTATTTTTTAATCAAAATACCCACAACTCACAGTTGCATGAGTTTTGATCACATGCAAGCGTTCAGCAAGCGTTTGAACACTTGCATATAATTGATATGATCGCCTGCTTGATAAATATATATATATATATATATATAAATGATTATTTTTATATTTTTTAGTTTATTTAATAAAAAATATATATAAATGATTATTTTAAAAAAATATATTATAAATGTGAATAATAATTTTAAAAAATCCCTAAAATATAAAACAAATATAATTTTCATATCTGTAAATAATATCATAAAATTTACATCTTTAATTTGAGTTATGTTGTAATGCATTCAACCATACTATACATTTTTTTTAACATTTACTTGACTCTTTTGTAATAATTTTTAATTTTTTATTGTAATTTTTAAATGAAAAATTGACAAAAATTAAAAATTATAATAAAAAATTAAAAAATATACAATACAATTGAATCTACCATAACATTGTACTTCTAATCCAAACATAAACATATGATCTTAAACCTTAAGGGCTCGTTTGGTATGTAGGAAAGGATAGTATACAATAAAATTAATAATTTATGATAGAATAAGATATGATAAGATTATGTGTAATATTATATTGTGTTTGATATATGAAAAAATATGACAAGATTATATATATAATTTTATTTTAAAATTATTAAAAAATAAATAAAATAATTAATTATTTAAATTAATATTATTACTCTTAAATAAATATTTTAAAATATTAATTAGAATTATTTACAAATTATTTTTTGACTTCAAATATTTATCTTATTATATCTTATGTTATCTCAAGAGTTTTCATAATATAAATTTTCTTTTATCTTTTTTTAAAATATGTGGGTCCGAAATGACTTATGTGGGTCCCATAAAATTTATAATATCCCCTATTTTGCGCCAAACATGGGATTTAACTATTTTAGTCCAATCCCACGCCTTGTCTCGTAAACCAAAAAAGGCTTAAGGGCCCATTTAATATGTAAGAGTGGATAAAATAATACAAAATTAATAATTTAAGATAAAATAAGATTATGTATAATATTATATTATATTTGACATATGATAAGATAAGATAAAATTATATATATAATTTTATTTTTAAAATTATTAAAAACTGAATAAAATAATTAATTATTTAAAATAAAATAATAAGTAAAATTTTAAAATATTAATTTAAATTATTTATAAATTATTTATAAATTATTTTTTAATTTCAAATATTTCTCTTACTCTATCCTATATTATTTCAAGAGTTGTTAAAATTTTTTTCATTTCTTTACTAAACATGTGGGCCTAATATAATTTATGTAGATCACATATATTTTATTATATCCTGATGTTACTCCCAAATATAAGATTGAACTATTTTAATCCAATCCCATCCTGCACTAAACGAGGCCTAATGTGCAAAACACTTAAACCTTATACTAGATAATTAGTTGACACCATTTAACTTAATTTGATTATTAGAAAGAAAAAAAAATATAGACAATAACATTAGGGATGGTAGCGGATCAAATTTGTAACAGATATCTCTAAACGCACATTCACATTCACAAAATAAAATTCATTATCATACTTGTATCAAACTCTTAATGCGTTTGATATGGATATTTAATATTTATCAAACCTGTACAGATATTCGCAAATTTTTAACATATTTTAAATAGAATTAAGGTATTAATTCAAAATAAAATATATCACTCATATAAAATTAGAGAAATTTATGAATTATTAATGATATATAAAATTAAAAACTTAATAAAGATTATCTCACCTTATTTTTTTCTCTCATTTATTTATATTCTTAACTTTTTTATTTATCATAAAATTATTATTTTTTATTTTCCTAATTGAATGACTCGTAATATAATTTTAGTTAAATAAATCTTATAAGTACGTGTATACATATCGAAATTTCATTAACTTAAAGTTTAAATTAAAATAGTAATATTAATTTTAGAATATTAATTTATACAAATATGAAATTCAAAATTATTAAACAATATTTAATGTTATCAAACTTATTATTTTTATCTATCATTAAATAGCATGTATTAATAACTTAAATTTTTTATCTTTAACTTAAATTAAATAATTTAATTTAAAATTATATATAATTTAATAATTAAAAAAATAAATAAATATATATTATATAGAATGATTGTTATAGAATAAAAATATTTAAAAAATAATTAGTAATGAAATAATATAATAAAAAAATAGATACAAATAAATACAGATAAAAATATCCGTAATTATCTATTATAAATACTTATGAATATTTATTCTTATCTGTATTTATCTTAAATTTACTCTAAATTTTAAATTTATTTATTAAATTTGTTCCAATCTTATGAGAATCAAATAATGGCGGTTTGTAATTTTTCGGACAAAATTACCGTGCCTCATTAACATCCAGTCCGCCTAACTAATTCAAATTTTAAAAAATAAAGTACACGTCACAAGTAATTCTAAGTCCACGTCATCATTCATTGATTTCTTTCCCCAACCACATTTCCAAGAAAAAAACATCAACCAACAACAAACACGTCATTTTCTTCACAGGAAAACGTCTTCTTTACTCTTTATCCCGTTTACTCACCGGCAACCCACTACTCCCCGTACCCTCCAGCGAACAAAATCACCGAACTCTCCTCTCCACAGAACTCATAAAACAGGTGATCCATCTAAAAATGCTGGTCTGCGGTAATGAAAGCACAAAAGCCACAGAAACTCTTTCATTCTAACATCTGTCTGATGCCATGAAATAAAGTAGCCATGAATGGTTTTACCAAGCTAGTAACTGTACTTACTGTCGTGTTTCTAGTCTCTATTCTCGTTTTAGTAGCTGAACTTCTTTACGTCCTATGGCGGCGCCGGAATTTCCAGCGACAGAGCGACCCGTTTTGCACAACCCCGTCGAAGGAGCAGCTCCTTTACTTCTTCTGCTGGAAGAACCAGTCCCGGGTCGAACCGGCCGGCAACCCTCAGGTTCCGTCTTCTGAAGATGCAGAGGTGGAGGCGGCGGTGCTTGACGACGACTTCGCGAAGTGGCAGCTGGGATTGTACGGGCCGTCGAGGTTTTTGTTCACTATTAAAGAAGAGGAGAGAGAAGGGAACGAGACCGAGACTGAAAATGATCTGGCGGTGAAGAGCAGCAAACCGGTGCGTATTGAAGATGAGAGTGTAAGCGAAGAAGAGGTTATGGTGGTAACGATCGAATCCATTTATGAAGCGACGCCGTTTTCTACTCCGTGCGCTTCGCCTCCGTACTATACTCCTTCGCCTTCTCCCACCCACGACAAGTTCTCGCCGGGAAATGGGGAAGGTTTGATGGCACCGAAAGGTGAAAACGATGTGTCGTTTGTTAGTTTAGAAGTTAGTAGTGAGTAGAAGTAGATGTCGTCTTAAAATATTGTCATCCTGCAAATCCCATTATTGAATAGATTGTTTGTACGTATAAATGTTTCAGTTTCATTTTGGTTTGAATTTGATCCATTTAAGATGACAACATCGGCAGCGACGACTGACACCGCCGACAAGTCGTCGCCGCCGGTGACTGAGAATAGGAAAGATTATGTGAACTGCGATAGGAAAATTAAACTAGAGAACAAATTGAAATATTTACAGGTCAATGAGGTCTATTTTGACAAGGGTTTTGTTTAAAATTCCAAAATTTTAAAATAAAATAATGTTTGACAAACTTGTAAATAAATTTGCACATCACGAGTTTATGGTTGATCGATTTGACAAGGGCACGGAGTTGCATGTCCAGTTGTATTCAGATTTTGCCACGTGGAAGTAGGACCCACTGGACGTTAGTCTTTGACTGATGTGGCTTTGGAGCAACTTTTCTTTTGGCTTTTTTGTTTGTTTGAATTAAAGTGCTTTAAATGAGATGTAGGTGAAACGTTTCGTACAAATTGCAGGGCTGTAAAGCTGGACCTCGTAGATTTGTGTAACCTAACGCTTGAAAGTGTTGAAGAAATTTAAATGCAGGATTCTAAAGTGTTAATGTAATTTACTCAAAAATTTTTTTGTCATAATTAATTGAAATTAATATGGTCCAATAATTAATTAATGTAATTTCGAATTTAATAATCGGAGAAAGCTGTTGTCTCACCATTTACCAAAGCTTCTAGCCCAATGAAAGAAACTGAAGTTTGTTTCCCCAAGTCCAATAATATTCCATATTTAATATATGATATGATAATGTTAAGTATTGGCTTGGTATACTATGATTAAGGTAAGCTAACTAGAACTAAAGACAAAAGGCCCAAATGATAACCACATCATCGATAAGATTAAGTTCCATTCGATAAAATATTATGAATTATGATAATCCCACTAGAAAAAAAAAATTGTTTAATTAAATATCTTAACTCAGGCTGATGAGTATAATTTTTTAAATAATTTTATTTGTGGTGCATGTTTGACTTGATGATTTGTTTTTAAATGCACAATAAAAATAAAAATAAAAAACACATTATTTATTTATTTACACAAGGTAACAGGATGTAAGCTCATGGAAAGGAAAATAAATGAAAACATAAATAATGAATAAGTATCTCAAATACCATAATATATAAGCTAAAAAAAAAAAACAAAAGAATAATAATAAACCCGAAGACTCGATCAAACATGAGAAAGATCATCGTCAATCAACACTGATCATGATCAGAAATCAAAATCAAAATCGCACTTGGTATTTTCAGACCCACCAGCAAGTCTGCCATTAGAAGAAGCCACAGGCACGTTCAAGTCACACTTGATCGTGGGTTTAAACTTTGGTGTCTTAAGCTTTCCCAATCTGAATCTAACCTTCAAGTGAAGCTCTACATCAATGCTGTAAACTCCAGAATTCCTCTCTTCGTTGTAATCTTTAATTGCCCCATCAAGCAAAACCTGCTGTCCTTCAAATACTGGACTCAAAACGCTGGTAGTTTTGTGTCCCTGGTAAAATGGAGTTAAGTACACCGATTTCAACCTCTTGTCGTCGTAGTAAACCCTAGCATCGATACGATCGTAGTATACACCGATCTTCTTATTAGGGTTTCGGACAGTGATGTTAACAGCAAGTTTGTATTGCAGGTTGTTGTTTGCAGTGAGGTTGAATTCTGTAAGAGAGACATCAGTAACGTGAAATTTGACCTTGTTGATTGGGCGGAAGATAAGCCATATGATCAACGCAGCAAGGCCGAGAACGAAAACAATGGCAACGATGACTTTGACCAAGATGGTGAAGAGACAGCAGAAGCAGTCGCAGCCTGAGCCGCGGCCGGGGCGGTGGTAGTGTTTTGTTGGCGGTGGAATTGCTGGGCCGTAGTAAGCTCCATTCAAAGGTGCTTGTTTTTCTGCCATAACTAAAACTAAAAATTATAAGACAACCCCCAAGAAATTAAGCTAGAGAAATCGTGAACAAGAGCAGAAGAGAAGGAGAGAAATATGCTGTAGAAGGAGAATTCAAAGGGCATATATATAAAAGAAAAAATAGATATTTTTCTAAGTGGGAAACGTAAGAAAATTGTGGTAAGTAGGGTTTGAGCCGCAGTATGAGTATTATTTTATGGCGAAGACGACACGGCAGTGGGCGTGTAAATTTGACGCGGTTGCTTGATTTGTAGAAAGAATTGTATATATTTTGTGCGTTAGTCTTGTGTGCTAAGCATATTTTATTTTGAGGAAAGATGGTGCATGGTAACTACCAAGGGTGAAGAAGATTGTTGATTGATGTTGGCCTTGTAGCTTCCAGAGATATTGACTATTCAATATAAAATTGAAACAGAAATATCAAACACGAGGGGAGAAAGAAATTTGGCATAGTTTTACTAAGTCAATTTTGAAGGATATTTTCATCGATGAGTTTAGCCACACGCATAGTTTTCCAATTTCCAACTTGTTATATCTATAACTGACGGTCACACAACGGTATTTGTCAAATCAATATAAATTTGGGATGTCAAATTTGTAATCTAATTGATACAAAATCACTATAAAATTGGGATATAAAATCAGTAACATTTTGCAATAAAATATACATATTGTGAACCTAAACCAAGACTTGAGAATTCATGCCCACCTAAACTCACCTGTTCCATCAAGAAATAGGAAAGTTATACTGCTTTGACGACATTGCTATTGGCTGTTTTCTAATGTTGTATTAGGTTTTTAAAACATAAAATTAAATGGAATTTCAAAATGAGTTATAATACAATATCACACCAATATGTCCCAAGTTTGTTGTTAAAAAATAAGAAAAACAAATGACCTGGCTTAGATCACATTGGTCTTTAAATTTTGATCATTTTTACTTATGGCGCAAACTAAATTTTTTCTACGACTTAGCGTAACTTAAATTTCTATATTTAGAATGAATATTTTTTACCAATAAAATTTTTATAAGAACCAATTTTTAGATAATTTAATTATTAACGTAGCTCAAATTTTATGATTGCTATGGACAAATTTTTCACTGACCTTCTTTTAGAAAATATAAATATATTTTTAGAGAAAAATACTCCCACATACTCTAATATAACTTCCTCAACAATGAAGTGTATTCTAAATGATTCGTGGAAGAAGTCTTAGCAACCAAAGCAAATTAATTTTGGGACTGTCTGGTTTGAGACCCGGTTTGGACTCAATATAGGAGCCATTGGCATAAGTCCAATTTCCAAATTTCTTATTTCTACTTGGATTTCGGTGAATGATTCATTTATATATTTTTATTTTCATTTTTCCCACAAACATATTTGATCTCAAATTTAAATTGTTATTTGCATTCAATCAAATCCAATTTGATGAGTATCAATATTTTTATTAATCTAGTAAAACTTGTGAATAAACTTATTCAAATGATTGATCGAGATCGATGGGTGGGCATGGGTTCAATAAATAGGATGAGATCATATACAAGGTGGCTTTGGCAAATAAGGTAGTTAAAATTTCTAAAAGATTTAGAACACTATCATATGCATATAGGTGTTAATAATATTATCTATTAAACCAACTCCATCCTCTCCTGCTATTTTATATTTTTATTTTTTTTAAATATCAAGTAACATAGGATATAATTAATAATAAAGAATTTATACTGTATTTTAAATACGAGTAACAGTAAAAAATTAAAAGATAAATCAATTAAAATTTATAATTTTAATTATTAAATTTTAGTCTGATCACGTAGTAAAATCTAATTAAAATAAAAAATAAACTAGGGCTGAAGAATTTGCATCCATATCAAAAAAGTGTTTGAGTTGGGCTAAACTTTGATTAAATTAACATGAAGATAAGAAGCATTGAATTTAGTGAATAGAGAAAAATGAAAGTCCCTTTCTAACACGCCATTATTGTTTGGTGAGAGTAGGAAGAGGACCACTACTAAACCCTCCATGTGAAATATGAACCCACTCCCAACCCACGCCCACAAATTATTCTACTCATAAATCCACACACACTCTGAAATTAAAATACAAAAATTTGTATTTCAATAAGTATAATACTAAATATATAATTCATTAATCAATGTTATATAAATATAATAATTATCTAAGTAATAATCATTGATGAGATATAATTTTTATATATAATTTTATAATCATACCATTAATATATATAAAAAAAAATTAAAAACTAAAATTTTATTCGTATAAAAAATTATATAATTAACATCAATGAATTAAAAGAAATAATTTTTTTTAAATATTTTTATGCAAAAAAAATTAAGCTTCTAAGTTTAACAAATAGTTAAACGTCTGCATAAATACAAAGGTATACATTTGACATAATTTATATTTGAATGTCAAAACTTGGCATAGCAAATCCCATGTTCATAGTTGTGAAATTAGGTGTGCATTAAGTCAAATTCTCTTCTTCAAGAACCAAACAACACTTCTCTTAGATGTGGGACTGCAACCCCACAAACAAAGGGATAGAAGCCCAATTTTCGTCCCTTGTGGCAACTTTTTCCATGCACTGTTTTGTTTTTGTCTTCATATTTATTGGGTATTATTAATTGCCTAATTTGTTTTTAAAATATAATAATAATTAATAGGGACAAGTAAACAAGAAGTGAGTCACCGTTGGAAAATATCATTTTAAAAATTGAAAGAAAATGACATCACAACTCCTTCTACACAAACACTCATTAATTATCTAATTGAAAAATACTAAAAATTAAATATTATTTCAATTTTTTTAATTTTAAATTTTTTGACTGCAACTTGCAACAGATTGTAGTTTTGCTATCTGTCGGCTTTCTTTTCTCCCTTTATTTTATAGCAATAATAAAAAAAAAAAAAAAAGGAAAAAAGAAAAAATGAAAAAAAAAAAAGATAGAAACTAACGGCGTGAAAAGAGATAAAGAGAGATAGGCAATACTTTTAACGGCGTCAGCCATGTTCATCATCTTCTTCTTCGTCAGTCTTCATCACACACTAACGCTGCAACTCCGCACCAGCTGATACTTAATGGCGTTATTGCCGACAGCAATTCCCGCTTGCTTATCCCCAAAATTAATAAACGCATAACACTTCACGTTCAAATGATACTTCCCAGATATGAAAGTCCCAACTTTCCATCTCACTCGTCCATCAATCTTGAACGTTAACGGAAGAACCCCACTAGTTTGATCTTGAATCAGCAAAACAGAATTGTACGGCGCCACAGGCACGTTGTTGCCGTAAACATACGGAGACCAGACGTTAATATCGTTGTGGCCTTGATAAGTTGTGGGCAAAGACGTGCGGTAGGTGATTTGCTGGTTACGATAAGTAGCGTAAAGGTCGAGCTTATCGTAGTAAATACCGATTTTGTCATTCGGGTTACGCGAAGAAATAGTGACCTGAAAGTTAGAAGTGAGGTAGTGTGGATCGGAGACGTTGAAGGCGTAAATGGTGGCGTCTTGGATGACGAACTTAGGTTTGGAGGGACGGAGAATGGCCCAAACGAGGAGGATAGTGATTAGGACTATGAGGAGGAAGACGAGGATGCCGGCGATGATTTTTTTGAAGACTTTACGGTGTTTGTGGTCGTGACTTCCGCAGTGTTTGGACATGGTGGCCGGAGAAGGAGAAAGACAAAGGTGCTTGATGTGGAGCTGAGAGAGAGAGTTTGAGAGATGTGTGACAATGTTAAAATTAGTTTTATTTTTAATGTGTGTGTACGAAAAGATAGTGAGGAGAAGGAGAGAGGAAGGAGAGGAGACCTATGCTTTTGTGTTGACGTAATTTGTGATGAACGTGTCATTTGGGTGGGTGTATGTGTGAGTGTATGGGCAGAGTGATAATTTTGGTATGTAATGGTAGAATAATCTTACATTGTTGTTAGTTAATGATGTAATAAATAGCGCTTTGTGGTAGTAATTAGTTATATTAATTAAGGTATAATATATATATATATATATTTATAGTATTACTTGTAACAAAAAGAAGAGTGTAAATATTAATTGAATGGTAAAGTTCATATTACAAAGTATAGGATCAATAATTTAAATCAAACTTTTCAATAATTTTTCCATCAACCCATTAATTAAAAAGGACAATAATGTTGTCATGGTTGAAGATAAATGAATATATTATGGTCATATGCTAATATTTGGTATACCAAAATTTTACTAAAGCAAACTTACCATTGTTACAAAATTATTCCAAATCACTCTTTAATTTAAGAAATCAAACTTGGTCCACAACTAAACTGATATGTGCTCTTCCTTAATTAACTTACAAGTCTTAAATTTTAAAATTTCAATATATTGGGTTTAATTTCAATTTTACTGTTTCTATAATTCTTAACAAACAAGATCCAAATAATACACATTCCAAGTTGACCCCATTGTTTTAATATTGAAGGTGTGCTTTGCTTTGTTTTGCTTTAATTCAACTTGGAAAGAAAGACAAAAGGGGCAATAAAGATTAATGACTTTCAAGTATTATATTGGCTTATTACTTTTACGTGTAACGTGTGATCAAATCATTTAATAAAAATGTTAGATGAAACCATCACCGTTGGATTTTGATGGTTGGATATTGAAGAAAGCCCTAGTGACACGTTTCTTATTGGACCCCACTTTATCATGAAGACGGAAGCTCCCGGGTCACAACTACCGACATTTTTGGTTTTGTTTTTGTAAGAGATGTTCGATAATATACCCTTCCAGCCAACCAAACAATACCTAACGTGTTGGGGAAGGGAATACCTAGAAACGATGAATGAATTATGTTACCAAATTTTATATATTTCTTTAATAATTAGAGGACCTAGATGCAAGAAAAATAAAAATTTAAGGAAAAAGTTTGAATTTGGGAAGCAAGGAAAGTTCATGATTCTCCCTCTCTTTGTCAAATTAAGGTTTTAAAAGGTTAAAAGCTTTTTAAAAGAGGATTATTTCATTTAATTTCTTTCTTTTTGGTCATTTTTGTTGGAGTAATTTTATTAATATTTAACATAAATAAATCGTACATATCATATGGGCTAATTAGCAAAACAATTTAATTCATGAAGCAAAATTTCAAATTTTATAATATCATAACATGACCTTCTCTTTATCATAGTGGACAATTACCCCTTAACTAACAACAAATAAAGTTTTATAACTAATTAATGTTCAATTAAACATTGATTAATCAATCATGTAATTTAGAATTGTCTATAAAAAAGTTGCAATTGGTTATAGTGGAGGAGGAAGCATCATGCAACAAAATTTATCAATGTATTATCTTTATCTTCCTTAATTAAAAAGAAAGAGATGGGTTTCTCTTTCACTTCTAAATATAAATTATTAATCACATTGATTTCTTGACATTCCACCTAACTTTATTTACATTTTCTCCAACTTCATTTTTATCCACCATCCAATCATATATTCCTAGGTTTGCTATTGTTTTCTATTGATCATTCAAGGGCATGCAGTCAATAATGGTTGCTCGCAAAAATTTCTAAAGTCCATATCTCAAGCAACCATATGCATATTGTACTCCATTACCTTTAATAAATCTTCTTATCGCTTCTACCAACTCTTTACACATGATAACACATTCATTTGGTTTCAATTTTCAATCAATGTGGGGCTCATGCTGTATTGTTATACTTATGCTTAGGTTAATTTAATAAAAATAAATAAAAAAAAAGTTAGGAATAACATATATGATCATTTATACTTATTATTTTTATAATAATATTAAATATATAAATTTTATTTATACAAACAGATGCGACAATATTATATTATTGTCTTGTATTTTATATAATTTAGTTTATTTTACTTTCATAATAATGTAGAACATGTAACAATCACTTCAAGAAATTTGTCTATGTAGTAGTTATTCTTAAAAACAGATCAAATTTATCTCTGAATTTAAATTTTTATCTTAACGTGAATATAAATTATTAATGTGTAATTTATATTTTTCAAAATTTAAATTAATTACACAAAGGTATCCTAATTTTTCTAACATATACCCATATCCACATATATTATAACAAGAAACCTTATGAACTTTTTCCCTACAAACCCTAAAGTTGTTGTAGACTTGTTTTTTCTTTCCATCCAAACAATATTGAAATAACAAAGATCATGTAATCAATCAATTATCTTCTAAATAGGACTTATTCAGTGTTCCTTCTCATTTTCTTATTTTAATTACTCTAATTATTATTAATTTTAAATTAAATATGAGTTCATTTAATTAAATAATATTTTAACTTTAACTAGCAGTAATATTACTATAAATATAAACTTATTTATACAAACTAACGTTAAATTGTTATATTATTGTCATTATTACATACTTTTATAAGAGACTAAAAATTAACAAAAAGTTCAAAAAAAAGTTATATAAAACATATAATAGTAATCTAACTTATAAACAATGATTTATATAGAAATTTGTATCTATAATATTAATTTTAAACTACTTAATCACTAAAAAAATATAAAATAATGACTAATTAATAATTAATTAGAGTACTCTTCTCCTTAGATTTTATCGTAAACTCAAACTTTATTTTAAAATTAACTCACACGAAGCATAAAATTTATACTGAAAATGGTTTATCACTGTTCTTCCCTTGGACTCCTATCAACATTCTTAAACATTCTTAAACATTCTTAAACAAGTACACGAAAAAAGAAGCCTAACCTTAACCAAAATTCTGTTTGATTCTTAAGAAAAGATAAGGAAAGAAGGAGTGGGGTGGGTGGGCCAAAGAAAAAACAAGCAACAAGAATAGTGTGGAAAAAATAAAGCAGAAGAAAGAAGGAAAGGATATCCCATGAAAATTCAAAGGCATGTGGGTTTGTCTGCGGTGGGTTTGGTTTGTCCCTATAGTCAATAGCTAAATAGATAGATACCCAAAAATAAAATAAAATAAAAAAACTTGCTTTTTCAGCACTAAAATTTAGGTTGATTCTTCATCCTATCCCCCAGTTTCTGTACCTAGAAAGAAAGAACAAAGTAAGTTAAGTCCCGACAATAAATCCTCTTCGAACCACTAAAGTTTCTTTATTTTCACTTGCTAACCGATGAATCAACGGTCGAAACTTCTTGTCTTAACCTCTTCATTGCGGATTGCTTTCACGCTGTTGGTAAAGCTTTTTGGTTGTTAAAAAAGAAAATAAATAAATCTAATTTTCTGCCATTTTAAAAAATACTTTGATAAATTTATGTCCACTAGTAAATTCTATTAATTTAAAATTTTAAATAATAATTCACTTCTACGATTAATGAAGTATTTTTGTATTCATAAGATGTTTAAATTATAGTCAATATATTATTATTAGAAATAATTCCAATAGTTTGAAAAAAACAAACAAAGTATTTATCTACCGTCTTCGGTATGAAGAGGAAAAAAAATTGGTGTTATATCTTTATAATAAAATTCTAAAAGAATAAGATTTATACATATAAATAAGAACTTTAAAGAGAAATGGGTGATATTAACTTTGAAAATTGATTAATGAATATTTTTTAAAATATATATTTACTAAAAACAGATTCCCTTCTATATTTACTCTTACTAAGAAATATTCATAATTTGGGCGTGGCATGGACGTGCTTTGATGCGAGGTTTAAATGTAGATAAAGTATCAAATAGGGGTTTGGCCTTTGCTTGTCCTAAAAATTTACAAGGCTAGTCAAAGAAGACAAAACTAGAAAAGTAAGAGGAGATGAATGAGCAAAAGATCAAAGAAAAAAAACTCTTAATTGATAGAGAATTGGAATTCTCATCCCATTCGCCCCACAAAACTCCACACTCAAAAAAGTTGAAAAACAAAATGGAAAATACAAGAAAATGATTTTTTATTTTATTTTCGGGAATCAAATTACAAAGTAACTTTTCTTTTGGGCTAGTCCAAATTGAGATGATTAGTACTTTTGCATGGCTTTGAGTGCTTGTTGCCCCTCGAATTAAAGTGAAAATAAAAGCTTTTAAGTGTAGTGGGTATGTGAGGTTTAGAATTAATTAGATGTTATTATCAATTGTAGTTATAAAAAGTACAAAATTTAGTGGAAGAGAAATGATAGAAAGGAACCAAAAATTAAATATGAATGTCCATATTTATAACATTAAATATTAATTTATATATTATGCGAGTATTATGTTTAGAATTATTTTTTTTTAAAAGAAAAAAATTAAATTTAAGTATTATTTAAAAAAAAAAATCAATGCTCATACATTGGCCATAGACAAAGAAGTATTGACATAATTCCTTTTAATTTATTTCTTTTTGGTCATTTTTGTTGGAGTAATTTTATTAATATTTAACATAAATAAATCGTACATATCATATGGGCTAATTAGCAAAACAATTTAATTCATGAAGCAAAATTTCAAATTTTATAAGATCAAAACATGACCTTCTCTTTATCTAGTGGACAAATACCCCTTAACTAACAACAAATAAAGTTTTATAACTAATTAACATTCAATTAAACATTGATTAATCAATCAATCAATCATGTAATTTAGAATCGTCCATAAAAAAGTTGCAATTGGTTATAGTTGAGGAGGAAGCATCATGCAACAAAATTTATCAAAGTATTATCTTTATCTTCCATAAATAAAAAGAAAGAGATGGGTTTCTCTTTCACTTCTAAATATAAATTATTAATCACGTTGATTTCTTGACATTCCACCTAACTTTATTTACATTTTCTCCAACTTCATTTATATCCACCATCCAATCAATATTCCAAGGTTTGCTATTGTTTTGTATTGGCCATTCAAGGGCATGCAGTCAATAATGGTTGCTTGCAAAAATTTCTAAAGTCCATATCTCAAGCAACCATATGCATATTGTACTCCATTTCCTTTAATAAATCTTCTTGTCGCTTCTAGCAACACTTTACACATGATAACATATTCATTTTGTTTCATTTTTCAATCAATGTAGGGCTCATGCTATATTGTTATACTTATGCTTACGTTAATTTAATAAAAATAAATAAATAAAAAAGTTAGGAATAGTATATATGATCATTTATACTTACTATTTTTACAATAATGTTAAATATATCAATTTTATTTATACAAACAAATGCGACAATATTATATTATTGTCTTGTATTTCATATAATTTAGTTTATTTTACTTTCATAATAATGTAGAACATGTAACAATCACTTTAAGAAATTTGTATATGTAGTAGTTATTCTTAAAAACGGATCAAATTTATCTCTGAATTTAAATTTTTATCTTAACGTGAATATAAATTATTGATGTGTAATTTATATTTTTCAAAATTTAAATTAATTCCACAAAGGTATCCTAATTTTTCTAACATATACCCATATCCACATTTATTAAAACAAGAAACCTTTTGAATTTTTTCCCTACAAACCCTAAAGTTATTGTAGACTTGTAGTAGTTGTTGCCAATTGAAATGGTAAACCCTAGTTAAAGACTTGCCTTCTTTTAATTATTAGTAACTAGCAGGCAAGTATATAAATCCTTGCCAAGATATTAGGCGCGATATGAATAATAGTGTGTTAACACATGCATGAAATCGTGTTTCCTATTTAATGACCTTGAATATCAAACCTAAACATAATTTTAAAACAATTGATTCTCATTTTCCTACTTGTTTTTTCTTTCCATCCAAACAACATTGAAATAACAAAGATCATGTGATCAATCAATCATCTTCTAACTAGGTCTTATTCACTGTTCCTTCTCATCTTCCTATTTTCATTACTCTAATCATTATTAATTTTAAATTAAATATGAGTTCATTTAATTAAATAATATATTAACTTTAACTACCAGTAATATTACTATAAATATAAATTCATTTATACAAACTAACACCAAATTGTTATATTATTGTCATTATTACATATTTTTATAAGAGACTAAAAATTTATAAAAAGTAAAAAAAATTATACAAAACATGTAATAGTAATACAACTTATAGATAATAATTTATATAGAAATTTGTATCTGTAATATTAATTTTAAAGTGCTTAATCACTAAAAAAATATAAAGTAATGACTAATTAATAATTAACTAGAGTACTCTTCTCCTTAGATTTTATCGTAAACTCAAATATTATTTTAAAATCAACTCACACAAAGCGTTAAAATTTATACTGAAAATGGGTTATCACTATTCTTCGCTTAGACTCAGTATCAAGATTCTAAAACATTCTGAAACAAGTAAATGAAAAAATAACCCTAACCCTAACCAAAATTCTGTTTGATTCTTAAGAAAGGATAAGAAAAGGAGGGAGGGGGATGGGGGGGGGGGGGGGGGGGGGGGGGGGGTGGGGTGGCGCAAAGAATAATAAACAAGCAACAATAGTACAGTGGAGGTGTGGTGGCGCAAAGAATAAACAGGCAACAATAATACAGTGGAAAAAATAAAGCAGAAGAAAGAAGGAAAGGATATCCCATGAAAATTCAAAGGCATGTGGGTTTGTGGTGGGCCTGGTTTGTCCCTATGCTCAATGGCTAAATAGATAGATGTCCTAAAATAAAAAAAGGCTTGCTTTTTCAGCACTAAAATTTAGGCTGATTCTTCTTATTCCCCTGTTTCTGTACCAACCTAGAAAGAAAGAACAAAGTAAGTCAAGTCAAGTCTCGACAATAAATCCTCTTCGAACCACTAAAGTTTCTGTATTTTCACTTGTTAACCGATGTATCAACGGTCGAAACTTCTTGTCCTAACCTCTCCATTGTGGATTGCGTTCGACATTATTAAAAAAGAAAATAAATAAATATAATTTTCTGCCATTTTAAAAAATACTTAGTTAAATTTATGTCCACTAGTAAATTCTATTGATTTAAAATTTTAAATAATGATTCACTTCTACTATTAATGAAGTATTTTTGTATTGATAAGATGTTTAAATTATAGTAAATATTTTATTATTACGAATGATTCCAACAATTTAAAAAAAATGAAGTATTTATCTATCGTCTTCGATCTAAAGAGAAAATTTTTTTTGGTGTTATATCCTTATAATAAAATTATAAAAGAATAAGATTTATACGATATAAATAAAATTTTTAAAGAGAAGTGAATGAAATTAATTTTGAAAATTAATTAATGGTTTTTTTTAAAATATATATTTACCAAAAAGAGAAACCCTTCTATATTTTCTATATTTACTCTTACTAAGAAATGTTCATAATTTGGGCGTGGCATGGACGGGATTTGATGCGAGGTTTAAACGTGGATAAAGTATCAAATAGGGTTTGCTTGTCCTAAAAAATTACAAGGCCAGTGAAAGAAGACAAAACTGGAAAAGTAAGAGGAGAGGAATGAAGCAAAAGATCAAAGGAAAAGTACTCTTGATTGATAGGGAATTGGAATTCTCATCCCATTCCTCCCACAAAAACTCCAAACTCAAAAAAAGTTGAAAAACAAATTACAAAATGATTTTTTATTTTATTTTCGGGAATCAAATTACAAAGTAACTTTTATTTTGGGTTAGTCCAAATTGAGATGATTAGTACTTTTGCATGGCTTTGAGAGCTTGTTGCCCCTCGAATTAAAGTGAAAATTAAAGCTTTTAAGTGTAGTGGGTATGTGAGGTTTAGAATTAATTCGATGTTATTATCAATTGTTGTTACAAAAAGTAAAAAGATTTAGTGGAAGAGAAATGATGGAAAGGAACCAAAAATTAAATATGAAATTCGATATTTATAACATTAAATATTAATTTATATATTATGCGAGTATTATGTTTAGAATTAATTTTCTTCAATTTTTTTAAAATTTAAATATTATTTAAATAAATAAATCAATGTTCATACATTAGCCATAGACAAAGAAGTATTGAACGCAAAGCAAAAGGTTTTGCAGAGTATAACTCACCCTCTATCATTCAAAATCTATTCAACATGAATAAATTTGTTCAATCAAAGCAGAAGAAGTGGGGATCATGAAATTGGCATCGCCTTCAATGCCAGCACTAAATTTAATTTAAATTGAAAGTTCCAAGTCATTGTGAATGCGAATGTGAATGTGAAATAATTTAAAATTGACACTTGGAACTGACAAATTCCAATCAAACTCAAGATTCAAATTTACTGACCAAGAATAATAAGAATGATAGAAAATTAAAATAAGAATTGAGAGTATAATTATTGAAAATCACATGTATGGTATTCGGGATTTATTACAATAAATCCCAAAGTATTTTATATTTAAAATTTTTAATTTTTATATTAATTGTTTCAAAATTTTTTATTTATATTTCAAATTTTTTTATTGTATATTTTAAATTTTACGTTAATCATTTTAATTTTTACGTTTTATGTTTTAAATTTTTTATCTTAACTGTTTTAAATTTTATGTTACTTATTTTAAAATTTGTGCTAAAAGATATAAGAAGATGCATATCAATTGTTGCCGTGAAAAATGGATACAAGTTGGGTCAAAAAGAAAAGCCAAGAGTGATAATGAACGAATGAATGAGAATAAAATTACCAAACAAACACTAAATTTGGAAAACAGAACATAAGTGTCGCTTCTGGATTTGCACCAAAGTCATTTGTTCTCACAATTTCAACATCATTGGATTTACCTTACTTTGCTATTGTCAAGATTCATGTGGAAAAATGGAAGGAAGTTTCCAACCAAAACAGAACATATTAATCATAGTGTATTATCAACAATGTAATAAAATCATAAACTTTATTTGTCTATTTCTCTCAACATCCACTACTCAGGGTCTTAATCATGTTCAAATCTCAGCATTAAAATGACTGTGGTCCCTGTAATCGTGACAGGGAATCTTATCATGTATCAAAAAAATAAAAATTTCAAGACTGCCATGACCGGAATTCCATAACCTAGACCTCCAAACAAAAGCTAAAAAGGAACAGGTCCATTATGTTTTGTCCAATTCCTTCCACTTGCTCTGGGTTGTCTATTTTAATGCTTATCCGAAAATTCGGATAGCTGCAGATAATGGTTGAGGTATTTGTTAACGCAGCTCATAATCCGAGAGTTCTAATATTTTGGAGTCTTCTGGGTTCAAATCAAAAGCATGCAAACATCAGTAAGCGCTACAAATCCAGCACAAAATGGTGAAATTGTTTAGGAAGAGGTCTGGATACATGTAAAGTTCAATAGACCTTGGGTCCCCGAGTGAGTAATACAAAACTCAAAATGAAGTCCCGTAAAGGATGAAAGCCATTAAAGTCTAGATCGAGCCTATGGGGTACTAACTTAAGGATAACAATAACCTCAGGTATAGTGAGGGACAAGAGCTCTCAAACTTAGATAAAAGGTTTTGGGTATAAGGTATCAATTACGATCTTTCTGGCTATAAGGGTCTCGGGTATAACATGACAGAGGTTTTAGACACACGACACGGTCTGAGGCTATCTCAAAAAAATGCCTCAGAGACCTCTCAACAGTTATGTATCAATGAAAAATTCATTTCTTTCGCAATTTCTTTCCGGATCATTCCATAATAAGGATTCTTAGCTTGGTAGAAGTATTAGAAGAGTTTATTCCACAATAAGGATCCTTAGCCTAGTGGATATATTTTACAAGAAGAGTTCAAGATCTCGCAATATCTGAAAAATTGATGCTTATAAAGTTGAATTTTGGTGATCTCTGGAACTTCGATACGTCTGGAATTATTATTCTCAGATTCTGTAAAAATTCTACTAAGTTTGAGAGATTTAATATAAAGTGACATATAAAAGGGAGCCAATGACAATCAGGTATGTATGAAAAACTTTGGATTGGAGATAATACAAAAATCTTTAATTTTAGAATAAATATTGTTTATGTTATGTTATCTTCTCTCTCAAACACTATATAGCAAAACCCTGACTTAAGTATCAGAGGGCTTTCACCGAACCACCGATTTTTACCCTTTTAGGTTTCATTGTGGTTTTAGGTTGAACGACATTCAAGTAAGAGAAGAAAATTAACGCTAGTGCACTGAGTCCTTAGAAAGATTTTTGCAGCATCAACATCTAACACCGTCTGTAGGGATTTTAAACAAAAAGCCAAGAACAGCTACAACTAGGAAAAAAAAAGTCATGGGAATAACGTGAACTTATGCAATTAGAAACCGAATAACGACAATGAGAAATCATGAAGAAAATCCTCTTAAGGTGGGACGATGACTAACCAAAACAATAGTAATTGATTGTTACCCTTAAAAGGCATAAATCACCATTTGGAAACTTCATCCCCGCATCAAAATCTCTTCAACCCAAGGGACACAGAAACTGCACTGTATAGTCAAAATTTTTCTATGAAAATTACTATAAGATATTGAGGACTAGAATGAAAAGCTTTCAAAGTTTGAGGGGCCAAAGTGTTAATTTATAATAAGTGTGGAAAGAGATGCAAAATGGTTATAAAGGTGGGGCAAAAGTATAAAAATGAAATTAATGTCCCAAAATTATTATCAAGCCCATATCTAAGCACAAGCCCAAGCCCAAATCAAACTAAATGGAGGCCCACAACTATAGCTCAAGCTCAAGTTCAAATTCAAGTGAATAGGAGGCCCAATATCAAGCCCAATATGTATGCAAATCATGGCCCATTTTCTAGAATTTTCTTCATTTATCTAGACAAAACAAGAGAATAAAAAGAAAGTAAAATGAAGCTAAGGCAGAAAAAACAAAAAAAAGAAAGAAAGAAAATGTAGGAAGAAAAGAGAGAAGAAGAGAAGAGAAAAAGAAAAGAAAAGAAAAAATGAAGAAGAAAGAAAGGAGAAGGTAAGAAGAAGAGGAAAAAGAGAAGGGAAGCCGAGAGAGAAGAAAGGAGAAGAGAGAAGAAAAATGAGAAGAAGAAAGAAGATAAAATGGGCTACCAATGAGGAAAAGACCTCTTCTAATTTTAAAATTCTGGAAAATTTAGTTAATGTGGTGATAATGTGTAAATGATAAAATTGTGAATTATGTATGTAGTTTGTTTTGGAAATTGTTGGCAGTAACTATTCAATATGTATATAGTAGTGTTTTGATTGTATTTTATGCATAAAAAATGTGAACTTAAATTGTCAATGATTCATAGAAGTTGGCTTCCAAAGAGGGAGATAAGTACATGCTTCAGTTTTAATAATTTTCTAAAAAGTTATGATAATTTTGTATTGGTTATATACGGAAATTGTGAACTGTGTGACTTGTTGGTTGTGAAAGGTGTTGACAGTGCATGATTTACATATATGGCAGTGTTTTGATGTTAAAATGATGTGAAATTAGCATGTAATGATGTGTTGTTAGGGTGGATTAATTTGATGAAATGATAGGACAATGAAGTTCTGGGTTAAAAATGCCTATTTCAGTCGCTGGAATTTTCTAGATAGGGCTTGGTATATTGAAAACAAAATGAACCTCCAACTACCGAGCCGTAAAATTTTATAAAAACTAGATATAAAAAAGGAATAACATAATCGAAAACCAGGTCAATACACAGTGAATTTTGGAAGTGACTACCCTGTATTGCATTTCAGTTTATTGAAAATTCTAAGCAGTATATAAAATTCAAAAACAAAATAGTATTCTCAACCTCTGATGTTAGCACCGTAAAATTATATGAAAACTAGACACATAAAGGAATAACATAGCCGAAAATCAGATTATTTCATGTAGAGATGGATCCTCTATAAAATTTGGAAGTTAGTTGCTCTGTTTCGACACTGGGCACTGTCTCATTCTTGCACAGCATATAATGATTTGGGTATAACTTGAGTGTTAAGATTCGAAATCAAAATCTGTAAAGAGTAGCATAAACTAGATTTATAAGAGATGAACATATTAAAAATTTGGTTTAAAATGTGTTTTCAATTGGTCACAGCGGAACTTTAAATTCACCTCTGTTTTGAAAAGACATTACTTAGAATAATTGAAATTGAAATTGTGATTTTCTGAATTAGGTAAGTAATTCAAGCTTCGTAAAATTTCTAGGAGTCTGAGACACTCTAATTTTTTTTTATTATTAAGAATCATTATTGTGTTTCGTCCATATGACAAGTATATGATATTTTAGGTTTTAATGAAAGGGTATGTATTTGTAGATCGTCGACCGGACCAACGACCAATAATACTGCAACTTGGACTTGGTTAAGCGTAAACCTGTGAGTGGATACTTTATTTTTCAAATTATTATTTATGCATAATGCTTGAATTATGAATGTCTTGAAAATCGATTTGAGTGGATATTTTATTTCATTCTTCTAAAATATGGTTTGGACGAAATGTTTGAATTGTACATATTTTGAGGACTGATTTGAATTTTTTAACTGTTCTATGAATTCAGAATTTTGAATGCATTACAAGTATGAAATTAATATATATGAAGTAAGAGTAAGTTTAGAAAGTGTGTTTAAATATTCATGAAATGTTTCTATAGATGGATAATTTATGATAAATCGGTTTTGTGCTGATATTTGATGAAATTAATGGAAGATGATTTACGTAAAATTTATGAATTGAGATTTTGGTGCAAGTGCTCGATATGAGTGCGTCTGTGTGTAGATATTTCCACCCTTACTAGAGAAAGGAGTAAGGGAGAAGTTACTTATTTTCACCTTTGCCATTCGATATGAGGTAAATAAGAGATTATATATTTCCGCCCTTACTAGAGAAATGGGTAAGGGAGATGTTATTTATTTCTGCCTTTGCCATCTAATATAAGACAAATGAGAGGTTACTGTTGGATTAGTTGGTGTTTGGCTTTACTGTTGGATGAGTTGGTGTTTGGCACCGTACCCCTTATATAGGCCAATGCTAACGAGTGAACTTAATGATTTTTTTTTTTTTATGTATTGACGTGAAATAACTTGTTAGCGAGTCTTGAGATGCCTACTAGCAGCACACTAAGGTATGTTTGGGGGGATGATTTCCTGGCGAGCCCAAATTTTTATTGGATTATCCACAGATTTTAAACATGAAAACTATTTTATATTATTTGTTTGATTTTAAATGAATGTTTTAAATTACTGTAAAATGCTATCTTTTAATATATTACTCTTACTTCTTTTTTATGTTTTCTGGATTTAATAGTATCTACTTACTGAGTCTATTAGGACTCACCCCCCTCACCTTTTTTTAATTTTGCAGATTGTGCATTTAGTTAGAGATAGGGATGTTTCAGCATAGTGGAGGCACGGACTGAGGAAAATGATATACACTGTAGTCACTATGGCATATAGGTTTATCATGTATGTAGAGTCATGTGCACTATAGATATAGTTATTGTTTGGAGTCAGGTATACATTTCAACATAAGTTATATTGTGTCAAATATTGTAGAATATTAATGAACTATTTATGTTTCACGATTGGGTATATTGTATTTATGCAATACATGCATTATGTTACATGTAAATAAGAGTTTATAACAGTTGTATATGCATTCAGACAGATAGAGAGAGAAGCTTAGGGCAATGGTGGATTTCATCACCTGCCGATAACATCTCTGGATATAGGATGTTACATGCACAGTAGGTTCAAAGGCTGGCTGACAGCAAAAAATAACAGGCAGAAAAAGATCGACAAATCTAGACATTAGCAGAGAAAGTTGCGAAGATGAAAAGAATGCTTTAAGCCGGTTCTTACGAGCTAAGGATGCCCATATCAACAAAGGCTGTAGAAAGCAGCATTCTACATGTCCCATATATTGAGGATTACAAAACCAATCTCGATAAAATACTTTCAAGAAAAGATACATAGCTGCAGAGAAAGGGAAGAGAAAAATCTCTAATTATCCACTAGAAAGGCTCCGAAGTGGCGATACTGCTTCCAAGTTTATCAGCAAATCCGGCTTTCAATCCCAATACTTCTTAGATGATTCGACAATAATTCACCAACAAAGGCCAGAAAACAGTTCTAATCCTGAAGACATGAGTACGTTCCTTAATTGAAAATGTCAAAATGAGAGAGAATGTTATTAGTGAAACCCATCTCGAGGAAGGAAACACAAGGAACGTGACAAAAAAGTTGATAATTTGGAAGCTTGCGTTAGAAAGCTGGTTGAGGAGTTAGAGGACCAGAAAGGAATGATGAACCAGCATCTTATTCAGGAATGCATTCTAAATCTCCTTTCTTTTGAAAGATTATAAGACTTATTCTTTCTAGGAATTTCAAGAAGCCTCAGATAATTCCCTTCACGGGAAAAACTAATCCATCTTTGCTTATGAATTTCTTTAGGGAGATAATGTTGATTCGAACACTAAGTGAATCCTAGATGTGCCACTTGTTCTTACTAATATTAGAAGGACAAGCGAGGAAGTGATTTACAAGTTTAACCCTAAACAGTATCTATAGTTTCAAACAGTTATACGAGGTGTTCATTAACTAGTTTAGAGGGGCAATCGCCAGCCTTAAAATCCCTAGTTCCTTGCTGCTCATAAAGTAAGGAGAGGGAGAAAGTTTTAAGAACTTCGTTAAGAGGTATCATGATGAAATAATAAAGTTAGAGACTTATCATCACTCGGCATTGGAAGGTCTTAGAAAAGGTTTACGGGTTGACCAAAGATGGTGCGCAATAAGAAAACCATCCATCACCACCTACAAAGCAGTCTAGAGAAAATTGTTGGATGAAATTGAGATCGAGGACTAAGTCGCCCTCAAGCTGAAGAAAAAGAAAGGGCGATTAGACCAAGCTAACATGGTGAAGTACGAAACCCGAAGGCAGACACAATGAGGAAATGAGATGATAAGGAATTTTGGAGACTCCAACATGAAAGGAGGATGGATACTAGAATAAAATAAAGGGATGATTTCCCCCCAAGGGGACATTATTGGTTGAAAAGAGAAGATACGAGAAGAGTAGTCCAAGTTTAAGAAGAGAGAATTTTCACTCCCTTGAACTTCCCTCTCTTGCAAGTCCTCCAAGAAATCAAGAGACAGGAAATCATATTAATAGAACCTCGTCCCATAAAAGCCAAACCAAACGGAAAAACCAAGAATAAATTCTATGAATTTCACCAGAGCGTTAAACATCTGACTGATAAATGCTTTGACCTCAAGAATCAGGTCGAGGTCCTAATAAAAAATAATTATTTACAGGATTTCATTACAAATGATGGGGAAGAGCTTGACACCCTAGATCAAAAGGCCAGGCACAAGAATGCGTATGAATATCAAACAATGGTGATCTTTGGCGAAAGCACATTGACAAGAAACTCAAATAGGGCAAAAAAGAATTATTCAAAATATTCATTGTCTAATTTTGCCTCGAACCCTCACATCATAAATGTAAGAGGCGAGGAGAAGTAGAAGATTGCCTCAGTCCTGATTATGTTCATAGATGAGGACGAGGTGGGAGTACATTACCCACACGATGACGCTTTGGTGATAACATTGGTAGTAAAAATGGCTTAGGTCAGCCGAATATTGGTAGACACAGGGAGTTCGACAAATATCATCTTTAAAGAAACTTTAGATTTCTTGAGAATCGAATACTTAAGACTGATGCCAGCCGAAACAGCTCTTTATGGCTTCGGTAAATCACGCATCTACCCATTGGGAGTAGTACAACTGTTTATCACTATAAGAGAAAAGCCATATCAGAATACTACGATAATTAAGTTTAAAGTAGTCAATCTTAAAATGCCATATATTATGATTCTCGAAAGACTTTTTCTCATAGCTACAAAGGCAGTAGAAAGCATTCATTACCTGAAGCTAAAATGTAGATAGGAAAAAGTATTGACGTCATTAAGGGGAGTAAAAAAAAAAGTTTGATCATACTTCGCAACCTCTTCAAAAAGCTCGTATTGCCTGTCGAAACGACCTTGTGGAGAAATCCTTGAAGTTAATGACAAGAACCTGCAACATGAACGAATAATGAAAAATTTAAGTAAGGAGGTCAAACAAAATAACGAGCCATGAGCGCTAAAGCCAGTAGAAGAACTTGAATTTGTTGTTTTGAATAAAAAAAACTCCCTAAAAAATTGTCAAAACTAGTTCTCATATCCCTGAGGAGTAGAAGGCGATACTTAAAGATATTCTGAGACAGCATATGAACGTATTCGAATGGACACATGAAGATATGCTGGGAATTGATCCCAGAGTAATTTCTTATCGGCTTGCAATTGACCCTAGTATAAGCCAGTGAAACACAAAAAATGACTATTCAATGCTGAACGAAGAGAGGTAGTTTATGTCGAAGTAGAAAAATTGATGAAAGCCAATTTTATATATAAAAAAATGCATTATCCGGATGGGCATTTAACATGGTTATAGTGAGAAAAGCCAATAGGAAGTGGAGGATGTGAGTAGATTTTACGGACCTGAACAAAACATATCCTAAAGATAATTTTTCACTCTCTAGAATTGATCAACTGGTAGATTCAACAGTAGGACATGAGTTACTAAACTTCATGGATGCATTTTTGGGATACAATCGAATAAGGATGTACGAGTCGGATCAAGAGAAAATCGCTTTCATCACTGATCAAGGGTTATATTGCTACAGAGTAATGCCTTTTGGGTTGAAGAACACGAGGTCTACATTCCAGAGATTGGTTAATCGAGTTTTTAAACCATTGATCAGAACAACAATAGAAGTCTACGTCGACGACATGACCACTAAATTATTAAAAGGCCGAGACCATCCAAAACACCTGAAAGAAACCTTCTTCTATTTGAGAAAATACAATATGAAGCTAAATCCCGAGAAGTATGCATTTGAAATTCAAGTTAGAAAGTTCACGGGATATATGCACAGCGAGTGCAGCATCAAAGCCAATTTGTAGAAGATCAAGGCCATATTAGATCTCAAATCCCTATCCACCCTCAAATAATTGCAAAGTCTGATAAGACGATTAGCAGCATTAAGTAGGTTTCTCTCCAAGGCGATTGACATATGTTTCCTCTTTTTTCAAATCATGAAGAAAGGGAAAAAGATTGAGTGGACTGAAGAATATGAAAACAGCTTCTAAGAGCTAAAGTGATACCTCGCATCGCCATCACACCTGACAAGCCTTGAAATTAGAGACGTGTTGTACCTTTACCTTGCAGTAAGCAACCATTCTACAAGCTCAGCCTTGATGAAGGAAGATTCAAAAAGATTCATCGTCTTATCTACTATACCAGTAAGGCATTGTTAGACGCTGAATTGGGATACTCCCTACCTGAGAAGCTATCTCTAGCTCTGGTAGTAGTAGTAAGGAAGTTGCGACTATACTTCCAGGCCCACAAGTGATAGTGCTAACAAACCAACCCTTGAGGCAAATGCTCTATCGACCTGACCTATTAGGTCGGTTAGTGAAGTGGTCGATTTGAACTCAGCAAATATGACATCAACTACAAACTCAGGAAGGCCATAAAGGGATAAGCTTTGACAAAATTTGTAGCAGAAGAGTCAATATCTGAACACCTTTTATCTATCAAATTGCAGAAGATCCCTAGGAATGGAAGCAAGGGAATCTACCCGTCCCAAATATAACCAAGCCGATCTAAAGTTTCTTTATCAATAGAGCTTCAAATGCACAAGTGGGAGGAGCCGGAGTTATCCTTGTAAATCCAGATGGAATCGAGGTAATGTATTCTTTAAAATTCAACTTCAAGGTTACAAATAATGAGGCAAAATACGAGGCTCTGATCACAGGGATCAATCTAGCTCAGACTTTGAGGATTATAGGCTTGAACATTCACTGTGATTCCCAACTGATAGCCAGTTAAATTGACGGACAATTCTGGGCTTGTGAGAGCAACATGCAAGCTTACTTGGAAAAAGTTAAACTACTTCTGGGCATCTTAAGAATTGTCACGATAAGACAAATCTCAAGGTTGGAGAGCTCAATGGCAGACATTCTAGCAAAATTATCCTTTACCTTCAAAGGGAATACTCTAGCCACAGTTTCAATCGAATTCTTGAAGCAAAAAAGCACTTATGTAAGCAATGACTAACCCTCTGTAGCTCAGCTTGATTCTTGCCGTTGCTGGATGAAAGTGATAAAGTCTTATTTCTAAGGAGGGAAACTCTTAGACGACAAAGATTAGGCGAGAAGGGTCAAAAATAGGTCAGAGAGGTATACTGTCATTAACGAGGAATTATATAAACATGGTTTTAGTATCCTATATCTCAAATGCCTCAGACCTGAAGAAGCAGCACGGGTTCTAGACGAAATCCATTGTGGAGTATGTGGCGGACATGGAGGAGCTTGTTCTATAACGTATAAAGTCTTAAGGCAAGGATATTACTGGCCAACACTCTTACAAAATGTAGTTTAGATGGCAAAAACTTGTCACAATGTCAGGTACATTATAATATACTAAGATAGTCCCCTAAGAAGCTGATGTCATTGACAAGCCTTTGGCCATTTTACTAATGAAGACTAGATCTTATTGGTTTTATGCCCTCTGCTCGAGCTAACACAAAATTGTAATAGTGGTTATTGATTACTTCACTAAATGGGTAGAAGTTGAGCCATTAGCCACCATCACCGAGAACGTTATTTATCAGTAGGGATACCTCAAGTGCTGATCGTAGATAACGAAAAGTAGTTTGACAACTCGATTTTTAGGGAGTTTTGTGTAAATTTTTCAATTGACCTCAGGTTCGTAACACTTGCCTATCCAAAGACCAACGAATAAGTGGAAGCTGCAAATAAAGTAATCAAGAAAGCACTAAAAAAGAAGCTCAATGAGCATAAGGGTGTATGAATTGATAAGCTTTGTAATGTTTTTTGGGTTTACAGTATCACTCCAAAGGTAGCCACTAGCGAGACTCCCTATAGTTTGACCTTTAGATGTGAAGTAGTAATTCCTATTGAAGTCGACATACCAACTTTCCAAATTAGTAGCTACGTACAAGCGAGCAATGACCGAAACATGCACTTAGAGTTAAATCTGCTTAAAGGAAAAAGGGATCAAGTAATGATAAGGGTAGTGACATACCAACAAAGGATGGCTAGATATTACAACAAGAACGTTCGACACCGTACTTTCTAATTTGGAGATTGGGTCTTGAGATAAGTCACCTTGAACACCAAAATACTAGGAGAAGGTGTTCTCAGAGCTAATTGGAAAAGATCATACAAGGTCACCCAGATTCTGAGGCCTGGAGTCTACAAATTAGAATTTTCAGACAGAAGTAGGATAAAAAAAACCATGGAAGTTGTATTATCCTTGAGGATTATCAAAGATTTGTAAAAATCTTTTTGCCCAAATAATAAATAAACTTATTATTTTTTGACATCAGTAAAAAACTTCTGATAAAAGAGATGCACTGATGAATATATGATCCTCAAGTCAAAGTGCGAATGAATTAAAAAGCCTGGGATAATATTATCCATAGCTGGAATAAGCCATGAGGTTAACCTCAGAACGTACAAGAGCAAAATAGTTTCTATGATTAAGTTCTACGTTCATCTCCGGGTAATATTATGTACAGCTCGAATAAGCCCTAAGGACATATAAGAGCGAAATGATCCTTAAATGATTAAGTCTTACGTTTATCTCAGGGTAATATTATCCATAACTCGAATAAGGATTGAGGCTAACCTCAAGACGTACAAGAACAGAATGGTTCATAGATAATTAAGTCCTAGATTCATCTCAGGATAATATTATCTATAGCTTGAGTAAGCCATGAACATGACCTTAGGATGTATAAGAGCGAAATGATTCCTAGATGATTAAGTCATAATTCATCTCAGAGTAATATTTTTCCATAGTTCGAATAAGCCCTGAGGCTGACCTCAGGATGTACAAGAGGAAAATAGTTCCTAAATGATTAAGTTCTACAATCATTTCAGGGTAATATTATCCGTCACTTGAATAAGCCATGAGCACGACCTCATGACGTATAAGAGTGAAATTGTTCTTAAATGATTAAATCATGCTTTCATTTTAGGGTAATATTATCCACAGCTTGAATAAGTTTTCTGCACGACCTCAGGATGTACAAGAGTGGAATGCTTTTTAAATGACAACATTGAATTTCCACATTGAGGTAATATTACTCACTTACTCCAATTAGGTCTTGAGCCAAGTTAGAAGGTAAACAAGAAAGAAGTGGTTCTCAGTGGATCATGTCATATTGATACATTGAGGTAATATCACTTATAACTCGAATAAACCCTGAACATAACCTCAGAACTTATAAGAGCAAAATGGTTCTCGGACGACTGAGCTCACTCTTCACATAGGGGTAATAGTATCCAAAACCCAAACAAGTTCTAAGGATGATGTCAAGACGCGAAAAGGTCAAATAGTTCCATAAGGCTACCATGAATGAACACAAGTCAGGCTAATAATGACCAAGGTCCATTAAAGCCTTAAAACTAGGGCATATATGGTTCTTGCTTGGAGATTTCCTATCCAACGAGAGAAGAATAGAAAATTAATTTGTGATAACACAAGTTCCGCATTCTCAGCTCGTCACAGCTCAGGTAAGGCTTTTAGAATACTCACCGATAACAATTAAATTTTATACAATATGCAAAGAGCCAAGTATGAAAAAATGTGAGGGAAACGAGAATAATAAAAGAATCCACACAAGCTAGAAATATGAAATTTGTAAATTCATTAAGTATTAATGTTCTTTACATTTTTCTACATAAGAAAAAGAAAGAAAAAGAAAGCTAAGTCTACTATTCAGCTAATCGAATCGGTCGAAAGTTGGACGGGTCAGGAGGAGTGTTGGTCTGATCAGTAGGAGGAGTGTTGGTCTGATCAGTAGGAGGAGTGTTGGTCTGGTCAGTAGGAGGAGACGAAGAAGCAACTTAAAGCTGTCATGAAGAGGAGCACCCTCAAAATGGATATTATCTGAGCCATCTTCACAAGGTGGTGGAGCCAAACTTCTTAAGGCCTCATATAGCCATGTCAAATCCAAGTCTGGGTAATGATCTTGAAATGTCTCGTAGGTCAGGTCAATTCCTTCGTTGACCTGCTCTACAATGGTGGCCAAGCCACCTCTTATTCTCTTCAACTTTGGTGGCCAGGAGCACAAATCTGTTCCTCTAGCCTTCCAAGTTTTGTTCCAGTTCCCGGCACCTCTTTTCGTAGTCTCGGTAAACCTCTGACATTCCTCTATGGACTCATGCATATCATATTCAAAAGTGCTCATCTTCCTGCTGAACTTCATTTAGAAAGACTTGGCAGTGACTGCCCTGACCTGGAGCTCTTTCATCTCCTGAGCCCATTTTTCCTTTTTAACCTCGAACTTTGTCCTCTCTAGGGCCAAGTTCTTCTCCGCCTCTTCGGCCCTAAATGCCACCTCGGCAAACTCCAGAGACCACAAGGAAGTAGCCTCAATGACATCTCAATGCACTACGATCGCATATTGGATTTGAATCACTCAACATAAAAATGACCAAACATCAGAAGAAATAAAAGAGGTGTGAAACTATATAAAGGGGTCATTTTCTCAATTTTAGTAGAATTATCTAGAATTCTCAAGAATTCTTAAAAAAAAAGTCCTCTATCTCTCTACAATTTGGCCAAGGAAGGAGGAAGATTAAGGGTTTAAAATCTTGGAGGTTTCATAGTTTTGGAACTCAAATCATCTTCATCCAACACTTATGTAAGTGTTTAATGTGTTGATTTGTTTATTTTAGAGAAATAAAGTCCTAATTGCATGAAAAATTATGTAAACCCTAATTTGATTCACCATCTCTAATCAGCCTATCAAAAAAGTATCAGAGCACTTGATTAAAGTTGTAGATGCTTGATTTATGGTTGGTTGTGCTTGAAAATTCATGTAGAATCCATTGATAAATTTCGGTCATAATGGGTATTGATAAGAAATTTGTTTTCTCTTAATATAATTATGCTTAAATATGTTATATGATAATGTAATAGCATGAATTTATAATTGATTGAATTATGGAGACATGAATTGAATAATTGGAGTATAGTTTGGTTATGGTGGATTAGAGTTTCCATGTTTGATTTTGTGTTCATGATGGAGAAGATGATAAATAGTTATCATCTTATATTCTAATGTGATTAAAAGTATCATGAGATGATATGGAATGCATGAATGATGATTTCATGATGATGGAAGTAAATTAAGCATGGTGGAAGTACCTTAATAAATTTGGCACACCAAGAAACAATGTATGGATTATGTGAATTCATGTTAATTAACATGTTTTTAAATGTGAAACATGTTAAAATGGATGATATGATCATTACAGATACATTAGTGTATACTTGTAAGTTTGACTATTTACGGATTTGCATAATTAATTATTAATTATGCTTATGTGCTTTGTTAATTGGTTAATCCATGTGATGGATTACTAATTATTTTTAAATGATGTTAATTAGATTAATATCTTTGTATGGCTAATTAATTTGATTAATTAGTTAATTTTGTTATGTGATAATATATATATATATATATATGATGAATAATGTGAATATGATGTATGTATGCATAAGATGCATGGCAAACATCATAATTACAATATTATCAAAAGTCAAAGCTAAGGATAATTATCAATTTTAATTATTTAACAATTAATTGATGATAATTATCTTGTTCTTTAAAATAATTTATTATTTTAATTTTATCTAATTTTTGTTGACTTTAAGATGAAATCAAAATGACCATTTTACCCTTGATTTAAAATGTTGGAAAAGTGTAATCTTAAGTTTGTTAAATTATGTCTAACCTAATAAAGAAATAACGCACGTTATTCATTCTACGAGTAATCCTAAGCTAAATGGGATAATTTAATTACTAGTGTATCGAGTAATATGTGCGAATTATTAATGATATTATAATTCGGATTAGTAATGCAAACCGAACATACATTTCGACTATTTGTGTGTCAAATTGTCAAAAATGAATTATTAGTTTCCACACAAGTTAGACGAGTGCGGTTAATCAAGCATTTTAATGGGTATTTATAAGATTAATAATCCAAACCAAGCTAGTAATGAAATTTTTTATAAGATAAATAATATTTACTAAGTCGATAAATAATAAGTTACTATTTATTATAATTATAATTTACACTTAGAATAGTAATCATTTACTTGTATAACAAGTGACGTATATTACACAAGTATATGTTACTTATGTGACAAGTGAGGTGAATAGTATTATTAGGATCTCATGCAATAAAAAATATCAATTATGCATATATATATATGTGTGTGTGTGTGTGTGTGTGTGTGTGTGTGTGTGTGCATAAAAGATGATAATTGTTCATAAGATGAATAGTTATGGGTGTTAGTGCTTAGCCTTAATAGATAGTTTTATGAAAAACTATTTAAAATTAGAGAGTATACACACAAGATGTGAAAAATGAGTGCTAGATAATCTCTCTAATAAATCATTATATCTATACCTCCTATGGTGGGATAGCTAAATGATTCATTGACATAAATTTTTTACTCTAAGATTTCTATTATGTAAGGGGTATGAAGTTTGTGTGATTGAATTGGGCTTATCTGGTTTTCAGTGGTATTCGAGTCTTGACCAAGATTTTATTATATGAGATTATGATGAGAATATTATTTGAAAAAGCACAATGATTTAGATATAACTAGTTTAAGATGCCAAAATTTCTATTATGTGAGGCATTTGAAATTAGGGCATAGGAAATAAATCAAGTCATGTATGTGATACAGAAAAGAAAAAGTTCTTTACTCATTGAAATATGAAATTGATGACATCATAATATGTATTTGTATATTTTCGATGATGACTAAATTTATCATAATGTCAAGTTAATATGTAATGATAAAATGGATTTAAACTTGTTGAGAATCAAGTAAAGTGTGTATAAATATGCTTGTAATCAATTTTAACAAATCTCTATGAAAGTGCCTTTAAAGTTTAATAAGATTGATACGTTGAAGCAAGAGATCTATACCTTTTACAAACAGATCGATATATTAAAGAAGATTTGATACAAGAAAGTGAAGAGATCGAAATATACTAAGGCAGAAGTTTCAAATGAAATCACTAAGTCAAATTGATCGATACCTGAGTTCAAGGAGATCAATACCTTGCCGTTCCAGAGAGTTGAAAAATATTTACGAGGCAAACCAGTTCGATACCTAAGTTCAAGGAGATCAATACCTTGTCATTCCAGAGAGTTGCAAAATATTTAAAATGCAGACTAAATCGATACTTGAGTTCAAAGAGATCAATACCTTACCATTTCAGAGTGTTGCAAACTATTTATAAGGCAAACCAGATCGATACCTCAAGGAAGAAGATTGATACATTGTAATTCCAGAGAGTTGGAAATTAATTACGAAGTGAACCAGGTCGATACATAAAGGTAAACAGATCGATACTTGAAACTCAGACTCAACTCTCAAGCAAAAGGATCGATACTTCTTGCCAATTTAAAGCTCAACAGTAACTTTTGCAGCATTTATGACGGATATTAAATGCACCAAAGTAAACCGTTGGACATAAAAGTCTTCACAAAGAGAATGAATATAAATAGAAGACAAAAAGATAAAGGGAATATAAAGAGCTTATTGTAAACAATTACAAAACATTCTCATCTTGAATAGTATATTTTTCTCTCACTACTGTAAAATTTCCATTTCTTTTTATGAGAGAAATTTTTCTTTGTATGAGCATATTGATACATTTGCTATATTGTGAGAGGTTAAAAACATAGTTATATTTCTGAAATTATCTTGGGTTCATCTTCACCCAAAGTTAAAGAATATTTTAGTGAGTTACTCTTCACCCAAGAGAAAATAAATGTATGATTGTCCTTCACCTCAGAAGAAGTTGTAGTGGGTTTCACTTGACCCGAAGAAATAAAGAGATAGTTGAACCTTGGTGGTGATTTATAACTGAGAAAATGGACGTAGGCCAAGCATTGCCAAATCACTATAAACTTTATTTGTTTTCTCTCTCTACTGTTTTATTTGTTGTACTGCATTGCATTCATTTTAAAATCTTAATTTTCTAAAAACTCAATTCACCCCCCTCTTAAGTGTTGCCAATTAGGCTAACACATGAGGATGTCCATATGGCCACTACTAGTAGAACTAGTAAAAGGCCACAACGTCCATCTCAAGGTTCAAAAGTTGGACTTTAGAAAAAGAAAGCAAAAAAGGCACTGCCTCCTAATAAATCCAAAGCAAAGCCTAAGGAAAAATATTTCCACTGTGGGGTAGATGGACATTGGAAGAGGAATTATCCTCAATACCTCGACAGTCTTAAGAAAGCTAAGAAATGTATATATAGTAATTTAATGATTGAATATGAATTAAGTGGTAATTCTAATATTCATTCATGGGTAATGACTTAACTGCTGCTTCTTATTTCTATGCCATTACAATAAATACTGAATAGTTCTGCATTAGCAGCCAATGAGATTGTGTTATGAATGACTAATGGAGTAACAGTAACTGCAGAGGCTATAGGACCATGCGAGTTGATACCCCTGCCTGTACATTTTTTAAAATTAAAGAAAGTTTTGTATTTTGCTTCTACTATAAGAAACATAATTTTTGTATTTGTACTATGTAATAATGGTTATTTTGTACAATTTAATAGAAAGAATGTTTATTACATTTTGAAAATGTATGTATTGGCAAAGTAATTAATACAAATGGTTTATTATGTCTTTTAATTGAATAATAGTTATTCAATTTCTTCCATTACTAAGAAAAGAATTCTAGTTGATACAAATTATAAATATTTGTAGTATTATAGATTAGGTCACATCAGGGATAAAAGATTTACTCAGCTCGGAGTTAGTGGGATATTGATCCCATTGGGTCTGGAACTCATTCCGACATGTAAATCATGTCTTCGAGGTAAAATGATTAAAACACCCTTTAAGAGTAAAAGTGAGAGGTCTAAAGAACTGTTGGATCTTATACATATAGATGTTTGTGGATCCTTTAGTATAATGGCTAGAGGTAGATTTGAGTACTTCATTGCCTTTACCGATGATATGTCTAGGTATGGGTATGTGTATTTAATGAAATACAAATATAAATTATTTAAAAAGTTCAAAGAATTCAAAAATAAAGTCAGGAAACAAATAAGAAAGAGTATAAAAATTCTACAATTAGATTGTGAAGGCGAGTACTAAGTTTCAAGAATTCTTGAAAGATAATAGAATCATTTCGCAGATTACTCATCCGCATACAACTCAGCTTAATGGTGTATCAGAAAGAATGAGTCATACCTTATTAGATATGATACGATCAATGATTAGTTTTACTAACTTGCCATTGTATTTATGGAGATATGTTTTGCAGACTGCTGTGCACATCCTTAATGGAGTTTCTTTTAAATTAGTCCAAAAGACTCCATATGAGATATGAAGTGGAAAGAAACCCAACCTCAATTATATGAGGGTCTAAGGGTGTCTTGCTTATATCAAGTTGGTCAAATCTAACAAACTTGGTAATAAATCATAGATGGTGTTCACCTTGGTGTCATACAAACTCATGCACTCATATTTTGATGATAACAAATATATTAATTCAAAAAAGTAAATGAACAAGGAAGCATTAAGTATTTAAGTTAAAGAATCAACATACAAGTTAAGGGTATTTATTTTTTAATTTTAGAAATAAGCTTGTATATGTGCATTGTAGTATGTTTGTGAGCTCAATCATTTTGTGTAAAATTATAGTTTTAATATTTTTAATAATGCACTTAAAAATATATTTTTGAAACCTAAAATATGGACTTAATCGTATTTTTCAAAAATGAAAAATGGACTAAGTTGCAAGATTTTCAAAACTGGAAAAGGGACTAAAATGCAAGGTTTTCAATGACCAAAATGTAAGATTTTTAAACAGTGAAAACAAAAAGTTACTATAGCAATACTATAGTGGCACTGTAGCATCCGATTAACCGAATTAGATTCGGTCGACAGGTAGTAGCATCTGCACCAATCCGGTTGATCGTTTCTGAAAACAGTTAACCAAATTGGGCACTGTTCATTACCGTTAGAGGCTTTTTCTAGAGATCCGGTCGACCATTTCTGGAAAAGGTTAACTGAATCCGCATAAATTTTGAATATTTTCTACCCTAACGGCTAGATTTCGACCTCCAACTATAAATACAAGTCCTATTCTCTTTCATAAGAAGTTTTTGAACATTCCTATCTCAAATCTAAGTGCATTCAAACTTGTTTCATTGGCAAAATCACATCTTGAACTTATAAAGTGCTATAAACACATTCAACACACCTTGTACTTATATTTTGTAATATTCTCATTTGTTTAAGAATCATTTGAAGGTGTAATTCGTACTATATACATTTTCCACATTTGTAAAAGAGTGAAAGAAGGGTTTTTTCACTCTTCTTTCACTTAAGAAGTGAGTGATTGTGAGTAAATCACTTGTGAGGGTTTGAAGAAGTACCAAAAATCTTCTTTGTTGTAATTTGAGTCTTGGGTTCAAGGCTTGTTCTTCACTTGGGTTGAGTGAGGGTGAGTGATTGGATAGAATCACTTGTAAGGTTGGAAGGAGTACCAAAAATCTCTTTGATTGTATTTTGAGTCTTGGGTTTCAAGACTTGTTGATAGTGAAATCTTCAAGTTGAGCTTGAAGGAGTGGATGTAGGCAAGCTTGAGCTAAACCACTATAAATTCAAGGTGTTCAATCTCTCTTTCCTTACTCTATTTACTTTCATAAGCTTATATTTGATTATGTGTTAATTGTGTGGTTAAATTGAAGCAAATTCGAAAATTAGTCAAATTAAGCTTAGAAACCTAATTCACCCCCCCTTTTGGGTTGCATATTAGTATTTCAATTGGTATCAGAGCTTTATTATCTTGTTTAGAACTTAATCGTCTAAGAAAAGATCTATGGCAACCCTAGGACATTTAGAAGGACATTCCACAACTAAACCCTTATTTTTTGATGGAAATGTCTATGCTTATTGGAAGGCTAGGATGAGAATATTGTTACAAGCTATTGATTTTAAACTTTGGGAAATTGTTAGCAAAGTTCCTAGGATTCCAATGAAGAGCAATGACAAAGGGGAGAATGTACCTAAGCCTAGTAGTAAGTGGGATAAGGTAGACAAGAGAAATGTCTCTATGAATGCCAAGGCAATTAATGTTCTTTATTGTGCCGTAGATAAGAGTGAATTTCACAGAATTTTCGGATGTGAAAGTGGATATGAAATTTGGCATACATTAGAGGTTGTATATGAAGGGACTAGTCAAGTTAAAGAGTCTAAAATAAGTAAACTCACTAGGCAATATGAATTATTCAAAATGGAATCACATGAGTCTATTGAAAATATGTACACAAGGTTTACGGACATAGTAAATTCCTTTAAAGCTCTAGGAAAAACCTTCACAAATAATGAGCAAGTAAATAAAATTCTTAGATCTTTACCAAAAGAATGGAGAGCAAAAATAACAGCCATTGAGGAAGCTAAGGATCTTAACACACTCTCTCTAGATAATCTCATTGGGTCACTTATGGATTATGAAGATAAAATTTTCGATGACCAAGATATCAAAGATAAGAAAAAGAAAAACATTGCATTCACATCATCCATGCATGAAAGTGATGAAAATGAGAGTGGAAGTGAAGAGGATAACATTGCCTTAATGACAAAGAGATTCAAAAGCTTTCTAAGGAACAAAAAGAACTTTGGAAAGAAAAATTTCAGAGAAGCTTTAAAAGAAAATAAAAAAGGAGAAAGAAATAAGAAGAATCAAATCACATGCTATGAATGTAAGAAGTCCGGACACGTCAAATTTGATTGCCCTCTTCTCAAATACAAGAAGTTCAAGAAAAAGGCAATGGTGGCAACATGGGATGATGAAGAAGAAAGCTCATCGGATGATGAAGTCGCGAACATGTGTTTCATGGCCTTGAGTGATGTTGAGGTAAGTGATCATGAACCTAATTACTCATATGATGAATTGTTAGATGCTTTTGAAGAATTGCATGATGATTTTCTAAAACTAGAAATTGGTCTCTAAAACTAGAACACTTAAAAAGAAACTTAATAGCTTATCCATTGAAGTTGATTCATTAAAAGAGGTAAATGTGTTACTAGAAAATGAAAAACAAGGTTTCCTTAAAGAGACTCAAAATCTCAAAAAGGAATCAAATGACTTCAATGATATTGTTTTAAAATTTACCAAAGGTCAAAAGAACCTAGAACTTCTTCTTGGTTCTCAAAAATGTGTTTTTGACAAGAGTGGTATTGGATACAAGCCCCATGCTAAACAAAAGCTTTACAAAACATTTTTTGCTAAATCTACTTCTATAATTGAAATCAATGCCACTTGTAACTATTGCAATGTATTTGGTCATTTAAGTCATAAATGTCTTATTAAAAGAAATGCATTTGACATTAACATAGTGTGGGTTCCAAAAGGAACCAAAACTAACACACAAGGACCCAAGAAAATTTGGGTACCAAAAACTTCGACATGATTTCTTTTGTAGGTACTATGCAGCAAGAAATGGTTCCTTGAGAGTGGTTGTTCAAGACACATGACGGAAAAACATTTCTCTACTTTCTAATTTCACAAATAAAAAAAATGGAGAATATGTTTATTTGGGAACAACGCTAAAGGTGAAATCATTAGCTCTAAAAATGTTAGTTACATTTATTTAAAACTTTGATTGAAAATGCTTTGCTTATTGATAATTTAAGATATATCATACTTAGTATTAGTTAATTGTGTAATAAAGATAAATAATCATTTTTGAACCCACATGTTGTATGATTAAAAGTATGCTTGATGATGAAATCATTTTTGTTGGAATTAGAAATGGAAATGTGTACACTATTGATATTGATAATGCATTAAATGGTGATAATTGTTTTTCGGTTTTGCATGAGAATAGTTAGTTATAACATAAGAGATTAGGACATGTAAGCATAGAGTTGATTTCAAAAATTGAATTTGTGAAAGATAAAGTTTGTAATACTTGCCAATTTGGAAAACAAGTTAAAACTTCTTTTAAATCTAAATTGCATATCTCCACTTCTAGACCATTTGAACTTCTTCATATGGATTTGTTTGGACCTTCTAGAATTGCAAGTCTAAGTGGTAAGCACTATGCATTTGCTATTATGGATGATTTTTTTAAGGTTTACTTGAGTGCTATTTTTGGCTACAAAAGATGAGGCAATATATATCTTTTCTAGATTCTCAAAGAAGGTTTAAAATGAAAAAGGAGTCACAACCACTTGCATTAGAAGTGACCATGGTGGTGAATTTGAAATTCATGCATTTGAAAAATTGTGTAATGAACATGACATTGAGCATTAGTTTTCATCAACTAGGACTCCTCAACAAAATTGTGTAGTTGAAAGAAAGAATAGGTCTCTTCAAGAAACGGCTAGAACATTAATTCATGAAAATCTTTTACCACAATATTTTTGAGCCAAATCCGTTAACATCGATTGTTATGTTTTAAATCGAGTTTTAATTAGACATTTTCTCAACAAGACACCCTATGAGCTTTGGTATAATAGAAAACCCAATATTGGATATTTCAAAAATTTTTTGTTCTAAATGCTTTATCTTAATTACCAAAAATAACTTGGGAAAATTTGATTCAAAATTTGATATTGGAATTTTTCTTAGTTATTCAATGATTAGTAAAACTTATAGAGTGTTTAATAAACGCACCTTAGTTATTGAGGAATCCATGCATGTCATTTCTTTTTATGAGACTAACCAATTCTCCAAGGAGAAAATTTTTTGTAATAATAAAATTGTTAAGGAAATGGAAGACTTGCATGTTGGAGAGTCAAGCAAAGTCACACCTAAGGATAAAGCTCAACAAGAAGAAGATATTTCATGAAATGAGGAAACGACTAAGGATGATGAGAAAGATGCTCATGCACTCGCAAAATGGGATCTTCATCAGCCAATCTAAATACATCAAGGATCTTCTCAAAAGATTTGGGATGGAGAACTCAAAGAGTGTTGCAACTCCAATGAGCTCAACTCTAAGGCTTGACAAAGACGAAAAAGGTACCGATGTGGACATAAAGAAATATAGAGGTATAATCGGATCCTTATTATACTTAACTGCTAGTAGACTCGATATCATATTTAGTGTATGCTTGTGTGCTAGATTCCAATCTTGTCCTAAAGAATGTCAGCTACATGCTGTAAAACGGATATTTAAATACTTGAATGGAACAATTGATCTTGGTCTTTGGTATCTTAGAGGAACACACTTTGAATTGATTAACTATTCCGATGCCGACTTTGCCGGTTGCAAAGTTGATAGGAAAAGTACAAGTGATACATGCCATTTCCTAGGAAACTCATTAGTCTCATAGTTTAGTAAAAAGTAAAATTTTGTTGCCATTTCTACAGTTGAAGTAGAATACATAGTTGCTGGTAGTTGTTGTGCACAAACACTTTCGGTGCAACACACTCTTAGAGATTTTGGAATTACACTTGAGAAATCCCCTATCTTTTGTGACAACACTAGTGCCATTAATTTATCTAAAAATTCGGTATGTCACTCTAAAGCTAAACACATTGAGATTAGATATCATTTCCTTAGAGACCATGTTCAAAAAGGTGATATTACTATGGAATCGGTTCCAACCGAAAATCAAATTGCGGATATTTTTACAAAACCACTCTCAGAGGATATATTTTGTTACTTAAGACAAGAACTT
>JAXCLQ010000003.1:10884041-10900192 GCA_035584115.1 Cedrela odorata
ATATATATATATATATATATACAAACAAACATCCACTCACCGGACGATTGGTCTGACTATCTACAACATATATGGTACTGTATTAGATTTTTTCATTGTAACTAAATAGATATACAATTATATTATGCATGTAACCTGCCCCCCATCTACAAGACTAGACTAAATGTACACATTTCGGACTTTCGTCCAGTGCTCACTGCACATCAACCAATTTCAAACTCATGATGCGTAGCACCGACAAGGTATCTTAATATAAGTTTCTCGGAATACATTCTACTACGTGTCTAATTTTTACCGCTTCTTACGGATTCATATTCCGAGTCCGAACGCTCAAGTTATGACCATTTTTTACCACCCTACTCAATGTAGTCAGCTGTAAATCGCCGACAGGGCAGCTCGGTTTCTACTCAAAGTCTAGAACTCAAGGAATCCCAATTTTACTTAACCATGCGCAGAAATTATCTATGATTGACGCTTTTGCATTTCGCTTGCTCTCTCACTTGCTTGGCACTTCGTTTACATGTGCTACCCTATACACGTCTTATAACACTCCTATATAACAGTTTTATCAACTTAAATCATCCCTCGCTTAAACATACAGCTACGACACACTAATGTTGCAAGTTCGTGTTTCGACTTTTCGAAGACACAACTAGCATTACATTCACACTTCTCAACTTTTCGGTTTCACTTCACACACTCATTTTTCACAGCAACATCATTTCTCCCACAATACATACCACCACAAATTCAACTCACATATGTTCAATCATTTCGGCCACAACAGATTACATAACACAACATAATCAATGCACAAACACTAGTTAATACATTTCTAATCAACAAATTAACATTTCAATCACCATACAACTTACCTTAGCTTGTTGAAATGATTTGTTTCTTGCTATGTCCTGCTCCTTCTCTCTTGGCCAAACTGGTTCTCACATTCTTCTTCATTCAACCAAGCTAATTTCCCTTGCTTTCACTTTAATTCTTTCTCAGTTTACCACCTCTCCACACTCAATTTCAATAACATGACTTCAATTGAACCTAACTTCTACTTCTCCTTTCAAATTTCCCTCAATTTACAACCTTAATCAACCGACCTTTCTCTCCTCTCAAGCTGTTTAGCCACCATTTCACTTCACTCACCTCATTTAGCTGCAAATTTTACATTAACTTAGCTAATTTTTACATTCATAGCGGAGTAGCTTTCGGTTCTTTGCTGGCTTCTTCCTATCCTTCAATTTCTTCAATCAACTAGCTTCTCCCTCATCTTAGACCACTTTGGCAACACATTTTAATTCAATCGGCCAGATTTGATCAACCATGCAAACACTCCCTTTCTCGATTCGCCTTGTTTCCTTTATTTCTCAATTCGGTTTTTGCTTTGTTAATGTGTTTAATTTGTGAAATGAGGAGGCCATTGAATGCAAGTTTATTTAAAGCATAAGGGTTATATAAATATGTATGTATATGTACAATACACCCATTGTAACTAAAAGCAGTAAATTGAAATGGCCTTTGTTTACATACTTTTATATGTAAGAAAATAACATGCTTCTTGGTTCTTTCTCCATTTAGCTTTGTGAAGTCAAAATTAGAAAATGAGAATGAAGACAAACCAATGAAAAAGAGAATTTAAAGTAGATGGGTTATGCTTATATGTATATACATATATATGTATGAACAACAATTACAAATGAGCTTTGTTTATGTTAGCTGAAGCAAGGTGGTAGACAAAACTGACAAAGGGAAGGAATTTTAAAGCAATTGAATTATGTTTAGGTATATATACATGCATGGTACAAGCCATCCTTCATGTCTTCTTATTCATTTTGTTTTATTTTAACTTAAGGCAATTGCATTACATATACATGTATGTATGGAAAAAAAATGCTAACATGTGTTTACATGCATATATATACATACGGTAATAGGCTATTTCACATTTATTTTTAGTTGTTTTATTTTGGACATCTTTCTTATTTGATTTAAGCCTTCCCAATGTTCATTTAAATGCATATTAATTTCACCATTTTGTAGTACTATAAATTTGTAATATTTATCATCACTTGTGTTATTCTTTACACTAAATTTGAAATTTTTATTTCATGACTTCCGAATTATATTCTCACTCACATGAAATTTTTCGTTTTATTTATTATTAACATTATATAAAATTGTTGGCATGACATTTAGTCTATTTGAATTCAAAAAATAATAAATTTATTTGATTTAAATTAAATTTAAATTAAAAATCAAACCGAGAACTATTAGTTTGATTTTTTTAAATCGAAACCAAACTAATACATTTTTAAACTGATCTAAATCCCACCAAACAACACCAAACCGATTCAATCGATTTGGGTCGATTTAGATTAGTAAAATTCGTTTCTGCCCACCCTTAATACTAAAGTTTAATTTACAATTATTTGATCAGTTTACTCCATATTTAATACACAATTATGAATGTTTAAAATTAACAAATGATTTTGTTAAAAAAAAAAAAAAAGAATGAGAGAGTGGCAAATCACTATTAATTCTTTAGAAAGTTAGGATATGTCCGGTATTGTTTTTAAATTGATATTTTTACAAATCCAAAATGAAAATAAAAATGGTATTTTTTCAGTTATTATATTTCGGATATGAGAATGCGTTAAATATCATATTCTCAAAATTGTATAGAGAGAAGGGGAAAAAGAGAACTGATAAGGAGAAAAAGAGAACGATGAGAGTGTTTGATTTGAGTGAGAGAAATATTTTATGATATATTTTGTGATTTGTTTTGTAAAATAGATAAAAAAAAAAAACTTTAAATTATTTTATAATTTTATGTTATAAATGTATAATTTGTATTTTCTATTTTATAAGTTTAATTTTAACAAAACAATAAATGACATACTTTGCATCTAAATTTGTAAAATGAAAATAAAAATAATGAACAAAAATGATACCAGACATGCCCTTAGATATTCTCTATCTCAAAAATACATTATGGGTACCCAATATATTAATAGTTAAAATTATAAAAATTTATTATTTAACAAATTGACTCCAAATCACTTTACATATTATTTAAAATACATTTTTTAAAAAATAAATTTTGAGATATTTAACTTTATTATTAATTTATTACACTTTTTACTAATTAAATTTTTACATGAACGCCAACGATGAGTATAGCAGTAAGAACACTTTTTCAAAATATAAAATAAATGGTAGAGAAAATAGTGAAATAAAAATTAGTTATTCTAAACATAATCTTTTTATCGTGTTATAAATAAAATTCTTAATAAAAAATATTAATATTCAATAATTCTTTTTTCATGATCCTTCAATTTAAGAGGTAACTATTGATCTTTTATTAAAGGGGATCTATGGTAACTATTGGACCATAGTCAATTTCAATTATAGGATAATAGGATTAATACTTGGTATGCTTTTTGTATTCGTTAACATTTTTTTTTTTAAATAAGAAAAGCACTAATTTATTTTCTTTTGTATTATTTTGTTGTAACATATGATAAAGTATTATGGAGTATTAAGAAAATAATTTACATTTATTAAGAAATATTTAAATATTTATTTATTTTTAAATTTAAATTGTCTAATTTTTTTAATTTTTATTAAAATAATTATATAATTTTATTAAAAATTATTTCATGTAATACTAACAATACCCTCATTTAAATAAAATAATTACACTCGTCTTTTTTTTTTTTTCTAAACTTTATACATATTAATAGCTGATATTGATAAAATACTTATAGTTTTAGTTAAGACAATCTAATAAAATTGGAGTAAACGAGTTATTCTCTCTCTATATATAATACAAATTATAATTATTTTAATAAAAAAATATAATTATTTTCAATTTTCAATGTATTTTAACATGAGACTCAAACAATCTATCTTTTAGTGTTTTAATTGTATTTGATATGAAATACTATTTTAACTAAAATCGTATGATCATTGATTATTTTCATAAAAAAAATTAAAAAAATCAAATTAATTTACACGAAATCTAAAAAAAAAGTTTTTTTTTCTCTTATAAATAATGGCAATTTTGATATTAATAATGGCTTCCCTCAATCCACAATTCCACACCAAGTACACCTTTTCCTTCTTCTAATTCATCTTCTCATTGTCCTTTCGACAAATTTATAAAACATAAGTGTGTTTTTATAATTGAATTGTATGCTAATCAGTTGGTACATGTATGACTTGATGATTTTCTTTTCTTTTTTTTAGTTAAGCAACCACCTTCCTACTTCATTTTAAGTTGGATAAAATATAAAAAGTCAAACTAACTATCAAATCCGTAATCAACATCAAGATTCAATGTAACACATTATTTATTTATTTATTTACACAAGGTAACATATGTAAGCTCATGGAAAATAATAATAATAATGAAAAACATAAATAATATGAATGTCGAAGACCATAATGTATAATGCTGAAAAAACAAAAGAATAGTAATACTAAAGATTCAATCAAAACAAGAACAAGACCATCATCGATCAACCCTATCATGATCAGAAATCAAAATCGAAATCGCACTTGGTATTTTCAGACCCACCAGCAACTCTGCCATTAGAAGAAGTCACAGGAACCTTCAAGTCACACTTGATCCTGGGTTTAAGCTTTGGTGTCTTAAGCTTTCCCAATCTGAATCTAACCTTCAAGCGAAGCTTCACATCAATGCTGTAAACTCCAGAATTCTTCTCCTTGTTGTAATCTGCAATTGCCCCACCAAGCAAAACCTGCTGCCCTTCAAAAACTGGACTCAAAACGCTGGTAGTTTTGTGTCCCTGATAAAATGGAGTTAAGGAGACTGATTTCAACCTCTTGTCGTCGTAGTAAACCCTAGCGTCGATACGATCGTAGTACACGCCAATCTTCTTATTAGGGTTTCGGACAGTAATGTTAACAGCAAGTTTGTATTGCAGGTTGTTGTTGCCAGTGAGGTTGAATTCTGTAAGAGAGACATCAGTAACATGGAATTTGACTTTGTTGATAGGGCGGAAGATAAGCCAGATGATCAAAGCAGCAAGGCCGAGAATGAAAACAATGGCAACGATGATTTTCAGCAAGAGGGTGAAGATACCGCAGCAGCAGCCGCAGCCTGAGCCGCGGCCGGGGCGGTGGTAGTGTTTAGTTGGCGGAGGAATTGCTGGACCGTAGTAAGCTCCATTGAGCGGTGCTTGTTTTTCTGCCATAACTGAAACTACAAATCAAAATACAGTACAAGAAATTAAGATAGAGGGATCGTAAACAAGAGGAGAAGAGAAAGAGAGAAATATGATGTAGAAGGAGGAGTTAAAGGGTGTATATATATAAGAAAAAACAGAGAGAAAATGAAGTGGGGAACGAAAGAGAATTGTAGAAAGTAGGGTTGAGCCGCAGTCTGAGTATTATTTAATGGCCAAGACGACACGGCAGTAAGCGAACGGCGTGTCAATATGACGCGGCTGCTTTATTTGTGCGATAGTCTTATGTGTCAAGCATATTTTATGGGGAAAGATGGTGCATGGTAACTTCCAATTCTAAAAAGAATAGTATATTTTACGAAGAAGACTGTTGATTGATGTTGCCTTGTATCTTCCACAGAGAGGGAGAGATTGACTTTTCTTGTGTGAAATTAAAACAGAAGCATCAAATATGGGAGGTGGAGAAAGAAATTTTACATGGTTTTACCAAGTCAATTTAGAAGGATATTCTTTCATGATTTCACATCCACATGCATAGTTTTCCAATTTCCAACTTGTTGTATCTATAACTATCACGCGGTATTTGTCAAATCGCTATGAAATTGGGATATCAAATTTGAAATCTAATTGATACGAAAATCACTATGAAACTGAAACAAGATATATAATCTAACTGTTATTAAAATGCTGTAATTGGGATGTATATATATTAATGTGAACTTAAACCAAGAGTTGAGAGTTGAGAGTCGAAGCCCACCTAAACCCACCAGTTCCATCAATAAGAAGGAAAGTTGTATTGCTCTAAGGACATTGCTATATGGGAATTCCAAATGAGTTGTAATTAATATAATATCACACCAGTAAGATACTTAACATAATATTTTTGATTTGCTACATTTGTCCTAAGTTTAATGTTATACATTATTATAATTATATATTTTAAAATATTTTATGTAACGTTTAGGGCGACCTGGTCTATGTAATAACTGTCCAAAATCACAAGTCAATATCAATTTGGCATAAAATAAAAATAGTTGGTGCTGGGAAAACTTAAAAAATAAGAACAAATGAAAAAGTGAGGCTGCCCATTGTTTGAATAGGTGGTAACTAATACATGATTCGCAGAAGGGAAATAGCTCAACCTTTCAATTCTACTCGTTGCCAACAGACACATCTATGATAATATAATGGGAAGATACAGTTTGGCATTGGCCTACCTCCCAAAACGGGACACTGTATTTTGAAAATCAATTGAATTGTTTAGGTTTGATTTTCATGTATTTTCTCCTGGGTCATGACTCAATGATACAAGTCTTAACAATCAAAGCTAAATGATTTTGAGCCTACCTGGTTTGAGGCCAAGGTTTGGGCTCCATTTCGGACCCATTGGCATAAGTCCAATTTCTTAACTTCCACTTCGATTTTGGGATATCACAAAGTCAAGATATTATGACAGCAACATAAAATATGCGATAACTTGTGAGCATTCCTTTTTTAACATCTTAAATATATCTACTTTTTGAAAGTGCTTGTTTAAAACGCACTTATTGATTCCTTAAAGCACAACTACATAGATATAGTGAATGATTCATTTATCTTTTTCCATTTTCCCATAGCCATATTTGATCTCAAATTTGAATTGTTATTTGAATTCAATCAATTCCAATTTGATTTCTTCGTTCCTGTGAATAAACTTATTCAATGATGGAACAAATGATTGATTGGGATCGATCGGTGCACATAGGTTTAATAAATGGGTTGAGAGATCATATGGCGTTGGCAAATAAGGTTTCTTAAAATTTGTAAGATAATTAGCACACTATGTTAATCTTTGGCGAATAGGTATTAATATTATACATTAAGCAAGTGTTTAAGTGGAGCTAAACTTTGATTAAATTAAGATGAATATAAGAAACATTGAATTTAATTAGAGAAGTAATTATAATATATAAGTAGACACACACAAATTAAAGTCCTTTTCTCACACGCCATTCTTAATTAGTAGGTGAAAGATGAGAACCAACGAAGTTTTGAAAAGGACCACCACTAAACCTCCACGTGAAGCACGAACCCACTCCCAACCCACCAATTATTCTACTCTTAAATCCACACACACACACACTCTCTAAAAATTTACAAAATTAAAATATAACATTTAATATATTATTCATTCATTAATATTATATAATTGATACACTAATAATAATAATAATTATTATTATTGTTATTATTATTATCTAACACTATGAGATATAAATCTTGTATATTTAACTTTGTAATTAAATTACCAAAATGATCATATATTAATATTAAAACTTGGCATGTATCATAGAAAATCCAATGTTTTTGGTAGTTAAAATTAGGTATGCATTATTAAATCATACACCACATCTCTTAGAAGTGGGACTGCAGCCCACAAAATAAGGCAACTCTTTCAATGCATTGATTTGTATTTGTTGGGTATTATTAATTGCCTAATTGTTTTTGGAGGCTTTAACATTAAACACATTTCTTTTTTCATTAATTGGTCTAATTTTCTGGTATGCCAAGCAAAAATTAAGAAAAATAATTAATAAATTGATAATTAAAAACTGAAAGAAAATGACACCACAACTCCTTATTTTATATCCAATTGAAAATTACTAATAATTATTTTATATTTTAAGTTGTAACTACAAACAACTTGACACATATTGTAATTTAAGTGTACAATTCAACTCTTTATATATATATATATATATATATAGAGAGAGAGAGAGAGAGAGAGAGAGAGAGAGAGAGAGATAAACAATACTTTAATGGCGTCAGGCATGATCATCACCATCATAATCACCTTCTTCTTTCTTCTTCTTCAGTCTTCATCACACACTAACGCGGCAACTCTGCACCAGCTGATACTTAACGGCGTTATCGCCGACATAAACTCCCGCTTGTTTATTATTAAAATTAATAGACGCAAAACACTTCACGTACAAATGATACTTCCCAGATATGAATGTCCCAACTTTCCATCTCACCCGTCCATCAATCTTGAACATCAACGGAATAATCCCATAAGCTTGATCTTGATTCAGCGAAACAGCATTGTACGGCGCCACCGGCACGGCGTTACCGTAAACATACGGAGACCAGACGTTAATATCCTTGTGGCCTTGATAAGTTGTAGGCAAAGACGTACGGTAGGTGATTTGCTGGTTACGATAAGTAGCGTAAAGGTCCAGTTTATCGTAGTAAATACCGATATTGTCATTAGGGTTACGCGAAGAAATGGTGACCTGAAAGCTAGAAGTGAGGGCGTTTGGATTGGAGACGTTGAAGGCGTAAACGGTGGCGTCTTGGAGGACGAACTTAGGTTTTGAGGGACGGAGAATTGCCCAAATGAGGAGGATAGTAAACAGGACTATGAAGAGGAAGATGAGGATGCCGGCGATGATTTTGCGGAAGAGCTTACGACGTCTGCAGCCGTGTTTGCCGCAGTCTTTAGTCATGGTGGCAGGAGAAGGAGAAGGAGAAGGGCAAAGGTGTTTGATGTGGAGCTGATAGACAAGGAGGGTTTGAGAGATGTATGATTTTAATGTTGAAGTTAGGTGTTCTTTTATTTTATTTTTCAAGTGTGTGTATGAAAAGAGAGGGAGAGGGACCTACGCTTTTGTCTTGACCGTGACTTGCGATGAACGAGTTGTGCGTGCGCGCGCGTGTGTTATGGGTAGAATGAATTTATAATTTGTTTAATTAAATTAGGGTTTTGTGTATTGTGCAAGAAAAGGGATTAAGTGACTTGAGTGAGTGTAAGCTTAGTGATAATTTTGGTATGTAATGCGATAATAATCATACATTATTGTTAGCTAATGATGTAATAATCAATACTTTGTGATAATTTCTTGTAATACAAAAAGGAGTGTAAAGATTAAATGGTAAAGTTTATATTAGAAAGTAAAGTATCAATAATCGAGATCAAACTTTCCAATACTTTTTCAAAGATCCCATTGAGAAAGAGGAAATTAGAGGTGGGTAGCTTGAAATAGTGTTGTCAATATTGGAAGAAAAATAAATATATATTATGGTCATATGCTAAAATTTGATCTACCAAAAATACAAGGCAAGCTTACACCATTGATACCAAATTCTACCGAACCACTCTCTAATTCAAGGAATCAAATCGAATGAAATCAAAAGTTACCCACAACTAAACTATATATGTGCTTTTCTTTAATTAAATTACAAGTCTTAAATTTCAAAATTTAATATATTTTGTATTGATTAATTTCAATTTATTTTTTCTCGAATTCATAAGGAACAAGATCCAACTAATACGCTCCAATTACCTCAAACACATTCTAAGTTGACCCAATTGTTTTAATTTTAAAGGTGTGCTTTGCTTTGCTTTGCTTAGTGCTTACCATTTTGCTAATCAAGCTTATAAAAAGACAAAAAGGGCAATAAAACAGTCTCATCAATGTAACAGGCTTATTCCTCAAAAAAAAATTACTTAATGACTTCCATTCCTTTTACGTGTATGGTTGATCAAAACATTTATAAAAATGTTAGATGAAATTACCACTGTTGGATTTTGACTATTGGACATCGAAGAAAGCCATAGCCAGACGTTTCTTATTGTACCCCACTTTATCATGAAGAGAGAGAATCTCCTAGCTCGCCAGTCACCGACTACCGACTTTTTTTATTTTTGTTTTTCTAAGGGAGTTTCGAGAATATACTATTTCTACCAGCGAAACAAAGACCTAACGTGATAAGGAAAGGAATATATACAGAAACAATGAATGAATCATGTTATTTAATTAATAATTAGAGGACCCAGATGCAAGAAAATAAAAATTTAAGGAAAAAGGTTGAATTTGGGGAGGAAGGAAAGTTCATGACTCTCTTTCTCTATTGTGAATTTAAGGCTTAAAAGGTCATAAAACCTTTTTCAAAAAAGAACTATAGTGAGAGATACCCCTCAACTAAAAACTAATTATGTTTAATCACAAATTAACATTCAATTAAACACTGATTAATCAATCATGTAATTTAGAATTGTTGATCAAAAAGTTGCAATTGGTTATAGTGGTGGAGGATAGGAAGCATCGTGCAACAAAATTTATCAAAATATTATCATCCATAACTAAAAAGAAGAAATGGGTTTCTCTTACCTTTCTCAATTTAAATTATTAACCACTTTGATTTCTTGACATTCCACCTACCATTATGTACATTTCTCTAACTTCATAGTCATCAACTGTCCAATCAATATTCCAAGGTTTGCTATTACTTTGTATTGATCATTCATGGCCTTGCAGTCAACAATGGTTGCTTGAAAAAATTTCTAAATTCACATATCTCAAGCAACCTTATATGTATATGCATATATATTGTCCAATTTCTTTAATGAATGTTCTTGTCGCTTCTAGCAACTTTACACATGCATATATATATTGGCAAGAGGTCTTAGGCATGATGACATATAATGATCTTGAATATCATGTATCCTATTTAATGATCTTGAATATCTATAACCTAAACATTATTATAAAGCATATGATTCTCATTTTCCTAATTGTTATTTTCTTTCCATCCAAACAAAAAGACATTGAAATAACAAACAGCATCTTCTTAGTAGGTTCTATTCACTATTCCTTCTCATTTATTATGAAACTAAATTATTTTAATAGTTGGTGAGCACATTGGTTAATTAGCTGGAATGATTGAAAAATAAAATATAATTTTGATAGTAATTAAGCAAATGAATGATAGGGGGGCGTGGGGGGAAACAAAATGAGCAACGTAGTTATCGATCATATGTATAAAATTGTCGGCTATTGTTATTTTGGTTTCTTATTAACTTTTAAACTAGTTAATCTCTAGAAAATACTAATTAATGACTGATTAATAATTAAACATTATTCTAAAATTAACGTTAAAACTTCAACTGAAAATGGGATATCACCCTAACCCTAACCAAAATTCTGTTTGGTTCTTGAGAAAAGGCTAAGACAAGAATAAACAAGCAACAATAATACAATGGAAAATAAAACAAAAGAAAGAAGGAAAGGATGTCCCATGAAAATTCAATGGCATGTGGGTTAGGTTTGTCCTTAATCCTTTTAGGCTAACTTTTTCAGCACAAAAATTTTTGCCGATTCTTCTTCTTATCCCCCACTTTCTTTACCTAAAAAGAAAGTAAAGTCACCACGAGAAATCTTCATCCAAACTCCAAAGTTTTATGTTTTCACTTGCTTTGCCCTCTTTCATCTGTTGAAGCTTCTTGTCTGTAACCAATTCATTTCACCATTCCTAGCTAAAATGTATAATAAATATTTTAAAAAATTATAAAAATATATTATTTAATTAATAAATACCATCTTATTTACCTCGTCATTTGAGAGGTATATTTTTATAATAGAATTTTAGGATCTTTAGCTTTAATTTTTTTTTAAAAAAATATTTAAATAAAATTTAAGTTTGATAATAAATTATATTAATTTAAATAATTTATTCACTTCTATTAAAAAAAATAAAAAGTTAAAACCTTTATAAAATGTTTATTCTCATCCCATTCCCCACAAAATTTCAAATTTTAAAAACTTAGAATACAATTTGGAAAATGAAATAAAGGCATTTATTTTATTTTATTTTGTTTACATTTTTGGGTATCAAATTACAAAGTAATTTTTTTAAAAAATTTGTTAATCCAAATTGAGATGATTAGTAGTTTTGCATGACCTTGAATTAAAGTTTCATTTGTAAGTATAGTGGGTATTTGAGTTTTAGAAACATTTTAATGTTATTATCAATGTTAGTTATAAAAAGTACAAAAATCAAAGATACGAATGTATATGAAGCAATGTCTATATATACTATATGATAAATAAATAAATAAAGGCACACTTTTTTTAGGTTTACAATAATTTATAATATTAAATAGTATTAACCTATATACATTGCTCATGGTTTTGTATTATTCAACAATCAATTTTTTTTTTTTAACTAAAATCTTATTTGATCATGATATGATGTTTTATTTATTTATTTTTTTAATGAATAATATTATCTATTTGTACAAAAAGATCATACTTATAATTAAGGGAGAAATTGTAATAAGTTATTAATTATTATTATTTTTAATTAAACATAAATATGAACATTCATAACACTAAATATTAATTAAATATAATTTGATAACAGTGCATTGGATGTATTATTATATTTATTTATTTATTTTAAAATTTAAAATAAATAACTTTAAAATTAAAATAATAAAATAATATATTAAATTTAAAATATGACACGTAAAATATAATATTAAAAATATTTAACATAAAAATTTAAAAAATAATAATAATGAATGTAACAATATATTAAATGTATGTTTTGCAATCGGGATTTGGGTAGTTCGAAACTCACTATCGTACCACATCAATTCAATATTAATACTATTGTTCAATCACGCCAAAAGAAATGGGGGCACATTAAGTCCCAGTCGCCTTCAATGCCAGCATTTGATTAAATTCAAAGTTAAAAGACAATGTGAATGTGAAATCATCTAAAACTGACACTTGGAACATTCACTACTCAGGGTCTTAATCGTGGCCAAATTTAAATAATTGTGACTTGGAATCTTATCATGTAATGTATTATTCATCAGAAATATGTAAAAAAATTCCTGAAAGCTATGATTGACATTCCATGACCTAGACCTGGTCGGTCACAATTAGGTTTTGTCCATTTCCTTCCACCTGCTCTAGCCTGTCTGACTTGATGCTCATCTGAAAATTCGGACAGTGAAGATAACGGTTCACGTATCTGTTAATGCTGCTCATAGTCTCAAGAGTTCTAATATTTTGCTGTCTTCTGGGTTCAATCAAAAGCATGCAAAACATCAAGAGGAACCGCAAATCCAGCACAAAATGGTTAAGTAAACAAAGTTTTGATCATTTGTAAGAAATCCTTATCAGCTCACATGCATGAAGCAGAATTGAGGTAAACAGTGTCTGAAAATTACAACATACATACAAAACTTTATGGAAATACTTCCCTAATAATCTAACATAAAATAGCAGTTAGAACCAACTGTAACCCAATATCCTTTCCTCCTCCCCACAACCAAAGTGTAATATGTATGTGTGTCTGTCTCAATGTGAGGGACCTCTGTATGCAGACTTGTACGTGACTCTTAGCAATTTAGCATTGAATTCTAACAATTTAGTACTGAATTGCTAGGAACCATGTACAAGTTTGTATTTTGCAAAACATGGACATTGGCATTGGAGAAATGTAACAAGTCAAGATTTCAAAGAGATGATTAGCCAACCGCACCAGGAAGGACAATAAAATTTCCCACAAAATTTTTTTGTAACGCCAAGTAACACAGAAAGATTCGTTCATGGCCAGTGACTCTATAAGTACAATTTCAAATCACCAATTGTTTAAGATCCAAACTAGCATAAAAAATATATTAATATGGCCATCCAATGTCAAGCCAACTTGCTAAGTGCTATGTATATGTAGTTTTTTGTGAAGTGACAAAATTGAAAACAATAACCAGACAGTTGCATCAAATATTTAAGATATACAACCCAAATGCAATAAGCGTCGGCACAAATAAATAAACTGTAAGAGTAACTAGCATCAATGGAAACAAGAAATTTATCTGGCCAATAATCAATGGAAGGCTAAAACAGATGCTGAACTTCTTGCTAATACTGACAAATATCTCTTCTTTTATCTTCCTTCCACCACTACACAATCACATCAAACTCAACCTTTTTGCCTGGCCCCAGAAAAAAGAAAAAAAGACCACCTTTCTTTTCTAATAACATGATTCAAACTAAAAAACTTACGCAAGCAAGTTTCCTGATTTTCAAACTTGCAAAACAAGGTCTTACAGCCTGGCCATGCTTAGCAATTAAGTTCAAATGATAGTTCTATCTTTTTTTTTTTTTTTTAATAATAATATTATTATTATTACTTCAATGTAACAGAGAAAAAGCATTACCATTTCAGAAAGTAGTATGCAAACTCCATATTTCAACACCATCATGGTGGATGCCCAACTAAATATCAGGTGTATAACAGAAATTGATATCCAAGTTAGCAGTTGACTCAAAGCAAAGGCACCACAAGGAGAGATACCATCAAAATCCAAACTCCGACAATACAGTCATCATAATATTTGGCATTCTTTTCCACCCATAGTTTATTCCCCGTTTTGACAAAGATTTAAGTTAGGGGTGTAACGATCAGATTTTATTACCATAAAGGCCAATGAACTCTCAACAATCTAAAGCCAACCAAAGAATGATTTTTCCTTTTAGAAAATAATAAATTAAATAAATAATCGAGTGTGAAATTATCCAATCGGCAGATGAAAGCGAAACTAAACTACACATAAAGAAACATACAAGACCATGGAGATCTACAAACTAATTAATTAGGGTTTCATTACAGATACAAAGATGTTTTAGTTAGACCACACGAATTGGTGTTGAATCTCCAATTGCATGTTTGCAAGTATATCAATTTAAATTGAAACACGAGATACCCTGTCCTGTCATAATCTTAGTACTAATGCATAAAGCTGTAATGTTTGATGTGCAGGCTGCAGGGATAAATCCCAGGGCAATACGCTTAAAGACCACAACTGGTCAAGGATGAGTTAAAAAGTTGGAAAACAGTAAAGAAATAAGCCATCTTTTGAGATTAATTTCTCAATTTATATCATCAAACTTCCACCATTTACAGTACCACAGGCAACAATTTTCATCAAAGAAATCTGATGCTATAAATCAAAATTATGATGTTACTTAAACTCACATTTCTGATTTCACTACAACATATTAATGGGGTACTCCAATAAATCCTTCAACACCTAGTTTTGCTTTTGAAAAGCCAACAAATTAGTACCAAAATCTACCCAACAATACTAAATAAAAAACTGAATCCAAATCATCCCTTCATGGTATGACAGAGAGAATTATACTAGTAAAAATAGATTTAACGAACATGTTTCCAGAAAAAGAAAAGGGAATAGGTTTAACAAACTAGTAATGATATCTCTTCACATGGAATTGTTCTTGCACAACCAACCGAGCTCAACCAACCTCAACAAGAATCATTGTAACAAAATTAATTAAAAAAATATGATTCCTCATCAAAGGCACCACATCAACCATTCCCAACCCCAACAACCTAACTTGAGTGAGCAACCCTGATGTTGCATTGGAGCACCCAAAATTTTAAAAAAAAAATTAAAAAGAAAAACCAAAGCAAAACAAGTCAAACAAAGATATACAAGCTCAATCCTTAATTGTCCCTCACAGCTTTGTCATTAACCTAATTCAGAGCTCTGAACCTAGCTCAAATGACAACTTTCATTTCCCATCGTTATAGGAAGAATAACAATGTCGAATGTTACGTTCCACATCGGATAGAACATGAATCGATCTTGAACTTATAAGGGCGAGTAATCAGTATTACGTAATGGACTAGTCTTTTTGATTGAAAATAAACGCTCAGCTAACAATAAGTGGTATCAAAGCAGACCCAAGTTTCTGCATTTTATGATCTAATAAAAGATTGTCACGTGGGTCCCCAAAGATTACGAGGATGGGCAATATGGGGGTGGGCCCAAATGGATGGGTTTGACCGACGCTTTAATAAAGGATTGTCACGTGGAATGTGAGTACGCTCTAATAAAGGATTGTCATGTGGGTCCTCAAAGATTACGATGATGGGCAATACGAGAGTGGACCCAGATGGATGGGTTTGACCGATGCTCTAATAAAGGATTGTCATGTGGGTCCCCAAAGATTATGAGGATGGGTAATACGGGGGTGAGGCCAGATGAATGGGTTTGACCGACACTCTAATAAAGGATTGTCACATGGGATGTGGGTTCCAAAGATTAAGAGGATGGGCAATACCGGGCAGGTGAGT
>JAXCLQ010000003.1:10914474-10931530 GCA_035584115.1 Cedrela odorata
TCTTTAACTGATCGTATTAATCTGTTTCTTTGTATATATTTATATTTTTTATATGTATCAATTTATTAATAATAAAATAAAATAATATTAGAATATAAATAATAAAAAAATATTAAATTAAGTAGAGATAACCAAATCCACAATGAACTTATATCTTTATGTCCGACCTGATGCTTCAAGTACTCAGAGCCAAGTCGGACTTACACCGATCATAAACCAGCCCGGCGCTTTTGCATAGAATATAAAATATGCATGTTTGAATTAATAATTTCCAGAGAAAATAACTTATAGAGTATAACAATCAAATCATTCGTATTTTTCAAGTCAAATATTTTCCTCAATTTTGATATTATTTCTAGCCTAACGTTTTCTCTCTACCAATCTGGCAGAAAATTTCGGGCAGGTGAAAGTGAAGCCAGGCGGAACTTCGACTTATTATATGGTGAAAACCACGAGCTTGATGTGACTAACCATTGTTGACTGCACCAGTGGAACCCAAACCCCGCCAGCTCTCGTACCTCTAAATTGGAAACAAATGCAGAAATTACTGCAGCTTTCATTTTGCTGCCCTGACAACGACTTGGTCTTTTGGGGATACCAATTTGTAGTCTTGTGCAAATTTGTGGAATTTTCCACCGACCACATTTAGTCTTCTGGGGTCAAATTGACAAGCCATATGTGTATAACATACTTATCCAATCTTATTGTTGGTATTTCAATATGTTATGACCAGATTCATTCATTAAATAACATAATTAGGTTCAATGAAAGTTACAGGTAGACATGCTCGTTATTGATCATGTACACTACATGTCAAAATGGAGAAGGATTTGGACATTAAAACAGAGTAGATGTTCAATGCATTTGACTATTCTACATACAAGGATAGTACCATCATAGAACACGAAAAAATTGCAAAAATAATAACGTGAATAGTCATAAGTTTTGAATATTCTAAATATATGAAAACAAAAATGAATATCATATCATTTGAGACGGCTAAATTTTTAAATATTATTGTGATATGAATTTAAAAACAGTGCACGGCATTCTATGCAATGGCCGTACAAAGCTAATATGTAATATTGTCATTTTAATGGTAAACTTGTAACATAAAACATGAAAAATGAGAGAAGTATAGCATAAAACATCATAATTGTAATAAGCTTTCTATATTTACAGCACCTGAAATAATACATGGATAAGATATAGTACCAAATCCACAAAATATAATAAGTTTTAGGCAAACCCAGAAAGAGTGTCTTACACAACAAGGCTTTGAATATATTAATAATGACATACATTTATCATATCTGAACTACTAGCAGTAATATATATGGACAATACACAGTAACAAAAGGAATTACAAACACCTTATTTTTCATACAGACCTCGGCAATTGGCATAGGCATAGGCAAAATGGACACTCCCAACTTTCTTCAAACACCAACTATATGTATATTTCAAATGATTTCACTACACAAAACCCAAAAGATTGTTTACCTTATATTCTTCTCTTAAAGCTCTTAACCTAGTAGTGGTAGTAGCGTTAGGCTCAATAAGTCCAGTCCCTGGGCAATCCCATATCTGGAGGAAGATGATATTCCTCCTGCTCGCTCGGAGCTACTGCAGATCCTTTCATGGAGTTCCTATATTGAGTGCCCTGAATCTTCTGCCTATCTCCCATACCTGTCATAAGTAATAACAAGTGTAAGATTATACAAAAAGGTTGCAATTTTGCCACACGTTTCATTTTCCTGTAATTTTCTCGACAGTCAATGTACTAAAAGTATTCGGCATCCTGATATCAAAGGAGAATTATTCAAAGTACTTGTAGATTTCTCTCTGTTTTATTGTATAGAATATACCTATATAGAGAAAGTTTAACAAAATTCATGGGAGTTTTTACATGTGCGATACAATGCCATCCATTTGATAAACCAAAAGTTTGAATCATTATATACTGAAATGCTAATTTCATCACACCAGCATTAGCTAATATTACTTCCCTCAGCAAAATTTTTCACATTTTGAAAGTCAAATATCCTACTTATTGAACCCAGTTTAAGTAACAGGGACCATATATCCAGGTCCCTTTCAACTTGTTAAAAGAGTCCATTATGCTCAAAAACAGTAAAAAGTAGCAAGCCAGACTCTGAACATCTAAACTAGAAGCAACAGGGAAAATTGCTATTCAACCACAAATTTCCCTTCTCTCTTTGATATTCTTCACATGGTTTCTTTGATCTTTACCACAAATGACATATAAGACATAATACACGCGCAACTTATTGCTGTTATATGGCCAAATACAGACGGAAGCTAATTACTTTCATGCATGCTTTGTACTTCGTAAATATAGACAAATTATAACAGAGTTGAAGATCACTGGGTTAATCATTAACGTTTATTTGAACGGATGAGTAATGTCTGTTGTGAGATAAATCATCAAATATCAAGTGAGAATGGTGTATGATAAACATTAGTGGCTAAGTAAAAAGTAGTTGTTTACTAAACACAGCAGCCCCAAACATCACTAAATCTCACATGTCATTTCCAAGGTGAACGAAAAATATGCGTGCTAAAATAAATAAATTTAATATATGGTCTGTAAATTGTATCACTGATTATGTATTGTTATGGTCCCGTACTCTACACATGCTATAATTTGTTCAAGTGCTTTAACATCTCTCTTTTCCTTTATGATGTTACAATTATTATTCGCACAATTAGTAAAACACTGTCACAGTAGCAGAACCAAGGACCAAAACAAGCAATCAAAGCATACAGTAAAATTATCATCATCATCATCTCTCTGGCAGATAAGAAAGACAGCAAAAAGCAAAACCTAAAAGAAAATACTTTTAAAAACCCTATAACAGAAATATCGCAAACCCCCCTAAAAAAATTAAAATAAAAAATAACTCACTTTGCTTCCTGGCAACAGTGGCAGTAGAATGGCTAGTGGTGCAAGTGTTAATGCGAGGATGAAACACACCTGTCCCTCCATATTCTCTTAGTAAACCACCATTGAAACCAAACCCACTTCCTTCGTATGGCAAAACCCGGTTTTGTTGCAGTAAGCGGTTTTGCCGTCTCTGCAAAACCCTATTAGCCGTGTCTTTCACATAGCTCTCAAGCTACACACCCAAAGAAAATAAAAATAATCATGAGTTTGATTTAAACGTCATCCCCATAAAAGCTGCAAAAGTAAAAGTACTGAAAAGACAGATCATAAGAAAATAAAAACAAATAAAAGAAACAAAACAAAAACAAATCCGGTTCAAGTTACCTGGGTTGGAGTTTGTTTGAGGAGCTGGAAATCATAAACCGGTTTAGACCCATAAGAAAACGACCCGGTTCCATATTTATGAATCCTTGTGCCAAGTTCACGGCCGCCGTTAGCGCCAAAATGGACAGGAGACGGAGGTCTCACACTCACCGGACCGCTCTGAACCGAAGGCTTAAACCGCTTCATCGTGCAAGTGCAAACCCAACAAAACAGAACACAAAGATTATAAATGACCATGCAAAACACTTACTCAAGAAGACAACAACATATTCGTTACCAGAAAAACAAACTATTCTCACTCTGCTACGTCGTATTTACAAGATGAAAAGTGTAATAATGAAAATAAAACTTGCAAAATATTTTTCTCACACAGATATGCACGTATACATAGTTATATATACAGTGTTAAATATTAAACAAACCTGGAGCTCGAAGTTATGGTGAATTTGGCCACGTTGGAGCAAAGAGAGAGCAGCGAAATGGTGAGCAAAGTCGTCCATACATGGGAGATGCTGGTGCCGGAGGTGGTGGTGCTGGAGTTGGTGGTGCCGGGGATGTGGGTTAAAGAAAAAATCAGCAGGAAGACAATTTTCGCCATCGTTGAAGTTTGGAGGAAACTGAGCAGCCATGCTTTAACAAAACAGAGTACAAAGAAAAAAAAAAAAAAAAAAAGAGAAAGTTTTATCGTCTGGTTTTGGTTTAGGGTTTTCTTTTGTTTGCTGTAAGAGAGTGAAAGCGGAGAAATTCGAGAGACGAAAGCGGGATTTTGTGTTGGGTTTTGGGAAGAAGAGAGGGAGGAGATTGTTTACACAGAGAATGAAGACGAGAGCTCTGTTTTGAAATTGACGTTACAAGTTCTTATCTCCGTTAAAAAGAGAGTGAAAAATGTAGGGCCTGTTTGGTTAGTCATTAAATTTGAGAGCCTTGAAAACTAATTTTTTTGGTTAAAGAATCAAAGAAATATATAATTGGAGTGGAATTTTGTCACCTGGCACAATTTTTATTTTTTTTTACACAAAAAGTAAATTGTTATATTTTTAATAATTTATTTGAGTTATAAATTATATACAATTTACTTATACGAGCAATACTAAATATTTAAATAATTATTTTAAATTTTTATAATTTATAAAATAATTAATTATATTATTTCATTACTGAATAAATGAAAATTAAATTATCACTTTTGAAGTGTAATATTATTCTTATTTATACAGTGTGTAGTAATGAGTTCTAATTTTTTAAAATTATTGTAAAATTATTAAAATATTCTCATTTTGATTAGTATATAATTGTTATAAAACTACCATTATAATTTGATTATTTAAAAAAATACTTTAAATGTATATAAAAAAATATCAATAATAATATAATACTATACAAAAGCGAAATTTTATATAAATTAGGGAAACATAAAAAAAAATAATAGTGAAAATAAAAAAATTAATTAATAAATCAAAATAAATAATGTATCCAACTCCAATAATATAATAGAAACATGTTAATATATATATACACACATAATGAATAGTGGGTTGTATAAACTTAGAATTTTGACTTAAAATTGATTTGTATAAATTTAATGGTTAAAATAAAAAAAAAAAAACAATTAACAAATAACATGTCAATTCAACAATCTTATTCATTATGGAATTGGATAAGTCAATGGTCTAAAATTACGGTCTTAATTTAAGTTAAAAAATTTTAAGTTAAGGGAATTCCAACCATAATGAATTATGTGCATTGGTATTATTTGAAGTTTATATATGTAATATTTATAAAAAATGACATAATTATCTTTTAATTCAATAATAATAATAATAATAAATTAATCTTATAAGGTCAATATGGTCATTTAAAGGTGACGACAACACTTAATTAAGAATAAATTTGTTATATGTTTTAATAAAATGACAAAACTTGAGAATTTACTTAAATAATTGGTCGTCAATAATTGTTTAATTTGTTCAAAAAGTATTTCAAGAAAAGGGTACATGCTATCGCAATCAATGATACATCGCATCATCTTCGTCCATATTACTCTTCACTGCCACTAGATGATGCATGTTTTTATTTATAATTATTCAAAAATTATACATTAATTTTTAATATAACTTTTTATTTTTAATAATATTTTATAAAATCTAATATGCATTAAAAATAAATAAATTTATATAAGAAAATTGTTTTATAATTTATATTAATTAATGGAAATTAAATAATCTATAATTTATGCTAAACTTTAGGTGTTTATGTGATGATAATTAATTTGAGAACATCTTATTCCACGTAAGCTCAAGTTGGAAGAAGATTTTTAATATAACAAAACAGAGGTAGGAGATACCAAACAAGCCCTTACGTACATTTCTTTTGCCGAGAAGAACGTACTCGGGTCACGTGACCACTCCGCACACGCCTAATAAGAGTCAGGGCCGTATTACTCGGTTCCTCACTCTCCACTACTCGCCCGTTTTCGATCCTCGCTGTACACTTCAATTTTTTGTCGTATCCTCTTCTTCACTCGCCAGTAACGAAGACATCACTTCACGCGTCACCATTCTCTGCCACGTGTTATGTGAACAAGTGGCGAAGAGATTGATCGAGTTGTTTTTTTTTTTTTTTTATATTCGCAGGCGTAGGAGCATGAATTTTAAAAAGGCTGATATGTTTCCGGGGAGAAAATCAACGCAATCGGATGATCTCTGGGATATCTGAACCACTGTGGTCCGTCCTTTTATGACACGTGGCAGAACAGAGATTATTTCCAGGGAGATGCTACCGTGAGGCTGCACCTTGTATGCTTACTGTGTACACTCACTCTCCACTGCTGCTGCTTCTAATGGACATGCCACGTGGCAATTACACTTTAAAAGCACAATAACAAGCGTAACAAAATATAGACTTATAATTAGTTATATTCCAATTTTATCCCAAAATTACATCCCTAACATTTAAAAGCCCAAATCGAAAGGACCTACGTATCAATATTCCCTTCACACTATATTTCACAAATTCTCTCAACTTCTCTAGCAAGCTTCAATAAAGTCAACGTCACAACCCAAAAACGATGTCGTTTTTAACCTCTTATACACCGTATGGAAAAATTTCCGGCTCGTTTGTTGATGAACTGTTACAACTTCCACGGCACCGTACTCACGCTAGACCGAACAAAAGGGGTTTAGTTGAATAGTATTTGCCTATGGGAACCTTTTGACGGGTCGGGCTATGGGACCCGCCGGAGACCGGAAACCGAAAGTCACAGCATCATACACGCACCAATGAAATCCGACTTCTGTACATGTCTGCTTAGCCCGCAAGCACTCCTCACAAACCAAAGCGCCACCGTTGAGTACTCCGTTAATGCTACGATTATTATTGTTCCTCATGATGGCGTTATTTACATCATTGTTTCTCTTCAGTAGCATCACATTTGCCGTTCCCTTCGGTTGCTGTTCTGGTTTCTTCCTCTGCCTCCGCGCACGTGAGTCTCGTGATCTTTTCAAAACGACGAGAAAGTAGCAGTCCCTCTCCCGACATATCGCCGAGAAATTGGCCTTGCCGGTGACAGGAATCTTGCGTGGTTTCTTGCTGTCAACGAAATAGACAGAGAACTGGTTGGGAGAAATACCGATTCTACGACTAAGAATCGATTGGAAGGACTTGTAATCCAGAGCAGGATGAACGACGACGTCTCCGATGCTCGTTTCTCGTTCTCCGTCGAAGAAAACAACAGAGAAAATGGTCTCCATTTTCGTCATGTCTAGTGAACAACGAGAAAGGAATGAAGTGGGGTTTATATACAAAGGGCGCGGGGAAGGGTAGTTAGGTCATTAGGTAAAGTAGGTTAGGGTATTTTGGGAAAAAATTGAAAAACAGATAAGGAAGGAAGTTGATATATAGGCGAGAGTTTTTAGATTAAGCTTGGGGCGCAAGTTGAAGGAAGCGCGAAACGACGCGTAAAATGGCTGTAAGTGGAGTGAGTGGAAATTCCCTGTTTTATCGCGAAGTAGGTCGGAATTGCCATGTAAAGTTGGTTAAATTTGCGAGTGTACCACTGTCGCAGCAGCTGCCACGTAAGCACTTGTGTTGTTCCTGTTCTTCTACTTCTTCGTTATCTTTTACTGCCTTATCGATGGAGGCGCCGCCAGATGGATATAGAAGAAATGTTGGGATTTGTCTCGTTAATTCTTCTAAAAAGGTCTCTGTCTCTTTCTCGGAATCTGCATTCTTCCAAAATATTTGTTTCAGAGTTGTTAATTTGTCAGATTTGAATTTTGTTTCTGTAGAAAATCTTCGCAGCTACAAGAATACATATACCAGACACATGGCAAATGCCGCAGGTAAATTCAATTCTTTTCTGGGTTTTTTTTTTCCTTTGGTGGGATTATTGAATTCAGAACAGAATTTCAATTATTTCAATGTTTGAGATTCAATTTAACTAGAATTTGGGAATTTAAAAATTATTATGATACTGCTTAAAATAATAGCAATTGTTGAGAATCTATAAGCTGGAGAGCTGAAAGCTAGTAAAGCAGCTCATGAAGTTGTTAATGCAGGGATTTGGTCTATAAATTTGTTGGGTATTGGATACATGCTCAGTAATTCAATAAAGTTTCTTGTGTTTGTGTATTTTAGGCTAAAATTGGATGTAATTGCAAAGCCATATGTGGACTGTAAGGAGATGTTCTGAAACTCATTGGGTGAAAGTTTAGACTTTAGAGCATTTTCGAATTTTCAAAACTGTAATACGTTCTTAGATTTACAAAAGTTTGTGTTTTGCAATGAGGCATTGGAGGATAGCAAATGTGGGTGTGAGATTTTAGTGTCAATGTGTTTAATAGGAGGTTTGTGCTTCTCTGTGGACTGTAATTGATTCAGATATGACAATCATTTGCAAGATAGAAATATAGGGCTTTGATAATATTGGGTGTGATTATTGGAGGAATTATACTGTTTTGATGAAATTTAGAAGTACAATTAAGGTGTAAGGCTTGGTTAGCTGAACATTAATAATGAGGTTTTGGGGATATGAGCTTAAAATACTGTGCTTGTTGGCTTTATATATATATATATATATATAAAAACTTTACATTCAGATTTGGATAAGTTTTTTACAATGATTATGTCTATCCATTGCCTCATCGGCTCTTTTTTCTGCAGGGCGGTGCTGATGAGGGTGAGGATCTGATAAATGCAGCCATGAGAGAACTGAGAGAAGAAACAGGTGTTACATCAGCTGAATTTCTAGCGGAGGTGTGTTTAGATCAACTCTGTTAGATTTGAATTTTAACTTGCATTCTTGGAGTCTTGTATTACATCTCATATGATTAAATGAAATTGTTCTAAACATGACTGACTGAACCAATTCTTTGAATTGTTATGCAGACACCTTATTGGCTGACTTATGATTTCCCACTCAAAGTCAAACATAAACTTAATCGTCGGTGGGGAACAAATTACAAAGGTCAAGCACAGAAGTGGTAACAACACAATCTCAACTAGAAATGATCATATGCATGATATATTGGAATTCAGTTGAACTTCTTGCATAGACTGCAATAACGTTGTTTATTATGACCAACTTTCAGTTTGCATTCATTGTTTGCTCTAATTTCATTACACCCTGCCTCTGTGAATTCCTTGGGAAAACATGCACCTTGGTTTAGTGGAAGTTGTCTCTGTTTCCCTCTGTGTCATTTGCAACTGTGTGGTTTTTGTCTCCCGTCTTTTGGCAATCATGTATTCTCACGAACAAATTTTACCCCTTTACCCCTTTTGGTGTAATTGTTAAATTTGCTTGATTCATGAACCTCAAGCATGGAAGATTTTTCCTTTTTCACATTGTCACATTTCACCACCAAGTGAAATTATTTTCTTTTTCGAAGCAACTCCAGTAGGTCTCTGGCTTCTGGGACACATCCTTTTCTCAATTACCATTCTACTTGTTTCTTTAGGCAATACATGCATAATTCCTAGCCTTTAGCCTTTTATGTCATAAGATGTTTCTTCCATACTATGAATATGTTCATAATCCATTTTAATTTCCCTGTTATTGGTGGAGAAACAGGTTTCTTTTTAAGTTCACTGGAAAGGAGGACGAGATCAATCTTCTAGGGGATGGATCTGAAAAGCCAGAGTTTAACACATGGTCATGGATGTTTCCTGAACAAGTTTTAGAGCTTGTACGTAAACCTTACAAACCTAAATTTCCATTTGCAGGTTCTGTTGAATACTCCGTATATTTAAAGGATTTGTATAATTTTTGCTTATGTTCTTAAAATCTCTTTGAGCAGGCCGTGGATTTCAAGAAGCCAGTCTATGCACAAGTTTTGAACGTATTTAGTCCTTATTTTTTGACGGACGCAGATGAAGGAAATTGTTCCCAACGACAGAAATCCAATTCCAGAATTAATTTGAGGTAGCAAAATTCTTACAGAATTAGATAATGTAGCTTGCTATAAATGAGTTTTGTTGTGTCTTGTGGTGGTGACAGCGGCCTTTTCAATTTGAATTTAGCTCGCTATTTAATCTGTTTGTATGAAGTGTCAACGGATTGTTTTTCACAATTAAATGGGCGGACAAACTAATAAATATGTGTTTAATCAGAAATTATCAAACTAAACTATATTTTATTTTTAACAAATTTTTACCATAAACCCTGGTAAATTTTTGTTTCTTATGGAAGATAAGTACTGCCAAATTGGTACATTGGGGGGATGAATCAAAATTTTTGTTTCTTACGGAAAATAAGTATTACGAAATTGGTACATTGGGTGGATGAATCAAACAAAATTGAATGCCAAAGGCAAGAATGTTATTTCATTTTTCGCTTCAGCATTTGTGATGTGCATGGTCTCTCAATAAATGAAATACAAAAACTTGTTCATGGACAAAGCAAATCAATAATCTATGAAAGAGTGCTGATATCTATCTATCTATCTAACAGCTAAATTAATCAGTTTTATACACCAAGAAAAAAGCAGTGCACAAATAATTGAATGCCAAAGCTTCTCCAGCTGAAGTTGGTTGAGAGAAAGCCACCTGAGTTTTCTCAAGAACAAATCCTAAGCAAAAACTTCTCCCGCCAAAAACAAAGGAAATTGCAATCACTATAAAGATAGAAAATATCCAAAAATCAATCAGCTATACAGCAAAACAAACAAATAGAACATAGGAGATTATTACCTAACAGCGTCGAACAATTGACTTGCAATTCCTTTCCTTCTGTTTGAGGGACTGACCCATATGGCTCTAATGCCACAAACAGCTGGTTTTACTTCATTTTCACAGACAATTGCTCCATTGTGCTTACTATCAAATACCTTACAATTATTAACACAAGGGTTTTTTTTAATGACTCCCCTCTGTAGAATAGTTCCCCCGAATTGGATAGTTGTTGATTGTGATATGGGTTTCTTTGAGATGTTTCTACCAGTTCTTTCATTAGCAGAGCTTGGTACAACTTTGAATGCTTCCTTTATTGGTTCCATGACTACACAGCCGGCAATCCTGTGGAAGGAAATAAACAGATACACCTGCAAACATTTACAGTGATAAAAATGGTGTTCAAGGAAGAAAATAACTGAATACAAGCACAGCAACAGAACTGCTTGTTAAACTTCTGAAATAGTGAACAAGTTGGAATATATGGTAACATCAATTCAGAAAGTAACTGAATAATTGAATTGATATTGGCAAAAGAAAAAAAAAATGATTATAAGGAACTGAAGCATATAAAGCATAGAACCATTTGGAAAATTTTAGCAATTTAGTGTTGAATTACAAATAATCATATACAAGTTTGCATTTTGTAAGGTACGGATGACAGGACTAGAAAAAAATCTAGTAATGCATAATTCTTCAAAAGTTTCAACTTATTGAAACATAATCAAGATACCTTACAGAGCTTATGGAAGATCCATCCGTCACCAAGTTCAAACTCCAACAGAATCCCTATTAACAACACTAATAAATATGAATTATAAAATTTATTCTCTACAAATCTATGAATATTAAATATAAATTTAATATGAATTATAAAATTTATTCTCTACAAATCTATGAATATTAAATATAAATTTCCAAATTCGAACCTTATTCTTATGGGCATGAGAGTATTCATCTAATACCAAAACAATACGCCCTCCTCCAACACAAGGCATATGAACAACTCTTTCATTGCGATAACCCTGAAAAAAACCAACAATTTGATCAACAATCATTGGAAAAGAAAAACGTTTGAAATCAAAAGATTGTTAAAATGAACCTTAAATTGAATCCCATCTGTGTAGTTCTTGTGAAATGTTTTATGAACCTTTTCGTCGCCTTCATCCCCGGGAGCATACTTGAATCCGCAAGTGGGACATGTATGAAGAAGAAAATCAGATTGACCCAAGTCTAAATACAATTGTACGTAGGTTCTCTTCTTGTTCAGTGTTCTTCCACATGCCGTCAATTGCGGCTTCGAACAGAAATTCTCGGATATTGGTTTCTTTGGTGCAACTATTGATTCACCTCTGTTGCCCTCGAATGAAACCCTAAATCCCCAAAAATTTATCAATCCCAAAATTTTGATACTAACACAAGCAGTAGATCTCGAAGTTTAAGAACAAACCCAGTTAGCAAAATCAGATATCCGAACTAAAACTACTAGAATTTCAAGTATTTCTAAAAAATAAAAATAGAGATTACCATTCAATTGAGCAAAATATAATTCATTTCGAATGAATAAAATACAACACGAAATTTCTCTTTCCTCAATTTTCCTTCCTTTTCCATCAATTTTCTTAATGACCAAACAAAACCCAAATTGTAACCAATAAACGCCGACCAAAACTATCCCAAATAAAAAGCCTCAATTTTTTTTTTTCAAAAAAATGATATGCATACCTATGAACGTGTTCTTGTTTTTCCCCACTAGCCAACTCATCGTCTTCGTCCTTGAAAACCGAATGCGAATCCGGATATTCCGGCGCAGACGAAGAAGAACAAGGCCGGAAGAAGGAACTGATTTTGGGTTGCATCAACGATTTTGCAATAATAACTTCCTTGGATTATGGCTTTCGGCAACCGTTATCCCTCTCTCTTTGGCGCCAAAATTTTACAGGACCATAAAATATAAGATGTGCCACCTGTCATAAAGATTACGTAAAGGTCAGCAAAACTTAGACATATGGATCCAAATACGGAGAAACTATAATTCTATGCATAGTTGAAATATTATCGGGTTTTTGACCACTCTGTTTATATTTATAATTTGAGTTCTAAATTTTTTATATTTAAAAATTATTTTTGATAAATGAGTTAATGAATAAAAAAATTAGTGTAAAAATAATTTCTCTCGACAAATCAATAAATAATTTCGTTCAAATATTATTTTTAATTTTAAATATAACAAAATTATAAGTTAAACTAAATTTATCAAAAACCCAATATTATCCCAATCCATGCATAAGTTATGATCCATTTAGCTTTTCATTCTCAGCAAACTTATGTCAAAGTGTAGGATTTTGACCAAGTTTACCCAAAAGAAGCAAAAGGCAGATAAAAAGCATCCCTTTGCTATACCAATGTTGGTATCAATCTATCCTGCGTAGCTGGGTGGCCACAATTTTCCATGAATTTTAAGTACAAATTGTTGCGATTGATTCTTGAGAAACTAACGAGAAAGTTCAGTTTTAGCAAAATTTATACGAGGCTCAGTTGATTATAGCTTCACTTGAATAATTTTTATTTGGGACCATTTCTTCTTGGTTAAGGCCAATCTACCAATTGATTCTGCTTTTAGAATCATTTTCTTTGTCCAATTGCTAAATTGAAAAGCATCAATTGAATCAAAAATTACTGTCAACTGTGATTCGAACTTTCTTCCTGATCCGAACTGATTTCCATCATAATGTACTCAAGGACTAGCCTTGCTGCAACAGTTTCCAGTTTGGAAATTAAATGAAGAAAACAAATCAACCAAATACTGAGAGAAAGCAATAGAGAACGACCTACTTTTCACTTGTCCATTTTCTGAGTTTCCTGTTACAAAATTTCACCAGTCTTTCGATTTTATAGCTATACACTGCTGACAAATTTGATAAACCCCACATTTTTTTTGGCTCTCTATAGTGAAAAAAGAAGGGGAAAACACGAGGCCATGGCTAATCTGCTATTTGACCAAAACTCCAGACACACATGCCGCTGAAGAGTGGCACTACGGACTACTGCATTTATGCAGTGACATAAGCTGAACTTGTATACATTCATCACTCCATGGTTCATAAACTGACCAACGCACAATCCATTCATGAAGCTCATGAGAGTAAGTTCTTGATTGATCGGTGTGCTTCAACTCTGTCCATTCAGGCAGAATGTATGCTGGCTGACAATAAGGAAATACAAAGATATAAAATAAATAAAAAAAAAAGAAACGCATTAAATTCTGAGATAATGAAAGTTATGACCAACCATCGATCTCTCTATATGAATATGGGGAAAACTTAAAGATTAACTATCGATGGTTTCAGAAGGAAGACTAACCAGAGCAACTAGACTGGACTACAAACATCCTTCTAAATTGCCGGCACTTCATTTGGCAACAAACTTGTAACCAACTTTAGTCGACTGTATGCACATTGTATTTTGTGCCTTTCTTCAATGTCCATGTTGGCTGCATCTGAGGACTGTATAAAGAAAGAAAGCACGAAACATCATGTCAATTAAAACCAATCTCATGCTCTGTGTGACATTAAGCTAAAATTGCTGTCTGTTCTGAAGGAAAATTATGCATTTAGAAATTTAAACCATGTAGCGACCAAAACTAATCAATACATAATCTACTACCCAGCCAAATCTAATCTTATCTACAATTACAACTAGCATAGAAATCACACATATAGGGAAACAAGAAACACAAGCAAAAAGTGATATTCTTACACCAGTCAATAAAGATCACATGTTCATTCCATGCATTCCAAACCAAGTCACTGGGAAATTAGGAGCTTCCAATCAGGTAATATTTGAAATTCGAGTTGCTCTTTAAATTTTTACAAAAAATTGGCAATTGTGTGTGCAACTAACATTTAAATGCTGTACATTTTACAGGAGTACGTGCAAACAAGGCACATCTGATTCAACATTGAACTTTAACAAGAACAACCAACCATCAGTCCCACAAAGTTATCAAGCATTGAATTCAATTCTAAACACGCAGAAATGTTTTTGAGTACCAAATGAGATCTCAGATACTGATGGTTTTCCTTTGTTTTGTCTTTTAATTATTTTGAGAATCAATATGAAAATTGGGAATATTCAACAAGGAGTTATAAGAAAGAAAAACACTGTCCAGATAGAAGGGCAGAAATCATAGAGTGTATGATCTGTAAAATATGGACCATCTCTTCCTTGAATGAAGAAATGATTTCAGAACTTTAGAATCTTTGTGCATCAATAGAAGGGCAGAAACTACACTGTTCATTCTATTAAAATTGTCCATTGCATATTGAGCATAACTATGAGATAAAGGCAATGAACTAGTTTCAGTTATTAGTGACCCCATCAAGTTCAAAACAAGTTTAAGAAGCTTGCGGCTTCTATCAAACAAGAAAAAGCATGGTAGAACGTAATAATATCATCTCTGTTGATGAGTAGGGACACTATTCTCATCATCATCTTCTGGAATATACTGCATCCAAGCAAAGTCATTGTCAGTAAGAATTTTTAAAAAATTATTGTGCCAACCTGTCAACATGGTTGTCAACTGTGTGTTGGGAAAATTCATAAGCACAACAGTGAACTTCTTAATCTTGAGTAAGAATACAAAGAATAAACAATTAAGATTATGGAATCATCAGAGCAAGCTCCTAGAGGAACATTGATCACTTGATAGTTCATACACAAGCCAAAAAAATCCCCAAACTGCAGAGCCACATTCCCCACTTTCCAAAAGCACTGAAAATACACTTTGGACCATAAATCCTTCATATCATATTATCTGATATATTTTTCCAAAAGAATGTTGAAATATATTTCCCTGCAGAAAGAAAAATTTACTTTTATGAAAGTCAATAAGCAGGAATAGTATTTTCACCTAATAAATGTTCCAGGAGATTCAAAGCCAGAAACAAAGGAGAAATGCAAAAAGAACAAACATAAAAGGCTATAGTTTTCAGTCGTCGTGCAAAGACAATCTGGTTGATAGTGTTTTTCTACTTGGTGGAAGGTAGCATAGTTTCAATTTGACATGCCAGCACATAATTTTACACCAAAGCACCCTCTAAAAGAACTCAGAAGCAAGTTTCAATATGAATGTAAATGTAAGAGCTTCACATTTGCAGAAAATAAAAATCTCTTAAGAAGCAACTGTTAATAGACCAAAAGATTAACAATAAATTAGTATCTATTGAAACCAAAATAAAAATATGCAATAAAGTTCTCACAACTATGAAAGTCAGAGAACACAACTTACTAGTTGGTCAAATATTAGTTGCTCCAGTATCTGGAAAACAAGAGAATCATCCCCTATCTGAGACAGGCACGAGCAGACAGTACTGGCAAGTTTCTTAAAAGTTCCACAATTTGAAATCTTCACCTCACTCTCCACAACAGGATACATATTTTCTGCAAAGAGAAAAACAGCAAAGCATAATTTGTACCAAAATACTCCATGTGTGCAGAAGGGTTAAGGAGTATTTTGCGGATGATTAATTCTCAAGCTAAAATTTAGCATCAAGTTATTGTAAACATTTCATCTTTTTTCTCCGGTTAAGAGTTATTACACAAGAAAGAGAACTTCTAAATTCTTACCAGATTTAACAAGTTAAACCACAAAAACAATATAAAGATAAATAAAAATATATTTGATACCTAACAGAAAATCAACCAAGAAACAAAGCCAAAATTAATCAAGGAAAACAAAGGTTGTCTGATAGTCAGAAACAGAAAAGGAGTAGACCAGAGAAGAACTTATGCCAAGGATACCGGGTAAAACTTTAAAACGGGATAATAAATAGGTAATGAAAAAACTGATGTGATCAGCAATCAGGATATGTCCAGCACTAAAAGCTGAATGCAGAACCTCCACAATTCGAAATAATACTAAAGGCTCCAGTTCAGGACCTGCAATATTCAGTGAAGCAAGAAATTAAGAGGTTTCATAATAGTCAATAGAAACAACAGAGTTTTTATTATAGTATCTTCCAGTCAGTTTAACATTTGTGTCATTTAGTGAAAAACAGAAAAAGCAAATTCACTTTACACCGTATACAATCAGCATATGAAACCAAGTAGCCAAATATCTATATATTTTTATCTCCTCTTTTAAGGAGGAACTATGAAAGTCTAAGCCCATCTAACAGTTTCTAGGAAAAATTAACTCTCAGTTAACTGCAAAATGGCCTTCCCTACTTGTCAATATCATCAGCTAGGAATATTAAAACAAGTTCAAAAAAGCAAATGAATATGATCAGTGCGCTTCAAATGCAACACAATAGAATTACTGAGGACTCAAAATTAAGCATGTAATACACTGATTCTTACATAGGCAACAAAAAGCTATTGACTTCAGCAACAGCAGACTCAATTTAGAGAAATAATAAAGGCCACAGATAGACAGTTACTGAGAATCCCTGGAAAGCCTTACGAAAGGAACATAATTTATGTCTCCTGTAACGAGGGGAAAAAAAAATTGTGATTAGAAGCCAAGAAATAGTGAAGTGGTGTTTTTACTGAATTTCACTATTATTAGTTCATTACCTTCCTCTTGACATGAACTGTAAA
>JAXCLQ010000003.1:10931630-10957492 GCA_035584115.1 Cedrela odorata
GAGGAAGCCAAAGATCTTAACACACTCTCTTTAGATAATCTCATAGGGTCACTTATGGATTATGAAGATAAAATTTCCAATGACCGAGACATCGAGGATAAAAAGAAAAAGAACATTGCATTCATATCATCTATGCATGAAAGTGGTGAAAGTGAGAGTGGAAGTGAAGATGATGACACTGCCTTGATGGCAAAGAGGTTCAAAAGCTTTCTAAAGAACAAAAAGAACTTTAAAAAGAAAAATTTCAAAGAAGCTTTGGGAGAAAATCAATGGGGAGAAAGAGATAAGAAGAATCAAATTATATGCTATGAATGCAAGAAGCCCGGACATGTCAAATTAGATTGCCCTCTTCTCAAACACAAGAAATTCAAGAAGAAGGCAATGGTGGCAACATTGGATGATGAGGAAGAAAGCTCATCGAATGAGGAAATCGCCAACATGTGCTTTATGGCCTTAAGTGATGATGAGGTAAGTGATCATGAACTAAATTATTCTTATGATGAGTTGTTAGATGCTTTTGAAGAGTTGCATAATGATTTTCAAAAGATGATCTCTAAAAATAAAACTCTTAAAAAGAAATTTAGTTGCTTATCCATTGAAGTTGACTTATTAAAAGAAACAAATGTATTACTAGAAAAAGAAAAACAAGGTTTCCTTAAAGAGATTCAAAATCTCAAAAAGGAATCAAACAACTTGAATGACATTGTTTTAAAATTTACCAAAGGTGAAAAGAACTTAGAACTTCTTCTAGGTTCACAAAAATGTGCTTTTGACAAGAGTGGTATTGGATACAAGTCTCATGTTAAACAAAAGCTTTACAAAACATTTTTTGCTAAACCTACTCCTAGAATTGAAAGCAATGCCACTTGTAACTATTGCGATGTATTTGGTCATTTAAGTCATAAATGTCCTATTAAAAGAAATACATTTGGTATTAACATGGTGTGAGTTCTAAAAGGAACCAAAGCTAACACATAAGGACCCAAGAAAATTTGGGTAGCGAAAATTTTAACTTGATCTTTCTTTGTAGGTACCAAAGAGCAAGAAGTGGTTCCTTGATAGTGGATGTTCAAGACACATGACTAGAAACATAGCCTTGTTCTCAAGTTTTTCAAAACACAAAAATGGAAGCTATGTTACATTTGAGGACAACGCTAAAGGAAAAATTATTGGCTTCAGTAATATTGGTAATAAAAACTCTACTTTAATTGAAAATATTTTATAAGTTGATAATTTAAAACATAATCTTCTTAGTATTAGTCAATTGTGTGACAAAGGGTACAAAGTAGTTTTTGAACCAACATGTTGTATAGTCAAAAGCATGCTTGATGATGAAATCATTTTTATTGGAATTAGAAATAGAAATTTGTACACTATTGATATTGATAGTGCATTAAATGGTGATAATTGTTTTTCGGTTTTGCATGAAAATAGTTGGTTATGGCATAAGAGATTAGGATATGTAAGCATGGAGTTGATTTCAAAAATCCTTAAAAAGGAATTTGTAAAAGGTCTTCCAAAAATTGAATTTGTAAAAGATAAAATCTATGATGCATGCTAATTTAGAAAACAAGTTAAAACTTCTTTTAAAAATAAAATGCATATCTCCACTTCTAGACCTTTAGAACTCCTTCATATGAATTTATTTGGACCCTCTAGAATTACAAGTCTAGGTGGTAAGCATTATGTATTTGTTATTGTGGATGATTTTTCAAGATTTACATGGGTACTATTTTTTGCTACAAAAGATGAAACAATACATGTGTTTTCTAAATTCTCAAAGAGAGTTCAAAATGAAAAAGGAGTCACAATTACTTGTATTAGAAGTGACTATGGTGGTAAGTTTGAAAATCATACATTTGAAAAGTTTTGTGATGAACATGGCATTGAGCATCAATTTTTATCTCCTAGAACTCCTCAACAAAATGGTGTAGTTGAGAGAAAGAATAAGTCTTTTCAAGAAACGGTTAGAATATTAAAGAATAGGTCTTTTCAAGAAACGGCTAGAATATTACTTTATGAAAATTCATTACCTCAATATTTTTGGGTTGAGGCCGTTAACACCGCTTGTTATGTTTTAAATCGGGTGTTGATAAGACCTTCTCTCAATAAGACACCCTATGAGCTTTGGCATGATAGGAAACCCAATATTGAATATTTCAAAATCTTTGGTTCTAAATGTTTTATCTTAAATACCAAAGATAACTTAGGAAAATTTGATTCAAAATCTGATATTGAAATTTTTCTTAGTTATTCAATAACTAGTAAAGCTTATAGAGTGTTTAATAAATGTACCTTAGTTATTGAGGAATCCATGTATGTCATTTTTTATGAGACTAACCAATTCTCTAAGGAGAAAAATACATGTGATAATGAAATTGTCAAGGAAATGAAAGACTTGAATGTTGAAGAATCAAACAAAGTCACACCTAAGGACGAAGCTCAACAAGGAGAAGATATTTCACAAGATGAGGAAACGACTAAGGATGACGAGAAAGATGCTCATGCACTCCCCAAGGAGACAAGGTTTGCAAAATCTCATCCAAAAGATTTTAGTTATAGGAGACCCTTCTCATGGTATAAAAATAGGTCATCCATTAGATTAATTTGCAATAGTATGGCATTCATATCTCAAATTGAACCTAAAACATTTCTTGAGGCTGAAAATGATGAATATTGGATCATGGCTATGCCAGAAGAATTAAATCAATTTGAAAGGAACAAAGTTTGGGAATTAGTTCCTAGGCCAGAACATCAATCCGTCATTGGTACTAAATGGGTATTTAGAAACAAAATGGATGAATCTGGTGTAGTGATTAGAAACAAAGCTAGATTAGTAGCCAAAGGATACAATCAAGAAGAAGGAATATATTTTGATGAAACTTTTGCACCTGTAGCTAGACTAGAATCAATTAAAATGTTGCTTGCATTCGCTTGTTATAAAAATTTTATTTTATTCAAATGGATGTTAAAAGTGCATTTCTAAATGGATATATCATGGAAGAGGTTTATATAGAACAACCTCCAGGTTTTGAAAATAATAAATATCTTAATCATGTTTACAAATTAACTAAGGTGTTGTATGGATTAAAACAAGCCCTCAGAGCTTGGAATGAAAGGTTAAAGCAAATTCTTTTTGGAAAATGGTTTTAGCATGGGTAAAGTAGACACTACACTTTTTATCAAGCATAAAGGTCATGATTTACTTATTGTTTAAATATATGTTGATGATATCATTTTTGGTGCTACTAACAATTTGTTATGTGAGGAATTCTCTAAATTTATGAGTCATGAGTTTGAGATGAACATGATGAGAGAATTGAAGTTCTTCCTCGGTTTACAAATCAAGCAATTGAAAGGTGGGATCTTCATCAGCCAATCTAAATACATCAAGGATCTTCTCAAAAGATTTAGGATGGAGAACTCAAAGAGTGCTGCAACTCCAATGAGCTCAACTCTAAAGCTTAATAAAGATGAAAAAGGTACTGATGTGGACATAAAGAAATATAGAGGCATGATCGGATCCTTATTATACTTAACTGCTAGTAGACCCGATATCATGTTTAATATATGCTTGTGTGCTAAATTCCAATCTTGTCTTAAAGAATGTCACCTACATGCTGTAAAACGGATATTTAAATACTTAAATGGAACAATTGATCTTGGTCTTTGGTATCCTAGAAGAACACACTTTGAATTGATTAACTATTCTGATGCCGACTTTGTTGGTTGCAAAATTGTCAGGAAAAGTACAAGTGGTACATGCCATTTCCTAGGAAACTCATTAGTTTCATAGTTTAGTAAAAAGCAAAATTTTGTTGCCATTTTTACAGCTGAAGTAGAATACATAGCTACTGGTAGTTGTTGTGCATAAACACTTTGGATGCAACACACTCTTAGAGATTTTGGAATTACACTTGAGAAATCCCCTATCTTTTGTGACAATACTAGTGCCATTAATTTATCTAAAAATCTGGTATGTCACTCTAGAGCTAAACACATTGAGATTAGATATAATTTCCTTAGAGACCATGTTCAAAAAGGTGATATTACTATGGAATTGGTTCCAACCGAAAATCAAATTGCTGATATTTTTACAAAACCACTCTCAGAGGATATATTTTTTTACTTAAGACAATAACTTAGAATCTTGAAACTTACATGACATGTTTGTCCATGATTTGTAAATACATGCATTTGTTTTGTTTTATTTATCAATGCTACCATGTACGTCTCTCATAATATTCCCTACATTCTTTTATGTCTTTGGTATTGGTATGTTTACATGCATTACATTTCGTTCAAATATGGCTAAGAAGAGAAATCAAATCATTTATGATTGAAATTTATCTTCTCTTGCCAAACATTAATATTCCAATATCATAGACTAAGGAGATGCACTTGCAAGAATCAATGTATTGTAAACTACTTTTGAATCATTTAACTACCGATTTAGGCATCACTTTCTTCTTAAACATTATAGATCAGAATGTGTAGATGAATTTTGACTCTTGAATCACCTGATATGTACTTATAAATCTTAAGTTATGCCTACTTAAAGACACAGAGGTCAGAACCAAGAACCCAATTCGGTCGATCGAATCCTCTAATTCGGTCAACCGGCAGTGTCTTAACCAAAACCAAAGTCAATTTGGTCGACCAAATTCACCAATCCGGTCGACTGGCAGTAGGGTTAACTTCCCCCAAAGTCAATTCAATCGATCGACAGTATATCCCTCATACGCAAAACATAATCCGGTCGACCGAATTCGTAAATTGGTCGACTGGTTTCCTGTAAATACCCCTTATTCTTCATCCTCTTCTCTCATTTTCTCTCCACTCGTCAAACACAAGCCATTTCTCCTCACCCAAAATTGAAAATTCGACATTTTCAAGTTAAAAATTCCAACAACACTCATTATTTCATCTCGGTTTACTCAAACTTCCACAAATCAATCTGTGTTTTCATATGCAAATACATTTCTGTTCTTAACAAACCCTAAAATTTTCAAATTTCTAGATTTGTAATTCCCTATCTCTCATTGAATATGCTTTCAAATTGAATTGATTAAACACTCTCCTAAGCCATTATACACATTCTCATCCGAATACTTTTGCATTTCCACAAACAAATTCAAAAACGCCTAGTTTGCTTCTCTCTCAAGAGGCCATTTTTTTTGTGCGTGACTTTCTAAAGAAATTCTGAGCACTTCATAGCTAGCTCTTCTAGGAAACGAAAAGGAAAAAAGTCTCTTGCTAATCCAAGTAAGGTACGCAAACAATCAAGCTATGACACTTTTCTCTTTGATTCAATTTCATAAGCAAGGTCTTTTGAAAATTCATTTAGCAAACGTGCAGTAAATCCGGGTAGGTTGATTGATCATAGGGTTCTTAGTAATCTTAAATTGAGCAATGACTTGGAAGAGGAAGGATTGGATCATTTGATTACTCTTAGAGAAAATGTGTATCCAACATTGGTGAGATTGTTTTATAACAATCTCAAATATGACTCTGAGAATTGTACGATTAGCTCTAAGGTTAAAGGCGTTAAAATCACTCTAGATTGCCATAGGTTAAATGCTATGCTTGGCATACCTGATAATGGAATTGAATTTTATAGCAAAATTGATTTTGTGAGTGCCTTGAAATTGGATAAAAATGAAGTCTATAATGTAATTGGTGATTCTGATCTTGAGCCACCTGAAGGGTTCACCCCTTTAAACCTACAATTATCCCTTAGGAACAAAATGTTAGCTCATATGCTCTTCATAGTCTTTTTGCCAAAAAGAGGCTATAAAGGCGACATCAGGAATATAGAGAAGTTTCTTGTCTGGGCCATATTGTCACATAAATCTGTCAGAATGAGTTATGTGATTATACATCATTTAGCGAAGATAGTTCGGCATGCGATAACAACACTTCATTATGGACAACTCTTAACTTTCATTTTCAAACAATTTGGTATCTCCTTTGATGGTGAAAAGTCTCTTACAATGTCATATAAAAACCCATTTACTTTCATCACCCTCAATCAAATGGGATATCAAAAGCTAAACACTCATTATTAGGCTAAAAAGGATGCACTACCGCCAAGCCAAGCTAGAACTTCTTCCTCTCCAGATCACACTCCTGATACACCTGAGTTATTCTCTATGAAATCAATGCACACTCAACTCTCTCTCCTACAAGAAGATGTCTTTCATTTGAAGAATGATATGGAATTTGGTTTTTCCCAGCTAAATAATAGGATGGATAGAATGCAAAGTGACATCTCAGAAATTTTACGACTTCTTCGCACTTAGCCGGGTACCTCTCTACCTTGAATATTGGAAAAATCACCATTTCCATGCATCTTTTATGTTTATGAAATTTCTGACACTACAACTTTGAAGTTATTATGTTATGTACTTGGTTGTTCTTTGCCCATTGTGGTTTGAACTATTAAACTTTTGTTTAGCTTGTTATTACTCGTGTTTGAACTACTTATTGTGGAATGTATCTTTTGATGTGGACTAGCTATTTTGTTATGCATTGAAACTTTTGATGTGGAATTGAAGTGATTAACTATTGTTCTGTTTATCAAATTACTTGTTGTATCCATTGTTTCTTTTTAATGATGCCAAAGGGGGAGAAATCTAGAGACTTGAAGTCATGATAGAAAATAGAAACTTAAACTCTTGATGGTATTATATGTATTGATCATAAAATATACATTGGTAATATTATTGATACTTTGATTAATATGCAAATGATTATAAGTGATAGGGGGAGAATTACATCTATTCATAAGTGAAAAATTATTTTTGTAATTCTTTGATGTGATGAAAATAGTACTTGAAGCATATGTGGAAGAAATGATAAAATGTACATGGAAGTGCTTCTTTTCTTTGCTTGTAGTATCTCTTTTTGCAGGGGAAATTTCATTCAAATTAAAAGGGGGGAGCATATCTTCATTTACTTAAAGAAATTCCATCTTGAATCAAATATTTTGTTATCATCAAAAAGGGGGAGATTGTTGACCTTGGTGTCATACAAACTCATGCACTCATATTTTGATGATAAAAAATATATTAATTCAATCAAGTAAATGAATAAGGAAGCATCAATGATTCAAGTTAAAGAATCAACATACAAGCTAAGGGTATTTATTTTTTAATCTTAAAAATGAGCTTGTATATGTGCATTGTAGTATGTTTGTGAGCTCAATTATTTTGTGCAAAATTATAGTTTTAATATTTTTAATAATGCACTTAAAAATATATTTTTGAAACCTAGAATATAGACTTAATCGTGTTTTTCAAAAATGAAAAATGGACTAAATTGCAAGATTTTCAAAACTGAAAAAGGACTAAAATGCAAGGTTTTCAAGGACCAAAATGTAAGATTTTTAAACAATGAAAACCAAAAGTTACTATAGCGGTATTATAGCGGCACTGTAGCATCTAGTTAACCAAATTGGATTCGATCGACCGGCAGTAGCCTCTGCACCAATCTAGTCGACCGTTTCTGGAAAAGGTTAACTGAATCCGCACGAATTTTGAATATTTTCTACCCTAACGGCTAGATTTCGACCTCCAACTATAAATACAAGTCCTATTCTCTTTCATAAGAAGTTCTGAACATTCCTATCTCAAATCTAAGTGCATTCAAACTTGTTTCATTAGCAAAATCACATCTTGAGCTTACAAAGTGCTATAAACACATTCAACACACTTTGTACTTTTATTTTGTAATATTCTCATTTGTTTGAGAATCATTGTAATTCGTACCATATACATTTTCCACATTTGTAAAAAAGTGAAAGAAGCGTTCTTTCACTTGAGAAGTGAGTGATTGTGAGTAAATCACTTGTAAGGGTTTAAAAAAGTACCAAAAATCTTCTTTGTCGTAATTTGAGTCTTGGGTTCAAGGCTTGTTCTTCACTTGGGTTAAGTGAGGGTAAGTGATTGAATAGAATCACTTGTAATGTTAGAAGGAGTACTAAAAATCTCCTTGATTGTATTTTGAGTCTTGGGTTTCAAGACTTGTTGATAGTGAAATCTTCAAGTTGAGCTTGAAGGAATAGACGTAGGCAAGGTTGAGCCGAACCACTATAAATCCATGGTGTTCAATTTCTCTTTCCTTACTCTATTTACTTTCATAAGCTTATATTTGATTATGTGTTAATTGTGTGGTTAAATTAAAGCAAATTCAAAAATTAGTCAAATTAAGCTTAGAAACCCAATTTATCCCCCCTCTTAGGTTGCATATTAGTATTTCAGATGGGTCGGTTAATTGGATATCGTAAAGACAGTTTATGATGTTAATTCTACTTTCCTTTTGATTATAAAATTTTGATTAATAGAAATGCACACTTTTTAGAGAAAGAGTTTCTTGAAGAAGATGGTACTAAAAGAGATATTGAGTTGAATGAACAATTTTTAGAAACTAGAATCGATAAAACTGATACTAGAGAGTCCAGTCAACAGACCTCTATATAAATTAATTCAGTTTCAATTTGAAGATCGACTAGGGTTCTTAAGCTCCCTAAGAGATATGGATTTCTCAATGAACAAGATTTTGAATCTTACCTAGTGGAGAGGTGGATCATGGAGATGATCCAAGAGCTTATGAAGAGGCTATCCTAGATAAAGATTCAAGAAGATGGCTAGAGGTGATGAATTTTGAAATGTAATCCATGCATATTAACCTAGTTTGGACACTTGTTAATATACCAGAAGGAAAATTTTCTATTAATAATAAATGGATCTTCAAGAAAAATATTGGTAAAGATGGAAAGGAAGAAACCTATAAAGCTAGAGTAGTTGTAAAAGGTTATACTCAAAAACAATAGTTGGATTATTAGGAAACTTTCTCACCAGTGGCTATGATTAAGTCCATCAGGATCATGGTAACCATAGTTGCATATTATGATTATGAGATTTGGCATACGGATGTCAATACGATGTTTCTCAATAGTTATATTAAGGAAAATTTATTTATGAAATAGTCTATTGATTTTGTATCCTCTATTGAACCAAATAAAGTATGCAAGTAACACCGATTCATTTATAGATTAAAGCAAGCCTCTCGAAGTTGGAATATCTAGTTTGATAAGACAGTCAAATCGTTTGGTTTCATCAAGAATCCGGATGTGCCTTGTATATACAAATAGATCAAAGATCATGCCATTACAATCCTAATATTGTATGTAGATGATATACTATTGATAGGTAATGACGTGGACATAATTCGAATCTATAGAGATAGACCTAAGAGGATAATTTGATTATTCCAAAAATTATACATTGAAAAGATGCTAAAAATGTTCAACATGAAGAACTCTAAAAAAGATCTCTTACCTTTTAATCACGATCTTCATCTTTCTAAATATGATGGTCCAAAGACCGATGAAGAGCAACAATGGATGCGTAGTGTGCCCTATGCATCTATTATAGGTAGCTTGATGTACGTTATGCTCTATACAATACCTGATATAGCTTATGCTATAAGAAGAACTAAAGATCGAATTTTAAGTTATAGATCTCAAGAGTTGAATATTCATGAGTACTCATATTTTGATTTTCAATCGGATGTGGATGATAGAAAATCTACATTTGGTTTTATATTTTTGTGTAATACAGGTGCCGTCAATTGAAAGAGTTCTAAACAGTCAATAGCAGCTGACTCCACTATAGAAACTGAATATGTTGTTAATTCAGAAGCAGGGAAAGAAGTTATTTGGATGCAAAAATTTATATCTGAACTTGGTATAGTTCCTAATATGGATTATCCAATAAGCATATACTGTGACAGTACAAGTGCTATTGCATAAGCTAAAGAACCAATAGCACACCAAAAGTCAAACCATATTCATCATAAATATCATATTTTGAGAGAATTTGTTGGTGTTGAAAAGATAATAAGACAGAAAACATCTTCAACAAACAACGTCGCTAACCCTTTCACTAAAGCAATGACACTAAAGCAGCTAAACCAACATCTTGAGAAGATGGGTATTAGATACAACAGCGAATGACTTTAATGCAAGTGGAAGTTTGTTGGTGTAGTATGCCCTAGAAACCATTCCTGTTATCGATTTTAGGGTACTTTGTATTGAATTACTGTATATTATGTATTATATGTTATGATAATATAGAAATTGTTTCTAATTCATATGTGTATATTGCTTCCTCTTTCTAATCTTACTAATGAATAAAGTATACATATGAATTGCCCAGATAATATGTTAATCTAAACTATTCCCTACATAAGTGGTATAAACCAGGTATCTATATCGTAAAGTAGGCACACATAATACCTCCAGTAAATATCATAAGATGATATTAGTGTAGGTAACAATGAAAGTTATGTCATTAGGGCATTAGTGTGGATTAACAATTAGAGAACTATTTTTCAAACATGATTAAAGAAATGATGAATCACATGGAATGTATGTAGTCAATGATTCGTCATTTGATTGTAATAGTGTGTGAAATGATCCTTTGACATGAGACGTCATAATTGACATTCGATATGGATGCACATGGTTCATACGGTGTATATGTGTAGGACTAATCACGTCTTGCATAAATAGTCGGTTTAATCATGTGTTGTTTATACTAAGATGCAAATGACTGTCAAAAGGGAATATGTTGACTCGATATAAAATATTTTGAGTTTCAATTGGCTTGATTTGAATTTGAGTTCCCAGTCGGGTATCGATAAACATCTAAAACTCAAATCCCTGGTCAGGGTACAATATAAGTCACATAAAAGTGTTTTATGGTGATGAGTTCAGTGCATGGTGACCAATAAATCCAAAGGATGCTAAGTTTAGTGTTTTAACACCTATGAACCTTAACTTAATCGGGATTAGATGAACGGAAAAATTTTACACACACGAAATGTATAATTAATAACAAAAGGGTTCAATGAAGATATTCTTCACTATGGTTTAGGGACTATAGTATATTGTTAGATGTTAACCATAGTCGTTGAGTTCGAATAGTTCAAAATGAAGCCGAAAAGTTCGGTTCCAGCTCACGGCTAACATCACAATGAACCCGAGATATCACAACCAATAACTTGAGTTTTTTCATTCTTAGGTAAATAAAATAATATTATCTATAAAAGAGTTAGCACTCTCGGTGATAATATTAGGCCAAAAGCTATAAACAGTTTAGATGTTAAATTATTTAACGGTTATGAGAGCTTTATAAAATGACCCGAATGTAAATTAAAGTAAATTACTTTATTTCATTAATATAATAGAATATAAATGAAACTAAATAAAGTTAGTCAAAATTAGTTTGACTAGTTTTAGGATAAGTTTATCATTAAAATGTTTAATGTGGGCAAAACGGTCATTTCACACTTTTACTATTACAAAGCTTGTTTGACAAGCTTTGGGACATACTTGTCATTAACCAAAATCATGAGGGTATTTTAGTAAAAGGAATAAAACTATATAAAAGGGTCATTTTCTTAATTTTAGTAGAATTATCTAGAATTCTCTAGAATTCTTTATAAAAAAAAAACTCCCTTTCTCTCTACAATTTGACCAAGTAAGAAGGAAAATCAAGGGTTTGAAATTTTAGAGGTTTCATAGTTTTAGAACTCAAATCATCTTCATTTAACACTTATGTAAGTGTTCAATGTGTTGATTTGTTTATTTTATGGAAATAAAGTCCTAATTGCATGAAAAATTATATAAACCCTAATTTGATTCATCATCTCTAATCAACCTATCAGTTGGGGCGTAACAATGTTTTCCTTAGCTTTCTAAACAGACGACCCCTTCTTTTGCCTCGGCCCATAATCCTCTGCCACTACAAAAGCATTTCTTTTGTGTTTTCCCTTATCTGCTAGAACTCGAAGTCCCTGGAACGCCCGAAGGAGTAGACGTCCCAGTAATTCCCTTAGGGTCAAAAGGCCCAACCTCAGTCCTTGTAGCCTGAGGAGCTCATTCAACCTTCTTGCTTTTAGCTAGTTTCCTCTAAGCATTTAAGGGGTTTGGTACAAGTTTTTTTGGGCCCATGTTTTCTATTGAAAATTCAAAATAACACTAAGGTCAGGTACTATGGTTTAACACAAGAGAGAAGAAGAAAAAGATGCTTACCAGCTTAAACCTTTTTTGAAACCAATTGTCCCTTGAACACACAAAAATTCACAAGATTTGATATGGTCAGGCTAACATTAGAAAGAAGAGATCTTTGATTGAATCCCGAAGACCTGGCCATCTTAACATTCTCCAAATTTCGAGCGCTAAGCTCGGGTAAACTACTCAAGGTGATTGCATCCCCAAATAATCTGGGCACCTAGGTGTTATTGTCAAAATTCCAATAATCACCGACAAAAAACCATTTATTCTTCTAATCCTTATTATTAGATAGATTATCCGTGATAGGATTGCGTTTTCATGTCAAACTTAAAGATAGTACCACCCAGAATTCTTTACTGGGTTCTCTTTAATAGGTATATATATATATATATATATTCAATCTCTTCGATTGTGGGAGTAGAATTCGAGATTTGACTCCACTAAATAAACAGACACGATAAAATTCTCTAACTATTAAGGTTTAGTTGATAGGGAGCAATGTTAAAGGATTTGAAAATCCTAGTAAAATGGTCCTGAAGTGAGAGTCTAAGCCCAAGGTGAAACAACTCTTCATTGAAAGAGATTTCTTCATCATGAGGGCAACTAGGGAGTTTGTTCGTCTCAAGAGCCCTAAGATAAATGTCCTCAGAAATATTGTAGCAACAGGTATAGGCATCTAGGTCTGATTCTGTGATGGTAGAAGAAAACTAGTCGACTTCAAAATATGTTGTTTGTCCTCTTACCTCAGGAATAGAAGAAGGCGTAAAAACTGTGGCTAGCTCCTCCTCATAGTTGTTTCCCCTTGAAGCAGTCTCATTATCACTTAAAATAGAACTTATTTATGTTTACAAGAAGAAAATAAAACATCAAGAGTTGCTCAGGATCATCAACAACTCATAAAATTTCACTGACTGTATCTAACCTTAGAAGACTATCCAATATTTATCTCAAATAGCCAAAGTATTGAAAGTTGGTAAAAGAAAAAATTCGAAGAATCCAGAGACTTACTGATTTTTGTAGAAATAATGATGTAACTCGGACAAAGAATAATCTTATAAAACTCGCAGAAAATATTGATCCTGGCGAGGTTGTCTACAATAAGATAAGGGTTATAGTCCAAAACAAAAGCAATAATGGTGTAGTGAAAAAGTAGTTACAGTCCAAAATGAAAACGACTTTGATAAAGCAAGTTAAAACCTGCAGTCCTTAATGAATATGGTACTAAAGATGAGTGCATGATTTGAAATCTGTTTCGCTCCAAATTAATTACCACCGCTTTTAGAAACAATGGATACATGATGATAAGACTTAGAATTTATTTTTTGAGTTTTTTCGATGTAAAGTCTAAGAAGAGTCTGGATACAAAGAAAATGTGAGTAATGCAGTCAAAGGGAAAAAAAAAAGAAATTATGAATAATGAGGAACCCTAATCGTTGATACACAAAGGAGATGAAGTCATGTGAGATGGAAGGTTAAAATGCAATCATCAAAATACGAAAATGAGGTTGTAATCATGAGGGCAAAAGAGATCTTTTGAGACCCAAAACGATGTCGCCTAATAAACCAATGGAAGGTAGCCACGTGGATGGAAGTTTATTGATTTCATGTCAAGCATTTAAAATTAGCATATGTTCATGTTTTTTCAAATCACAACTTTTAGTTTTTGTCAAATAATTACTATTTGGCTAAAACTAGGGAGCTTGATGTTTGGGAAGACGTATGGAGTACATGTAAAGCTCAATAGACCTTGGGCCCCCGAGTGGATAATACAAAACTCAAAATGAAGTCTCGTAAAGGATGAAAGCCATTAGAGTCTAGCTCGAACCTATAGGGTACTAACTTAAAAATAACAAAGACATCGGGTGTAATGAAGGACAAGACCTATCAAGCTCAGATAAAAGGTCTTAGGCCTAGGATATCAATTATGACCTCTCCGGCTATAAGGGTCTCAGGTACAGTATGGCAGAGATCTCGGACATACGACGCGGCCTGAGGCTATCTCAGGATAAGGCATTTGAAACCTCTTAACAATTATGTATTAATAGAGGATTCATTTCTTTTCCAATTTCTTTTTGAATATTCCATAATAAGGATTTTTAGCCTAGTAGAAAAGTATTTTGCGAGAAAGGCTTATTCTATAATAATGATTCTTAGCCTAGTAGATATATTATATAAGAAAAACTCAAGATCTCGCAATATCCGAAAAACCAACGCTTAGAAAGTTGAATTTCCATGATCTTCAGAACTTCGATACGTCTGGGATTATTATTCCCAAATTTTGTAAAAATTTTACTAAGTTTAAGAGATTTAATATAAATAGACATATAAAAGGGAGACAATAACAATCAGGTACGCATTAAAAATTTTAGATTGGAAATAATACAAAAATCTTTAATTTTAGAACAAATATTATCTCTGTTCTGTTATTTTTTTTCTCAAACACTATAAAACAAAACCCTAACTTAAGCATCAGAGGGTTTTCGCTAAACCACCAACTTTTACCTCCTTAGTTTTTGTCATGGTTTCAAATTGAATGACATTCAAATAAGAGAAGAAGATTGACATTAGTGCACTCAATTCTCAAAAGGATTTTTGCTGCATCAATAGAAATAAACAAAGGTTTGATCATTTATAAGAATTTCGTTGTGTAAACTAAAATCTAACCAAATCTTTCATCTCGAAAAATGCATGAAACAGAGATATTCAAAAATAATTGTTGCTTCTTATACAATAAACAGAAAATGGCATCAAACATTTAAGATAAAAATCCAAAGGCAACAAACTCTGGCACAAACAAAAACAACAGTAGGAGCAAGCATCAATGGAAACAAGAATTAATCTTGGCCAAAAATCAATCGAAGCCTATAACAGATACTGAACTTCTTGCTAATACTGACAAATATCTCATCTTTCTATTAATAACATGATTCAAACTCAAAACTTACACAAGCAAGCTTCCTGATATTCAAACGTGCAGAACAAGGTCTTACAGCCTGGTCATGTTATAGCAATTAAGTTCAAATGATAGTTCTATCTTTTTGTTTTTTTTATTTTTTATTTTATTTTTGTCATTACTAGAATTTACCATTTCAGAAAAGTATGCACATTCCATATTTCAAGACCATCATAGTGGATGCCCAACTAAATCTCAGTTGTATAACAAAGAAATTGATATCCAAGTTAGCAGTTGACTAAAAGCAAAGGCACCACGAAGACAGATATCATCAAAATCCGAACTCCTTACACATAATACAGTCATCATATATGTTGCATCCTTTTCCACACATAGTTTCTTCCCCCTTTCGACAAAGATTTAATTTAGGGGCCTAATGATCAGATTTTGCTACCGTAAAGGCCATCGAACTCTCACCAATCTAAAGCCAACCAAGGAATGATTTTTCTTTTTTCAAAGAAAAAATTAATGGGTGTGAAATTATGCAACAGGCAGATGAAAGCGAGGAGATTTTCATTTTAATCTTTGGATCATGGGGGAACTAAATTACGCACAAGGAAACATACGAGTCCATGGAGGTTTAAAAACTAATTAATTATTGTTTCATTAGAGATATGAAGATGTGGTAACCAGTCCACATGAATTAGTATTGAATCTCAAATCGCATTTTTGTAAGTTCAATCAATTTCAATTCAAACACAAGATACATTGTCCAGTCATAAACTAGCACTGATAAATAGAGCTGCCGTGTTTGATGTGCTGGCTGCAGGGATGAATACGCCATTGCACTTCAAGACCATACCCAGTCAGGCATGAGTTAAAAAGGTTGGTAAATACTATAGAACAAAACTATCTTCAGAGATTAACTTCTCAGTTTATTACATTTCCACACGATTTATAGTCTTTAGGCAAAAATATTCATCAAAGAAATCAAATGCTAAAAATCAAAATCATGATGTTAGTTAAACACGCATTTCACAGAAATATATTCATTGGGTACTCCAAAAAATCCTACCACACTTGCTTTGTTTGCAAAAGCCAATAGATTAACACTACTACCTCAACAACAATCCTTGTAACAAAAAAAAGGAGTCCACATCAAACATTCCCAACCCCTAAAAAACTAACTTGAGTGAGCAACCCTGATGTTGCATTGCAGCACCCAAAACAAAAACCAAAGCAAAACACTCTAAATAAAGAGACACAAGCTTAATCCCTAATTGTCCCTCTCAGCATTGTCACAAACATAATTGTCAGCTCTGAACCTAGATCAAATGACAATTTTTATTTCCTATCCCCAGGAAGGGAAGCAATGCAGTAGCAGAGAGAAGTAGATCATATATTTCACAAAGTTAAGGTCCCAAAACATTCACAGTAGATTTCCAAAATACTTTTAGATTCTTTAGCAGTGAAACTTATGCCCCAGTTGGTGATCAAATTCCAAACCTTCACATTTAAAAGTAAAAGATTCTAGTAAGCATGGTACTTTGATTCAACGCAACAATATAATTTGCACAAGATTCTAATAATTAGCTTAAAAGACTTTCAAGGGCCCTTAAATAATAAAATAATGCTAGGATAGTTAAAAATGAAAAATGAAGATATAAAAGATATACATACATATATATATATATATATATTTATATATAAATAGCCAAAAAGAACAGGGAAGAAGGATGTAATTCCATGTGATGTGCTTAACCACGTATGAGATGCATACCCACATCACAAATCAGAGTTAAAAAGCGTTATAATATAGGCACTTGAGGTTCAAGCACTAAAACTAGACATTTTCCTAAAATCCAACTCTAAGGCATGTGCCAGGACAATGATAGATTGATATAATCCCACCTAAATAGGAAGAAAATTAACCCAGCAGATAGTTCCTAGTCTACTTGAATCTCTAATAAGCAACCATCAATCAAAGAACCTCTCAGTCACAAATGTTTAGAATCAATGAATTGCTGATTTAAATCACAACATTCTTAACAATCAAAGTAATAAAATTCATGCAAAATTGATCACAATGAGTCTAAACTTTCAGCAAGAAAGCCATTAAAACCACTACAAATTTCACTCTTAAAATACCACGACCAAGAACATAATGGTGTTCATAACAACATAAAATCAACCACAAATGAGAAATGATTGTAAATTCAAAGGAAATTAAAACAAAATAGTGCAATTCAAAGGATATAGATTTAAATAACACAAATAATTAAAGAGGAAAAAGAAAAACAACCAAAACATAATAGTTGGATACACATAAATGATTTGGTCGAAGACCTTACTCATCTTACATAGCACAAATGCACACTCGACATAACACTAAATAAACTAAACATGGCCACATGATAGTACCTCTCACCATACCATGAGCAACGTTGACCACTAAATCATTTTTCTATGGGTAAGATCATTCCTCTAACCTTTTTTTTTTTTATAAATAAAAATAAAAGAACCCAAACAGTAAATTATGTTACTATATTACTTAATCAACAAAGATATTTCCATAATCCAAGCTTTCATCTGACTACTTATAAGATTATAATAATTGATAAAAAGAACGAAGAAGTAAAATTTAACCATATATCAATCTTAACGATAATAGCTACATTTAACAAAATCTTTGAAAGCCAGTGTGAGCACATATAAGGATGCAATCTATCTATATTTCATTACCTACGTCACATATCAACCTGACATGGGTTGACCCGACCCACCAAATTCCCTCCGGTCCCACCGTCGTTTGAAACCCAAATTCTAACGCCGTTACAATATACCCTCATTAAATGCCACCTCATCTTCCACCACCCTGTTCTAAACCGGACCCACCCGTAAACCCCGATACCAAACCCCACCTCTCCACGCGCTTTCTCACTCGCTATACCATTCAAAACGCTATCACCAACGTACTCGTTTACAAGCGCCAATTGGAAATCGACACGTGTCTCATTTCCCTTCTTCTGCTCAAACGGCGGCAGCTGCGTCGTGTCGAGTTCCCACCCGTCGTACAAGACCGAGGCCCGGAGCGGGTTGTAGGAGATGACGAGTTTCGAATTGGGGTTTTTGACCGACAGAGAGAACTTCCACGTGGCAGTTAACGAGGAGTTTGTTGACGTGGCATTGAGCTGGGAGATGGAAGCTGAGTCGACACGGAACTCGGGGAGCTTCGGTTTGATGATCAGCCACGTGATGAAGGAGGCTAAACCCATGGTGGTGAGGATCGCGATCACGACGAGGATCAGACGGCAGAGGAGTGACGACCCATTTCGACGATTTGGATAGTCGTTTTGGTAATAGGTAGGGGGCACTTGAGGCTGCGGCTGCGGCTGTGGCTGTGGGACCGCGTAGGCATAGGCGACAGGGTAGCCCGTGACGACCGTCTTGTTGACTTGAGTTTCGGCTGATGTAGCCATTTTTTCTTTCGAATTCTGAGAGCGAATTGCTTGATTAACTGATTATCTAAAAGCTGTGAGCAGCGGGAGAGTGAAGTAGAAACCAAAGAGGACATGAGCTGTTATTGTACACGTGGCGCGTTGTCATTGAACAATACTATTTTGGTTTATTGCCTGAAAGTTTACAGGACGGCGACTTATCACTTGAATTGTACCTAAATTTACGGAAAAATAAACCAATCTTTTTTTCACAAATATCAATTAACCGTTAGAAAATAGTAAATTTCACATAGATCCCATAATTTTTATAAAAAGATAGATTAATAACAAAACTTATATTTTAAAGCACTTAAGTCCATTCTGAATACTAACGCAAAACTGCCACTTTTCATAATCCACAATAAAGACATTTAGGTAATAAAAGTGGCGTGCAAGAGATACATTTTTTTTTTAATTACAAATCGATGTCGTAGAGTTGTATTATTAAAACACATGTTATATAATTTTATATTTTTCTTCTATTAAGAATTGATATTATTATTTTAATAATATTTTTTGCATGCGCACTCGCACACACACGGGTGTATATATATACACACACCACACACGCACACGTTATAAAAACGGGTGAATTTGTAATTGGGCTTTGGATATATGATTAATTATTCTAGTGGGTCAGAAGCTAAGTGAGGGACTTAAGTGTATCAAAACATAACATTTGTAACTTATTAAATTGTTTTAGAAATTTAAGAGAGCTACATGGTATTTACCATCAGAAAAAACAACAATTAAAATTAAAATAAATTTGTAATAATCATTATTAATGTATTTATATTAATTATTAAACTTAGTATAATCCGTCACATTTTTCAATGATAGAGAGAGCCTAGGAATAATCGCTTCAACAAAAAGACATACATACATATGATTAAGTTTCATTATTAATCAAATCTAATTAAAATAGTATTTATTAGGCTTAAATTTTCAAATTTTTAATTAATATTTATTTAATATATTTTAATGTTAGTAGTGAAAAATAAATTTAAAAAAATGTAAACACAAAAAACAAAATTAATAAAAACTTACGATCACGTGACGCAATAATTAAATTATGAGTGAAATAATGCTAGCACGTGATTAGTATGTTTATTAATGATTTTTTTTTAATAAATTAATTGTTGATTGCTGGTTTGAAAATTTAAATGAATATACACTGATAATAATAATAATAATAATAATAATAATAATAATAATAATAATAATAATAATAATAATAATAATAATATAAAAAATTAATTAAAAAAATTAATTAAAAAAATTAAAAATATATATTAATAAAATAATCAATAATAGATATTAATATAAAACAATTAATTAAAAAAATTAAAAATATATATTAATAAAATAATCAGAGTTCAATCTCGCAGTCATTGGATCTACCACTTAATTTTCCATTTCCTGAATTACCCTCAAATTGAACATTCAAATCCTCGCATGAAATTCTAATCTGTACATGTTCTGCATGCGAACTAAACATTCCTGTTCGAACTTGTGACCATGCAAAACCTTTCAACGCAAACGGCACCGTTCCTGTTTTCCGTTCCTGCCGCATTTCATTCATCACCTTCTTGTTCGGCGGCGGCACCGGCTGTTTCGCATCGCTGGTCGATAAATTTATATCAATCGTCGCTTTTTCGTTCGATTTTACCGTTACTTCTCTCGCCGGAGTTTCCAAATAAGACGAAACCAGCAACTCCTCGTTGTTGTAGTAAATAAAAGTCCGTATACGATCTAAATGAACTTTGACTCCGAGATATCGGTTCTCTACGGCGAGGTTTACTTCCCATGCAGACGTGAAATTATCCGTCACGACGTCGAAATTCGTGACAGCGAATGATTCGACGTAAAAAACCGGAAATCTGGGGCGTACAATCATCCACATGACGATACTGAAAGTGAATGTGAAAAAAATAAACAACATCATCGTTAAGAAAATTCCACCGGCGCTAGTTTCGGTGCGGCGACCGTAATGTTGAGGAGAGTAATACACACCCGGCGGCGGTTGTTGATAAAACTGCTGGTCGTATGTATTCTGGTAGCCAGGAGGATAGCCCATTGCCGGTGGGTAACCCATTGCCGTCTGCTGCTGCGGCGAGGTCGGAGGCTCATGATATTGAAGGGTGGCTGGCGGCGGTTCGGGAATTGAGTCGGAGGATGGACCGTATTTTGTTCTGGCATCATCCATGGCGTTTCTCTCTCTCTAAATAAAAATTCAGAAAGGAAATGGAAGAGAAAGATGAAGAATAAATAAATAAAATGCGCGATTATAAGGTTAGGTTAGGTTAAGAGATCGTGAGATGTTTTTTGTCAAAGGGAAGAGTAGGAGACAAATGAAATTGGGTTGTCCTTGTGTCCGTTTTGGAAAGTTTCCGGTGAGACAGATATTAATGCTTGGATTAAAAAGGTTGGATACAGAACATTAATATTAATATTAATATTAATATTGATATTGATATTGATATAATAATTAATATGTAATTATGTGATTAATTATTAATATGTAATTGTATTATATTTTAAGAGGATATAGGGTTGAATACGGTCCGATTTATTTCGGTTCTAGTTAAAACTCTATTGGGTAAAAAATAAAAATAAAAAAAAAATGGTTAATATACCAGACCATACTAGATTGACCCAACCGAAATCGAATTAAGGAATCCATCGGTTTGGTCGGATTCATGTTTTATAATTTTATAATTATCTTTATTTAAGTATATATAATTATATAATAATTAATAAATTCAAACAATTAAAATGTGTCATATATGTAGTGAAACTGGATCAATTACTATTTAGTTCTAAATAAAAAAATCGAACTAAGGATCGATCCAATCCAATTTTTTTATTCTTAATTTTTTGTTTTACCCAAACCTAGTAGGACGTTATTAACAAATTCATTCAATTAAATCAAACCATGTGTATTGAATGATCTCCGTCGTATCATTACTAATTTTTTATTTGTAAATTTCAAATTAAATATATCTGTGATAAGATTTTATTGAATAAGTGTTATCGTATGTCCGTTCCACCTAAGACTTTTCCTATATTATAATAAAAAATTTAAGTATGGAATGTACACACCATCTTAGGTAATACTAATTAACGGTTGAATAAAGCATCAATTAATAAAATTAAAGAGAAAATCTTAATAAAAATTTTAGATAAGAAAATATTAATGAGATTATTTAATTAAATTTGTTGATACTTAATTTTCATCTATTAGAAGTTAACAAGTAATTTATTTTTCTAAGATATTACTAACAAGTGATAAGACATTCTACCATCTTAAGCCTGTCCAACCTTTTTAAACACAAATACTAAACATAAATGTTCAATACATTTCATAGAAAATATTTGAACAATGTAAGGGGCAATATGCCGCTACTGATACCATATACAATCCAAGTGTATATAAATACATCTTATAGTAAACTAACTATACAAGTGACTAACCATGACTATGGATACAATATCCAATATCAACTTAACACAATGTAACAAAATAAAACTATAACTCTATACATAAGATTGACTCAATAACCTTGGTGATTGCAATGTACATCATCTCTTTAGCTTATGCCTCCAAAGATGATGAAATGGCTCACCAGATATAGGATCCTGCAAAACTGGAGAGTAAGGGTGTAAGTCTAGGAAGATCTAGTGAATGAATACTATAAAACAATAATATATGAGTATCAAGTAAAAACAAAATCCATTGTATGTACAGAAAAGCTTAATTCTAAAATTTGTTGAATCTAAAATCTTTTATAAAATGAATCATCACAAAAACTTGTCATTATGTGAAAAGTCTGATGTTTAGGGACGTTACGTATCATCGTCTCTCCAAATACCTATATGAAATCTCAGATGTCTAGGAACGTTACGTATCGTTATTCCCTTACTCACCTCTTTATAATTTTTGGTACCCTAAGGCGTTACCTATCGTCATCCCCCAAATTACTATCGTTGCTCTCAAGAATGTGACATTTAAGGCAGGGTAATCCAGAGGTGTTACGTATCGCCGTCCCCTTGGCCCCGAGTCAGTAACTACATGTGCACATGGTCCTCAGTAATGAAAGTAATCCAAGAATTCTCAAAATCATATCATAAAACGATTTCATTATCACGCTTTCACTTAATGAAACAAATCGTTTCTATAAAATTCACAAATAATCTGAATATGCTTTCTCAAATAACACAACTCAAATCATAATTCATAAATTCACAATAACTCATCATATCATCAACACACTCGAAAAAAATTCACAATATTAATAATAGTCATAATTCCATAAACTAATAACCAAAGCGAATTTAAAGAATTTAATTTAGTTTCCAACACATGTATTTCAAGCATTAAGTTCAAATAATTTTTTTGATAAATAATCATCCACTCACCAATTAAGGTCTAGCCAATTCGAATCAAGGTGCGGTTAGTGGGTGCTTTAGACGATGATCTACAACAAGCGATTTCTGTTAGAATTTACAATGCGATATGCTTATTTCATAAATGAATAAATATATTATGCATGGACAATATACCTCAATAAGAAATTAAGATGTTTTGAATTATTATGGAGTTTGAACTGAAATTACTCAAATCGAAGAATCGCAAATTCAATTCTAATAATTCTATGTTCTATCTTACCGAATAGAGGTTGACTTAAATTTTTGTTGTAATCAGTCGAGAATAAATCTTAAACTAAAATTTTTATAGAATTTTCTCTTTTAAGTCTAGTTTCTATGGGCTTTTATGGATTCTAAATTCAAATCTTAATGCTCGAGTTACAAACCAATCACTACACACTACGTATAAACGAAACAGTGTTCGGATCATAATGTTGTCCATGTTTTAATTAACTCACAAGTGCACGAATCTATTAATGTAATTAGTGGTAACGAGATCGATCTCACGCAGATTGTCAAAATAGAAAAATATAATTTAAATCTAAATTAATTATAATTCTAACCTAGTTCAGAAATTTTTAGATTCAATGAAATAAAGAACAAAATAAAATAGGACTTTAATAATATAAATAATACTAAGGTTTTGGAATCCACCACTATTTAACTTAATAATTTCTTAATCATCAATTAATTAGCATTTTATTTTATGTAACACATTTTATTTGTCTTTAGTTAATATTTGTCTTATTGTATTTTATTTTAATGTATTTGTATTGTTTTGGTTTTATTATTTTGTTTTAATGAAGGTGGAATGCCAACTCATTAAAGGAGAAAAGATAGACAACTTGCAAAATTCGTCACATGCATCATTTGTCGCAGTTTTAGCATGTGATATGTTTCAGTAAATTGAACCTATCTTTGTAAATAAATGTCAAAATGTCGTGATTCTTACTTTGTTAGAAAGCTAAGAGATGCCTCTAAAACTTTTATATGGAGATTATAATCATATTCGTTAATTAAGACTATTGAAAGTGGAGAATGACAAGAATATATCTATCATCAAGAGCAACTTGAGTACCTTTTGGTATTTTAATCATATCTTTGGTTCTAAAACTCAGAAAATTATGATCTTTATATTGCTGGAAATAAGATTCAATGGCCGACATCTTTTGTGAAGACATCTTTACCCAATTTCATGTGCAAAATATTCAAAATGGTACTACAATATGACGGACAGAACATATTAAAATTCTATAACTTACATGTGATCACACATGCAAAGCATCCATAGAATTGCCTACAAAAATCATTGTTTTGAGGGAGATGAAAGTTGGATCTTGAAGACATGGAGGAGTTCTAGTTTGAAGAGTAAGGGTTACTATCAAGATTGAAGATTACAAATGGTCATCAAATTAGGTTTTATCTTTTCTTTTGTTTTCAATTCTACCATGTATTTCTAATTTTCTTGTACTAAGATTAGGATGAAACCCTATTTAATGAAATAGTTTTGTTTTTATTTGATTAATTCTATTATAATCTTTAATGTTTATGGTTTTTGCTTCAAATGATTATTGAGTAATTATCTTTTCATCATTAATATCATGTATTCTTGATAATTAAGAATTTATTTAATCAATTTATGATTGGATGTGTAATGAATATAATTATCTTTGATTTTATATTTTTCATTGGTTTGGATACATAGAATACTTAGAAATAAACTATTCATACGATTCAACGAAAAAGAACTTATATAAGGTTTTACTTAACTTGAACTTAATTGCTAAATTCATGACATGACATAGATTGAATTCAAGTTGTCACTCTAATTATGAAAATTAAATGATGATTAAGAAATTATTGAGTTAAATAGTGGTGGATTCCAAAACTTTAGTATTATTTATATTATTAAAGTCCTACTTTATTTTGTTCTTTATTTCATTGAATCTAAAAATTTGTGAACTAGGTTAGAATTATAATTAATTTAGATTTGAATTATATTTTTATATTTTGGCAATTTTCATGGGATCGACCTCGTTACCACTAATCTACATTAATAGATTTGTGCACTTGCGAGTTAATTAAAACATGAAAAACAAGTTTTTGGCATCGTTGCTGGGGATTGCATTGAAAAATTAGTTTAATCTAGGTTGATTTAATTCTTCTACTAGTTATATTGTAGGTTGTATTCCTTTCATTAAAAAAAAATTAAAAAGATTTATTGTGGATTTTCATCATTGATTGATTAGCTTAGCATTTTGTTTCTTTGGTTGTTGGTGTGATTACTTTAGAATGGAAATAATTATTGCCTTGTCAAATATATTTTTTTCTTTCACATTGTTGTCTTAATTTGTTCATTTTCTCTGTTTTTAAGTTTATTTGTTTATTTTAATTTAAGTATTATTGTTATAATTGTATTTGTTTAAATTTTGGTTAATTTCTTATTTCTTTACTTAGAAATTTTAGTAAAGCTTTACATGGAATCCAAGTAAGTGAATTTTCTCCATTATTTATCTCCATTATATATTTATGTATTTTTTTTTAGGAAAACTTACTTTTCTTAGTTTAGGTTGCTCTAGAAATTGTTTTTAGAAAAAAAAATGTTGGTTAGAATAACGTAGAAACTATTTTTTTTAGGACGCAATTTATTTATTTATTTTGTTAGCACACATTCACACCTTTTATTTATTTATTTATTTTTCTTGTTTGAATTGCATCATTTTGCATAAAATTTTAGTCAGGGCAATAACCCCAACAACAAAAGGATTGGATTTCATCACCATTTCCTTGCCCATAGGTTAATAAAAATCTCTGGAAAGAATTTGGCCTACATTAGGGTTATGAGCTTATAAGACCTCTGGAAAGAATACAATTGTTAGTCACTCCAGTAAACAATTATTAAATTGACATCGTAGTTAATTCTGTCTAAGGAAAGTTTTGGTATTTAAGTAAATCGAGTGTC
>JAXCLQ010000003.1:10957592-11269664 GCA_035584115.1 Cedrela odorata
GCAGACTGGAAAGGATGAAAACACTAATATACTTGGGTCTTTCCGAGCATACCTGATGGATCATTAAAGTTACAGTAAACAATTATTAAATTGACATCGTAGTTAATTCTGTCTAAGGAAAGTTTTGGTATTTAAGTAAATCGAGTGTCTCACCTCACTTTCTTGGGAATTACTATTATGTTAGTTAGTGATCCTTAACTGGTAATCTATCTATTTGTATTTAGGAAGGAGTAGCAGCTGTCTAATTAGGAAAGAATTTATTCTCTACAAATTAGAAAAAGAAAATTTTTGCCCTTGAATTAAAAAAAAATTATGTTATGCTTATTGAGTCAAGTTTTCTAGAGTCTAAGTTAAATTTATTTATTTATTTATTCAACAATCTAACTGACGACTATAAATTAATCTCTTATTGGGAGGCAACTCAAGCTTTTCTTCTTAAATTAGTTTATTTTATTTGTGTGGTTATTGTTTTTCTTTGATGAATTTCTTTCATTTTTTTAGTTATGGAGGCAAGTCTTGCAATACTCAAAAATCGATTTTCTACCATTTTTCAAAGTGTACTAAAAAAGATTTACAAGTGCAGACTGGAAAGGATGAAAACACTAATATACTTGGGTCTTTCCGAGCATACCTGATGGATCATTAAAGTTACAGTACGTCTAGGAGGTAAGTTAAATAATTCTTTTATTAAACGTTTACCAGGTTTAAGAAGAACTTCTTACTCAAAGAAGATGAGAGCTAAGAGAATGGGAGTCTATCATAAGTGTGCAAGATGGAACTGCAATACAAGCTGTAAAAATCATGGATATGTGTCAATAAATTGAGAAGACAAAATTAACTACATAAAGGATGGGCTGAGTAAAGAGTCTCAAGGATATTATTCAGAGATTCCTTACTCAGCCTATACTTTATACAGTTAATTTTATCTTCTCGATTTATGAACACATATCTATGATTTTTACAGCTTGTGTTGCAATTCCATCTTGCACACTTATGACAGACTTCCATTCTCTTAGCTCTCCTCTTCTTTGAGTAAGACCTTCTTCCAAGACCTAGTAAACGTTTAATGAATGAATTATTTAACTCACCTCCTAAACGTACTTTAGCTTTAATGATTCACCGGATATGCTCAGAAAGACCCAAGTATGTTAATGTCTTCATCGTTTCTAGTCTACACTTGTAAATCTTTTTAAATACATCTTGAGGAAGAGTAGGGAACCGATTTTTGAGTATTGCAAGACTTACCTCCATAACTTAAAAGATGAAAGAAATTTATCAAACAAAACAATAACCACACAAATAAAATAAAACTAATTTGAGAAAAAAAGCTCGGATTGCATCCCAATAAGCGCTTAATTTATAGTAGTCAGCTAGATTGTTGAATAAATAAATAAATAAATAAATTTGACTTACACTCTAGAAAACTTGACTCAACAAACACAATACAATTTTTTTTTTTTAATTCAAAGGCAAAAATTTTCTTTTTCTAATTTGTAGAGAATAAATTCTCTCCTAATTAGACAGTTACTACTCCTTCCTAAATACAAATAGATAGATTAACAATTAAGGATTATTAAACTAACACAATAGTAATTCCCAGGAAAGTGAGGTGAGACACTCGGTCTACTTAAATACCAAAATTTTCCTTAAACAGAACTAACTACGATGTCAATTTAATAATTGCTCACTGAAGTGACTAACAATTGTATTTTTTTCCAAAGGTCCTATAAGCTTATAACCCTAATGCAGACCAATTTCTACTTGCTTTTAATTTTAATTTGATGCTCGGGTTGATAAATGTAAGAGATTTTTAACCTATGGGCAAGGAAATTGGGGTGAAATCCAATCCTTATGTTGTTGGGGTTATTGCCCTTACTAAAATTTTATGCAAAATGATGCAATTCAAACAAGAAAAATAAATAAATAAATAAATAAAAGATGTGAGTGTGTACTAACAAAATAAATAAATAAATTGTGTCCTAAAAAAAATAGTTTCTATGTTATTCTAACCAACGTTTTTTTTTTTCTAAAAAGAATTTCTAGAGCAATTTAAACTAAGAAAAGTAAGTTTCCTAAAAAAAATACATAAATAAATAATGGAGAAAATTCACTTACTTGGATTCCACGCAAAATTTTACCAAAATTTCTAAGTAAAGAAATAAGAAATTAACCAAAATTTAAACAAATATAATAATAATAACAACACTTAAATTAAAATAAACAAATAAACTTAAAAATAGAGAAAATGAACAAATTAAGACAATAATGTGAAAGAAAAAACTAAAATAAAATAAAATAAATGAAAAGGCAATGATTATTTCCATTCTAAAGTAATCACACCAACAACCAAAGAAACAAAATGCTAAGCTAATCAATCAATGATGAAAATCCACAATAAATCTTTTTAATTTTTTTTAATGAAAGGAATACAACCTACAATATAACTAGTGGAAGAATTAAATCAACCTAGATTAAACTAATTTTTTAATACAATCCATGGCAATGGTGCCAAAAATTTGTTGTTCATATTTTAATTAACTCGCAAGTGCACGAATCTATTAATGTAGATTAGTGGTAACGAGGTCGATCCCACGAAAATTGCCAAAATAGAAAAATATAATTCAAATCTAAATTAATTATAATTCTAACATAGTTCACTAATTTTTAGATTCAATGAAATAAAGAACAAAATAAAGTAGGACTTTAATAATATAAATAATACTAAGGTTTTGGAATCCACCACTATTTAACTCAATAATCTCTTATTCATTAATTAATTCCCATAATTAGAGTGACAACTTGAATTCAATCTATGTCATGTCATAAATTTAGCAATTAAGTTCAAGTTAAGTAAAATCTTATGTAAGTTCTTCTTCGTTGAATAGTATGAATAGTTTATTTCTAAGTATTCTAGGTATCCAAACCAATGAAAAATATAAAATCAAAAATAATTATATTCATTACACATCTAATCATAAATTGATTAAATAAATTCTTAACTATCAAGAATACATGATATTAATGATAAAAAGATAATTACTCAATAATTATTTGAAGAAAGAACCATAAACATTAAAGATCATAAGGAAATTACTCAAATGAAAACAACACTATTTCATTAAATAGGGTTTCATCCTAACTTTAGTACAAGAAAATTAGAAATATATGGTGGAATTGAAAATAAAAATAAATAAATAAAACCTAGTTTGATGACCATTTGTAATCTTCAATGTTGATAGCAACTCTTACTCTTCAAACTATAACTCCTCTATGTCTTCAAGATCCAACTTCTATCTCCCTCAAAACAATGATTTTTATAGGCAATTACATGGATGCTTTACATGTGTAATCACATGCAAGTTACAGAATTTTAACATGTTCTATCTGCCACATTGTAATGTCATTTTGAATCTTTTGCACATGGAACTAGGTAAAGATGCCTTCACAAAAGATGTCGGTCATTGAATCTTCTTTCCATCAATATAAAGATTATAATTTTTTGAGTTTTAAGACTAAAGATATGGTTAAAATACTGAAAGATGCTCAAGTTGCTCTTGATGACAGATATATTCATATTGTTCTCCACTTTCAATAGCCTTAATAAATGAATATGGTAATGATCTCCACATGCAAGTTTTAGAGGCATCTCTCAGCTTTCCAACAAAGCAAGAATCACGACATTTGAACATGTATTTACAAAGTTATGTTCAATTTACTGAAACATGTTACATGTTGAAAATGTGACAAATGATGCATGTGACGAATTTTGCAAGTTATTTATCTTTTCCACTTTAATGAGTTGGCATTCCACCTTCATTAAAACAAAATAATAAAATCAAAACAATACAAATACATAAAAACAAAATACAACAAGACAAATATTAACTAAATACAAATAAAATATGTTACATAAAATAAAATATTAATTAAAGTGAATTATTAAATTAAATTGAGTTACTATTCTAAAATAAGGGTAATAAACATACATAAATAATGCTCATCAAATAACAGGACAGTCGATTTCCAAAATTTTCTGGGAATTCATCTCTTGATGAAATGACTTGATTTTTTATTATGTTATTCCCTCATATATTTAGTTTTCACAAAATTTTACGGTTCTATTATCAGAGGTCCAAAACTTATTCTATTTCCAATTTACTATGTCATGTTCAGAATTTTCTGCAACTGAAATGTACACTTTCTATGTACAAACTTATTGCCCTATGATTCCATATAATTAAATCACCATAACTACACATCATCACATCTTAATTTCACATTATTTGAGCATCAAAACACTACCATATATGCAAATCATTCACTTCAACCACCTTCCCCAACCAACTAATTACATAGCTCACAATTTCAACATATAACCATCACAAAAATACACCAAAATTTTAAAAAATTATTAACAATCCAGAATTTACTTACCACTCTTTTTTGGAAGCCAATCTTCCTCTCCTCTTCTTCTCTTTTTTTTTTCCTTTCTTTATTCTTCCCTTCTTCTCAGGTTTCTTTTCTTCTCCTTTTTCCATTCTCTCTTCTTTTTTTCTTCTTCTTTCCCTCTCGGTCTCTCTTTTCTTCTCTTCCTCTCTTCTTCTCTTTTCTTTTCTCTTCTCTCTTTCTCTCTTTCTCTCTTCTTCTTCCTCTTCCGCTCTCTCTCTCTCCCTCTTCTCTTCTTTTCTTTCCTTCGTCTTCTTTCTTTCTCTCTTCTTCTTCTTCTTCTTTTTCTTCTTCTCAGTCTCTCTTCCTTTCCTTCTTTTCAGTCTCTCTTCCTTTCCTTCTTCTCTTCTCCTTTACCGTTTCTTTCTTCCTTCTTCTTTCTTTTTGTTTACTCTTATGCCTTTTTTTTTTCTAAATAAATGTAGAAACTTCTAGAATGTTGGGCTTCCATTTAACAAAATTTGGGTTTATATTTGGCTTCTCCATTCACCAAAATTTTGGGCTTGGGCAATAGTGTTCATATTCACCCAACATTTGGGTTTGGACAATAGTTTCCATATTCACCCAAAATTTGGGCTTGGGCAATAGTTTGGACCATTTAGTTAAATTTTTAGTTTGTTACCCCATGTCCATAACAATTACACCATTTCCCTCACTTGTCATAAATTAGCACATTGGCCCTTTAAGTTTTGAAATTTTTTTATTCTAATCCCCAATATTCTATTATAATTGTTATGAAAAAAATACGTCTATGACAGAAATCCACGTCCTCGGTCCTTAGGTTGGTTGGATATGCAATAACTCATATTACTTTTGTTAGTATCTTAGTAGTTCCTGTAAGACATTAACAGATCATGAGTGTCGGCTGCCCTGCGATAACCCTTCGATACTTAAATAAGTAAAATCTTATATTTTATTGGGTGAATGTGTGTAGGATTTTTGAAAAAAAAAACAATGGAAAATTGATTTTAACTTTTACTTCAATAACCTTTTTTATCCTTTTGACAGAAGAATAGTTAATAATTAGAAAAAATTTTATTTTGGTGTTCCAAACATTTTCTTTTTATAGTTGGAGTTGAATTCTGGATGAGACTTTCTTTTAGTAGCACCTTGGCCAAAGTTTCAATAAATTTTATTTTCTTTAGGTTAAGAATATGGTTCATCAAGAGTTTTACTGAAATTCCAAATCTGTGCATATGTTTCAATCAAATATAATTCATTGCAAATAAAACCTGATGACAACTTAGATTTGTTCTCGGCCTTATTGCTTGAAAGTATATTCCGATGATTGCCTAATTTGTCTTCGACTGAAATGTTGTGCTGATTTTAGGACGGCTTCTGATGAGGATAGGCTTGTTCTGTTGTGCTTAAATGCACCATTTTTGCTAATGGAAAATATTATGAACTAACAAAATTCATTGCCGAGTATTAAATTTTCTCCTTTATTATGACCTAAATTTTATTGAATATTCCCGCTCCACGCAAAACTCTCTTAATGAATAGCGAAGACTTTATTTCCGTTGAATAAAGCCATTATCTTCCGTGTTCGTATCAATGCATCAAAGTCAATTTCTGGATCCCACGTCCAGACCCTCTTTATACCGTGCATGAAATCGTTCAATTTCCAATTTGTGATTTAATTAACACAAAATATTCCAATAAAGAAGAAGAATATGTCCATATATTCTTTGATCAATAATACAAACCATTCACAATTCAAAAATTCATTCTTCATTTATCAGAACCAATTCGATACAACAAAATTATTTTCAAAAAATATTTCTAATTCCTTTATCACTATCAGAAATCAACACAACATCACAATATTTCTTCCCACCTGCTCCGATCAAGCTTCCTTTTTCTTGCTCAATTCCAACATTCAAATCTAAACAATAAGGATTTAAAACCACTCGTCTTCTCCACGTAAACCAATAATTATCAGTCTTATACGTCGCCCAACCACTCAATCTAATGCTAAAACGCACCGTTCCACTCCTTTTATCCTCGTCAATCTCCCGCAGAACCGGATATTCAACAGTCGGTTGATCACCCTCGTATCCCGTCGTCTCAAACTTCATCTTCACTCCGCTTTCTCCTCTCACATTGACGTCCACATCTTCCACTGAAGTTATCGCTAATGCGTTGTTTTCTTTGTAGAAAACTATGCTCTCTATCCGTTCGAACGACAGCTCCGACGCCATGTTAGTGTTTTCGACGGTGAAGTCGGCGACCCAGATGGTGGAGAGCTTCGTTTTTGTGACGGTGAAATTCGAAACCGAAAGCGAGTTCAGCTGGAAAATGGGAGTCGCCGGAACGGTGCAAAAGGATAAAAACATTATAAGTGAGCAAATAACAAGAATTACGAATACGAAAATTGTGATGAAATGAAGAATAGTTCTGGTTATGGTTGTTATGATAGTGGTAGCAGTTTCTTTGCAGGGTGGTTGACTGGTGACAGGAAGCAGCGCCTCCGTGTAAACCGCCGCCATCGCCATGGGGAGTGATAAAAAATGGTGATGAAGTCGAATGTTTTGTTTGTTAGTTGATAATTTGGAAGAAGGATTTGCTACGTGAGAATATAAATAGGTGGTTATAAAGCGAGTTTAATTGACTAAGCTGAGTTAATTAAGACTAATAAAAGAAATTAAAATTTTGATTCTGTAGTGCAATCTGACTGCACAACTGGGTTTAGCAAGACAATAAAGAAAAATAGGAAAGTGAAAGCCGACGTAGGCGACTTGTTCCATTTATTCATAGCGTATTTGTGGTCAAAGGTATCGACGTGGCAAATATTAGAATAGTTCAAGGTCAGCAGTCAACACGACGTCCAGCCTAACCTGAAACTTCGGTTTGACTCTTTAAGCTTTCAGTTTTCAGTTTTCAATTTATTTAACTCTTCTTTTTTAAAAAAAAATAATAATAAATATAGAATAATGTTACGTGTATAAATTATTATATAAATTTATTTATACAAATTAATATAAATTACTTCAATTCAATTGATTTTTGGCGATCTTATAAATTGTGTGAAATTGTACGTTTAAATTTTTTTCCGTAATTTATTTTATTGGGGTTTTATCGAATTTAAAAAAAAAATTAGTAATTTTACTTTGTGATAAGTTTTATAAGAAAAAAATACACTTACATACCTTTGTACCATAAATTAAATAACTAAAAGATAAATATACTCCTAATTTATTTATTTAAAATCTTAATTTACTCATTCTAATATATATGATTACAATTTTTTAATAAAATATTATTTTATTTGTTTTAGAAGGTATACCTAAAATTCTAAAAATTAAATAAAAATAAATAAATTAGAGTTTTACTTATAAAAAAAATAAATAAATTATAAGTATATTTATATTTTAATTAGTCAACTTATAGGAGAGATAAATGTACATTTTCATAAAACTTGTTATAAAGTAAAATTATCATAAAATTTTAAAAAAATATATGATAAAACTCCTTTTTATTTAAATAATATATAAATATAAAATAAATTCTTCCTTCTCATCTCTCGTACTATTTTAAAAAGTTTTATCAACAATTAACCAACACCCATATGAGTTTTTTTTTTCAAATATCATGTCTAAAAAAGTAAAGTATAGCATGAATTCATTAAAATTGATATACTATGCTCACCCAACATATTTTACACCACTAATCATATCATATGGAATCATTTTTAAGTATTAGATTATATTAAGAATATAATTACACTAATATAAACTAATGTAATAAAATCATATTATTGTCACTATTTTATGTACGAGAATAATATATATATATATATATATAACATTATCACATTAATTCATATAAATAAATTTAAATATTATAGTAAAGTATTTATACATCAACAAAATTTAAATCAACATATTCCAGTATATAGTATCAATTTCAAATGTTATACAAGATTAAACTTTTTTTAATTAGAAATAAATTTTAAAAAATTGGGAAATTTTTCAAACTAGTGACATTTGTAAATTAATTTATCAAAATAGTCACCTTTATAATTTTTTTATCAAACAAATTAAAAAAATTAAATTTGGATAAAAATACCTTCATGACAAAAAAAAATACAATAATTTTATTTATTTTTTATATTGAATGGGCCCCTAAAATTTTAAAATTAACAAATAATAATAAAATATTTCAAAATCTTGCATAATTATATTCATGATTTTGGTTTGTTTGGATATTAACATGCAAGACTTTGAACTATTTATAATTATTTGTTAATTATAAAATTTTAGGGGTATATTCAAAATTTTAAATGTTTAGTTTCGATCTCTTCGATCACAAACTTTGTGATAATTGTGATTATAAAATATCACATGGCCCTAAATTTAATAATATCTAATCGACCCTCGTACTTTTGGAATTAAAAAATAATGTATATTGGTCTCATTCAAAGTGTGTTTGAAAACAAAATTATTGTACCAATATGCAACACTTTAAAATAATTTACTATTATTTATTAATTTCATAAATATTAGGATTCATTCAAAAAAATTAAAATTTAGGTCCATTCAAAATTTGGACGTATGATCAAAATTGAGTTTGATCACACATGTTTCGATCACTTACATGTGATTCAAATTCAGTTTCGATCACACATATAACTGTGAGTCGATGGCATCTTAGTTTTAAAATAAAATCTTTAACTTATTCTATTTTTATAGCGTTATTTTATTTATTTAAACTAGAATTTTAATTTAGATCTCATTGATTTTGTTATTATTAAATAAATTATTATATCTTTTTGTATTTTTCATATTTAGGATAAAACTGATAGAAAACTGTATGTGGATTCCACCAAATGTAACTATTTACGACGAGAATATCGCTGTACAATTGAATTTTATTAGAGTTAGCTCGATTCGAATTTTAATTTAGGTCTTATCGAGTTTGTTTTACTCGAAGACAAACAAAATCTTAAGTTTGAGGGTGTGATAACTTTGTTTTTATAGCGTTATTTTATCTATTTAAATTTTAATTTTAACTTAGATCTTGTTAATTTTGTTATTATTAAATAAATTATTACAGTTTTGTATTTTTTATTTTTATGATAAAACTGATGGAAAATCGCATGTGGATCCCATCAAATGTAACTATTCACAATGAGATCATCGTTGTAAAATTGAATCCTATTCGAATCAACTCATTACTTCAAGTATTTTGTAAGGTGATTCAAATAAAATTCGATGAAGTAAACTACGAGTTCGTCCTCGAGCAAAACAAACTCCGAACTAACTTCAGAATCAATAACTCATTATCATTCACATAGGACAAAACAATTATTATAAATATCTAAATATTAATCAACTGGTTAAACGATCTTACCAAGTCTCTTGCAGTTTATGTGTGGATTGATAACTTGAATGACCCAAACCTTTAACTCTAGCAACTAGTTTTGGTGAAGTAGACTACGAGCTCAACATTATTTATTTCTATATTTATTATTATTATTATTATTATTATTATTATTATTATTATTATTATTATTTGTGCAACTAGTCCTAGGAAATGAATCACCTTTTTACGTGAAAATTCATATTTGTAATATAGACTCCCAGTTACTTAGCAAAACATTTACACTAGTATGATTTGCATGCTCATACCTTAGATACGCCTTTTTACGTGAAAATTCATATTTGTGATACAGATTCCCAGTTACTCAACATATATAAAGGCATCGAAGTAATACCATGCTTTTCTTTCCTTTTTTTTAATCTTTTTTTAATAGAAATAACATACTAAATTATTTCATCTGAATATCGTAAGTAAACATACCTTTTCCATGTCACCAAGTTTCAGGTTAAGATCACTCTCGTTGTTACAATAGTATGTTTTAATTATATCAAAATGGCAAGTAAAAGTGAAAAACCAAAAAATTAATACAAATCTAAAGAATAATTATTTCATAAATATACTTTTGAGGTAGAACTATTTTGTTTGTAGTGATTACAATTTTTTTTTTATAAAATAAATATACGTATCATGAGTACAAAAGTAATTCCTTACTCTGTCATCTTTTGGTTTCCAATCAAACTAGTTATGACTAAATACTACCTCCAAACTTATTTAAGGCATTGTCCTCAATGTTTACTAGAACACAAAATAAATAAAAGAAAATATTATTAAGGGTAAGAAAGTTACAACCTGAGGCTAAGAACCAGCGCATGCTTCTTGTTGCCGCTTGGTTCAGAGTCCCAAACCAAAAGAATAAAGTAAAAGAACAATTCTATAAGTCAAACAACTTTGATTAAAAAAATATTAGGTGTACAAATATTAAAAAGTAAGCACAATTGTCGAAAAAGTAAGCACAAAAAAAGTTTAAAACAAGCTGTTAAACATAGAAAAATCTGCAAGAAAAAGTCAAAAAGTTAGAGATACGCATAAAAATTTCAAAAAGTAAATAGTACACTTGATGAACTATGGTAGTTGTGATTGTGGCTCACATCTTCTTCTGGTTTTACATCTAGAAATGGCTTACATGCCTTCTATGAGTCAAGGATCGGCTTCCCATCCAGTTTTCTTATTAACTGGTAAACATGATCTTTTAACGTTAGATTCTCAAGACTATAATGTTGTTTCTCTTTTCTGAATAACTCTCATAAATTCAAAAAAATGCATTAAACCACTCCACAAATATGCGTCTCAAAAGTCTCAAAGATATTATCCAGAGACTCCTTACTCAACCCATACTTTATGCAGTTAATTTTATTTTCTTGATTTATAGACAAATATTCAGGATTTCTACAGCTTGTGTCACAGTTTCATCTTGCACACTTATGGTAGACTCCCATTCTCTTAGCTCTCATATTTTTTAAGTAAGAACTTCTTCTTAAACCTGGTAAATGTTTAATGAATGAATCACTCAACTCACCTTCTAGAAGTACTTTAACTTTAATAATCCACTGAAGATGCTCAGAAAGACCCACACATGTTAGTGTCTTCATCTTTTCCAGTCTACACTTGTAAATCTTTTTAAGTACATTTTGAGGAAGAGTAGGGAACTGATTTTTGAGAGTTGCAAGACTTGCCTCCATAACTGAAAAGAGAAAAGAAAATTATCAAAGAAAAACAATAATCACACAAACAAAAGAAAACTAATTGAGAAGAAAAGTTTGAGTTGTCTCTTAATAAGCGCTTAATTTATAGTCGTCAGTTAGACCGTTGAAATAAATAAATAAATAAATTTAATAAACTTAATTTAGACTCTAGAAAACTTGACTCAATAAACACAAGACAATTTTATTATTATTATTATTTTATTTTGTAAAGAATATATTCCTTCTTAATTAGACAACTCTTACTTTTTTCTAAATACAAATAAACAGATTACCAATTAAGAATCATTAAATTAACACAATAGTAGTTTCCATGAAAGTGAGAAGAGACACTCGATCTACTTAAATACCAAGACTTTCTTTAGACATAACTAACTATGATGTCAATTTAATAATTGCTTACTGAAATGACTAACAATTGTATTATTTCTAGAGGTTTTATAAGTTCATAACACAATTTTTTTTTTATTTTTTTTTTTTTATTTCTAAAGCAACCTAAACTAAGAAAAGTAAGTTTTCCTATAATTCAAATAAAAATAAATACATAAATAAATAAATAGTTGACAAAATTTACTAACTTGAATTCCAAGCAGAGATTTACCAAATTTTCTAAGTAAATAACTAACAAATTAACCAAAATTTAAACAAATATAACAATAACACTTAAATAAAATAAATAAACAAATATAATAATTAAATAAATAAATAACACTTAAAATAAATAAATAAAATACCAAATTAAAATTTGAGTTATGTAGTATCAGTAATAATTTAAACAAATAATTCCAGTCAACGGTGACAAAAACTTAATGTGCAAAATTGTAAGTGTACGAGTCGAACAAATAATAAAGTAATGAGATGAGTATCGTCCCACGAGGATTGTTGTAAACTAACTCTCAATACTTTGCATAACCCTAATTTTATTTGGCAAATAAATTTTTTTTGATAAACAATTAAAACTAAATTGAAATACAAATAAGTAAAAGAGATTAAATTAATAAACTAAAATTCTAGGATCATAATTTCATCTTAACTAATCTGTTCCTCCATTTTGTTCGTTTTAACAAGAATTAATTATTTGGTTACTAGTCGAGTATCATTGAATTATTCACATAGCCCCTCCCGAGCTCTAAGGAAAATACCATATAAAGCTTAACTACTATGTTCCCATACAAAGTTAAAACATTAAAAGATTCATTAAGATTTATAGATCTCTTTTAAAGACTACACAAACCATACAAGTACATTCCTATCCTACATGCAATTTATGACATTCAATATAATGAACTAAGATACATAAATTAGTTTCTGCTATCATTATGATTAACAATTCAACTAAATAGTGGTCAATTATTTAAAAGCATTAAGAGTAATATTGAATACATCAATTAAGATAAAAAAAATCATAATTAAATTAAATAAGCGGTCAAAACATCAAAGTTAGGTTACATCATAACTCTAAAAGAATAAATCTACACCATATCAAAACTTGACACAACAAATATTAAATAACCAAATATAACAAAATATCAGAAAAACTTAGTAGTTTGAAGTTTTGCCGTGGAGTTTTCTCATTTACTTTTCTCCTCCTCTCCGAGCTCTCTCTCTCTAATATCTTGTGCTCTTCTCCTCCATGTTGTGTGCTTTGGAATGGTGATTCGAATGCCTATTTAAAGGCAAAGTCCACCTCCATTTACATCATTGCATGCATCATCATCTATTAAGCTTTTTAATTTTCTCAATATATCCTTCTACATCATCATACATCATTACTTATATTATAATGACTTATTACATCATTGCTTACATCATAAATCATTAATGACATACGCGCTTACATAAGCATGATATAATATTTATTTCTAGAATATTTAATATCTAAAATGCGATAACTTCTTTAAGCGATCTCGATTCAAGTTATTCTTTCCAAAATATTTGAAATAATGAGCTGATTCCAATAAGATTTAATTTTACAGCGATGATCTCATTGTAAATAGTTTCATTTAGTGAGGTCCACATACGATTTTTCATCAGTTTTATCCTAAAAATAAAAAATACAAAAAAATGTAATAATTTCTTTAATAATAGCAAAATCAACAACATCTAAGTTAAAATTTAAGTTTAAATAGATAAAATAACGTTATAAAAACAGAGTTATCAGTTCTCATTCTCTCTTCGTGACAAAGCCAAAAGCTAGTTTAACTCTTTGCCATCATAAAGTATTACCACATAGAATGTCTTGACACAAAAATTTATTGCTAAATTCTTTCCACCAGCCAAGACTGCAAGACTATGAACCAAGATAGCAACATTCAGACAACTTGATGAAGAGTCATTATATGAAGCATGGGAAAGATTTAAAGATCTACTAAGAAAATGTCCACATCATGAAGTTGTTAATTGGCTGCAACTACACACATTCTATAACGGTTTGGGGAGTTCCACGAGAACATTGGTAGATGCCGCAGTTGGTAGAGCACTTTTAGGCAAACCTCATCAAGTCGTTTGGGACTTACTAGAAGAAATGGCTATAAATGTCTATCAATGGCCATCAGAAAGAGCAACTCCGAAAAAGGTTTTTGGAATACAAGAAAATGATATTTTGACTAAACTCTCTACTCAGGTTGAGACATTAACCAAGTAACTCGAAAACTTAACAGCTAATGCCATTCACACTCAACCGGGATCCTGTGATTTTTGTGAAGGGGACCATTCCAATGGGCAGTGCGATAACGAATAGACAAGCCAATCATTTTTTATGAGCAATGGACAACAAAATAACCGATACTCCAACACATACAATCCAAGATGGAAGAATCATCTAAACCTTGCATGGAAAAACGACGATCGACCTAGATAACCATATCCGTCACTACTTCAACAGCAATAACCCAACAAACCATCACTGGAATAAGTACTTGCTCAGTTCACTACAAATACTAATCAATTTATAACAAGAACAGATACTACACTCTAGAATCAAGCTACTTCCATTCAGAATCTAGAGGTGCAAATCGGTCAGATCTCAAATCTACTGAATGCAAGACCTCTAGGAGCCCTACCAATCAACACAGAATAAATCCTCAAGAGCACCTTAACTCTATCACATTACAATGCGGTAAAAAGTTGAAAGATCCTGTTAAAAGAACTAACAAAGAAGGAGAATTTATAAAAATAAAAGAGGAAATGATGGCTGAAACAAAAGAAGCAGAGAAGCCAAAATCAAAGTTGTTTCTGGACAATCCCACACTATACAAACCACCATTACCTTTCCCTCAGAGATTCCAAAAACAGAAAATAGATAAGCAATTTTCTAAATTTTTAAAAGTGTTTAATAAATTGTAAATCAATATCTCTTTTGCAGATGCTTTGAAACAGATGCCCAGTTATGTAAAGTTCATGAAGGATGTCCTATCAAATAAAAGAAAGCTGGAAGAAAATGAAACGATAGTTTTAACCGAAACATGTAGTGCAATCTTGCAGAAAAAGTTACTGCTCAAACTTAAAGATCCAAGAAGTTTCACAATTCTTTGCACTATTAGTGATTCATTTTTTGATAAAGCATTATGCGATCTTGGTGTAAGCATTAACTTAATGTCATTCTCTATTTTTAGGAAACTTAGTCTTGGAGAAGCAAAACCTACTATAGTATCCTTACAGCTAACTGATCGATCAATCAAGTATCCAAGAGGAATTATAGAAGATATACTGGTGAAAGTTGATAAATTCATATTTCCTGTAGATTTCATCGTGCTAGACATAGAGGAAGATCAAGAAATACCCATCATTTTGGATAGGCCATTCTTTGCGACAAAAAGAACTCTCATTGATATACAAAAAAGTCAACTCATACTAAGAGTTTAAGATGAAAAAGTAACCTTCAATGTGCTAAAAGCGCTTAAACATGCACATGATGTTGACAACTGCATGAGAATAGATGTAGTGGATAGATGAGTCAAAGAAATACTTCAACCCATCACTCCACAAGATTTGCTTGAAGCTTGCTTAATTGAAATGCCAAACTCAGAAAGTCCGAACATTATTGAATATGTTAACCAATTGGAAGCTTCACCTCCCATCTTTATCAACCGACAATTTGAGGAGTTTGGAACGAGTAAGAAACAACCAGAACTATCAATAGAAAAATCACAAAAGTTGAAGTTTAAGCCACTTCTAATTCATATCATGCATTTGGATGCTCTTCTAGCCAAATACGAGATCAAACACAAAGTTACTACAGCCTATCACCCGCAGACAAGTGGAGAAGGTGAAATTTCAAATAGAGAACTGAAATGGATTTTGGAAAAGACTGTGAGTGCATCTCGAAATGATTGGTTGAAAAAACTTGATGATGCACTATGGACCTACAGAACAGCGTTCAAAACATTGATTAGGATGTCTCTATACAGGAAGGTATTTGGAAAAGCATGTCATTTACCTATTGAACTTGAACATCGTGCATATTGGGCTATCAAAAAGTTAAATTTTGACATAGGAAAATCAAGAGTTCTGCGAATGTTACAACTCAATGAAATGAACGAATTATGTCATGGTGCATATAAAAACATCAAGCTTTACAAAGAACACACCAAAAAGTGGCATGATCAACGTATCATAAACAGTGAGTTTACAACATGATAAAAGGTTCTTTTATTTAATTCACGTTTATCTTTATTCCCAGATAAGCTGCGTTCTAGATGGTTTGGGCCGTTTAGAGTTGTTCAAGTCTTTTCACATGGTGCTGTTGAAATTCAAAGTACAGATCATCGATTTAAAGTTAATGGATAAAGACTCAAAGCTTACATGGATGGTGGAGAACCTTAACAGAAATCCACTATCGCGCTTTCAGACCCAAATTAAAACATGTTTCAAAAGTCTAGCCGACGACTATAAATTAAGCGTTTATTTAGAGGCAACCTAAGTTTTTTCTTCTCAATTAATTTTCTTTTGTTTTTGTGGTTATTATTTTTCTTTGATAAATTTCTTTTCTCTTTTTAGTTATAGAGGCAAGTCTTGTAACACTCGAAAATTAGTTCCCTACTCTTCCTTAAGATGTACTTAAAAAGATTTACAAGTTCAGACTGGAAAGGATGAAGACACTAATATATGTGGGTCTTCTTGAGCATCTCCGGTGGATCATTGAAGCTAAAGTACGTCTAACAGGTGAATTGAATGATTCATTCATTAAACGTTTACCAGATCTAGAAAAAAGTTCTTACTCAAAGAAGAGGAGAGCTAAGAGAATGAGAGTCTGTCATAAGTGTGCAAGATAGAACTGTGACACGCTGTAGAAATCATGGATATTTATCCATAAATCGAGAAAATAAGATTAATTGCATAAAGTATGGGTTGAGTAAGGAATTTTTGAATAATATCCTTGAGACTCTTGAGGCGCATCCTTATGGAGTAGTTCAATACATTCTTTTAAATTTATAAGAGTTATTCATAAATGAGAAACAGCGTTACAGTCTTGGGAATCTGACGTTAAAAGACCATGTTTGCCAGTTAATAAGAAAACTGGACGTAAAACTAGAGGAATATGTGAGCCATAATCACAACTATCATAGAATATCAATTATATTGTTTACTTTTGAAATTTTTATACATATCTCTAACTTTTTGACTTTTTCTTGCAGATTTTTCTATATTTAGCGGTTCATTTTAAATTACTTTTTCGACAATTGTGCTTACTTTTTGATAATTGTGCTTATTTTTCTGATAATTGTGCTTACTTTTTCGATAATTGTGTTTACTTTTTCGACAATTGTACTTACTTTTTTTATAGTTGTACTTACTTTTTGACATTTGTACACCTAACATTTTTTTTCCTAATCACAGCTATCCGACTCATAGAACTATTCTTTTACTCTTTTCTTTTCTTTAAATGAGCATTCATTACTGATAACAAACAACCTGTTTTGGAGGAGAGATAAAAAAATGGCTGAATCCTCGAGCCGTAAATTCAAAACCATTTGTGTTTTTTGTGACATGAATTTTGGTAAGGATAGAGAATACTTGAAGGCAGCCATTGAACTTGGTAAAACTTTATCTGGCCGAAAAATTAATTTGGTGTATGGGGGAGGCAGTTTAGAACTAGGAGATTCCGTAACAGTAACTGCAAATGTTGCAAGCAGCAGTGTCCTAAGTATCATGCTAAAGCTTTTGGCTAAAAGATGGATATCATCGGTATGACTATAAGTAATGAGTTTCAAGTCATAAGCATACCCAAGAGAATGACATGCATGTTACTAAATGCTAATGCCTTTGTTGCATTACCTAGTGATTTTAAAACGTTTGAAGAAATCTTTAACATTGCATCTTGGACCCATTTCAACATTCACAAAAAACCATTAAATTTGCTTAATGTTAACGGTTTCTATGATGATTTATTGTCTTTTCTTGATCATATTGTGGAACAGGATTTTGATGACACAAGCAAACTGGCGCATTCTCGTCTCAACTTCAAGTATTAATGAACTGATTGACTAACTGTAAAACTTTGTGCCAGAAGTTGATTCACTCATGTCGCAGCTGGTTTCGGACTTTGAAGCAAGCGGCAACAAGAAGCGTGCATTGGATCTTAACCTCAAGTTGTAACTTTCTTACCCTTAATAACTTTTTTTTTTTTTGTGTTCTAGTAGACATTTGAGACAATATCTCAAATAAGTATGGGGGTAGAGTTTGGTCATAACTGGTCTGATCGGAAACCAAATGATGGCAGAGTAAAGAGTTACTTTTGTGCTCTTGATACGCATCTTTATTTTCTAAAAAAAAATAAAATAATAATAATAATAATAATATTTTGTAATCACTACAGACAAAATAGCTCCACCTCAAAAGCATATGTATGAAATAGTTATTCTTTAGATCTGTATTAATTTTTCGGTTTTTCACTTTTACTTGGCATTTTGATATAATTGAAGCACACTATTGTGACAATAAGAGTGATCTTAACTCAAAACTCGGCGACATGGAAAATATATGTTTTCTTACGATGCTCAGATTAAATAATTTAGTATGTTATTTCAATAAAAAAAATAAAAATAAAAAAAAAAAAGGGGCAATGCTTTGATGCTTTTATATATGCTAAGTAACTGGGAATCTGCATTACAAATATAGATTTTCATGTAAAAAAAACATATCCAAGGTATGAACATACAAAGCATACTAGTGTAAATGTTTCACTAAGTAACTGGGGATCTGTATCACAAATATGAATTTTCACGTAAAAATGTGATCTATTTCCTAGGACTAGCCGCAAAAAAATAATAAAAAAATAAAAATAAAAATAAAATAATATATATAAAAATTAAAAAATGATGAGCTCGTAGTTTACTTCGCCAAAACTAATTATTAAAGTTAAGGGCTTAGGTCATTCAAATTATCTATCTACACACAAACTACAAGAGGTTTAGTAAGGTCATTTAACCTATTGATTAATATTTAAATCTTTATGATGATTATTTTGTTCTATGTTAATGATTATGAGCTATTGATTCTGAAGTTAGTTCGGAAGTTTGTTTTACTTGAGGACAAACAAAATCCAAAGTTTGAGTGTGTGATAACTCTATTTTTATAGTGTTATTTTATCTATTTAAATTTAAATTTTAACTTAGATCTTGTTGATTTTGTTATTATTAAATAAATTATTATATCTTTTTGTATTTTTCATTTTTAGGATAAAATTAATAGAAAATTATATGTAGACCCCACCAAATATAACTATTCATGACGAGATCATCGCTGTAAAATTGAATCTCATTCGAATCAGCTCATTGCTTCAAGTATTTTGAAAAGTATAACTCGAATCGAGATTGCTCAAAGAAATTATCGCATTTTAGAGATCGAGCATTCTAAAAATAAATATTATATCATACTTATGTAAGCACGTATGTCATTAATAATTTATGACGTAAGCAATAATGTAATATGTCATTATAATGTAAGTAATGATGTATGACATAAGCTTAATAGATGATAATGCATGCGATGATGTAAATGGAGGTAGACTTTGCCTATAAATAGGTATTAGAATCACCATTCTAAGACACACAATATAGGAGAGAAGAACACAAAATATTAAAGAGAAAGAGAGAGCTTGGAGATGAGGAGCAAACCAAATGAGGAAACTCTACGACGAAGCTTCAAACCACTAAGTTTTCTCGATCTTTTATTATATTTTGTTATTTAATATTTGTTGTGTCAAGTTCTGTTATAGTGTAGATTTATTCTTTTAGGGTTATGATGTAGTCTAACTTTGATGTTCCGACCTTTTTTTAATTTAATTATAGATTTTCTATCTTAATTGATGCATTCAATATTACTCTTAATGCTTATAAATAATTGACTACTATTTAGTTGAATTGTTAATCATAATGATAGCGGAAGCTAATTTATGTGTTTTAGTTCATTGTATTGAATGTCATAAATTGCATATAGGATAGAAATATACTTACATAATTTGTGTAATCTTTAAAATAAATATAAATCCTGATAAATCATTTAATGTTTTAATTTTGAATGGGAACATAACAGTTAAGATTTATAACGTATTTTCCTTAGAGCTTATGAGAGACTATGTGAATAATTCAGGGATACTCGACTAGCAACCAAATAATTAATTCTTATAAAAAAGAATAAAAGGGAAGAATGTATTAGTTAAGGTGAAATCATAGTCCTAGAATTTTAGTTTATTAATTTAATCTCTTTTACTTATTTGTATTTCAATTTAGTTTTAATTATCTATCAATTAAATTTCATTTGCCAAATAAAATTAGAGTAATGCCAAGTATTGAGAATTTTTTTACAACAATTTTCGTAGGACGATACTTATCTTATCACTTTATTACTTGTTCGACTCGTACACTTGTAATTTTACACAACACTTATTTAATAAAAAAATTACGAAGATGATTGTTTTAATAAATTGATTTATAAATATGACTACTTTGAATTTAATATATTTTTCATATATTATTTCATAAAATCAAATCTTAAAAATATTCAATATTTTCTACTTCCCTAAAATGTTTGTATTGAATGCGTTTTCAGTATTTTATTCTCATGAAATTATTTCAAAAGTGTGCTATAAAATATTTACCAAATTTTAAAATTATAAATTTGATATTTTATTTTATTTTATAAATGGCTATTGAACAACCTTTGAGGATATAGTATAGCATGAGATCCATAATTAAAAAAGAGAAAAAAATTATCACTGTAATAAAATAGTTGGGATTTGGTGTTGCATTATAAGACTAATTCTTTCCAGAGCAAAAAATGAAAAGTAATTATCCCAAGGATCCAATGCCATTGTTGATTAGCTATTACGGTTTATGTCTAATTTAGTTTGTTGAAATAAATTTGGGATCAACCGAGCATCTCATTATTTTTTTATTGGGATATTATCATATACCTGCCTTGAGATATATGATTATTTTATTTTATTAAAAGATAAACTTTTCTCCTCTAATTAATTAAAAAATAAATATACTCTTAATTTATTTATTCTATATAAATAAAATTCTTATTTATTTACTTGTTAGATATATTTTATAAAACAAATAAAATAATATTATATATATATATGTATTCTAATAAATTAATTTAGAATTACTTATTATTCCATATAAAATTCATAATTTATATTTAAAAAGTAACTTTATTATATAAATATTCAAATGATGTTAATTAATAATAATATTTTAATATTTTAATTTTTATTATTTATAGCATTTTTATACCATAATAGTTGTATTATAAAATTTTAAAATTTTAATATAAATTTCAAAAAAATAATATGATAATATATTAATAATATTTATTTTAAGTTAATTAAAATTTTATATTATTACAAATTTAAAATATAAATTAATACTTAATATAAAAAAATAAATAAATAAATAAATAAGAATGAGTAAATTGATATTTTACTTATGTAAAATAAATAAATTAATAATATATTTACTTTTTAATTAGTCAACTTATGGTGAAAGATAAGTGTACTTTTACACAAACCTTATCCCAAAGTGAAATTATCTCATTTTCAATTTGACTCTAATAATAATTCTACCTTCCAACCAAAACATAAATTTCAACCTTTGCCTACTTCATTTATTTATTACTCCAAAAGCTTCACTTAAATTGTCAAACGTGAATTATTAATAATTAATGTACCAAATCCTTGGCTGTGAGTTTCTACCATCAAATTAATAACGTGTACTAATACTACACATACAAATTATATTCCAAACTTTTGTTTACAAATTAATTGACTAAATCAATGTTCAATGTCTAACACAATCCTAGAATTTTCGAAAGTAATCCTTTGAAGAACCATGAATAAAGTTTTCAATGTTAATTTACAAATGCTAGCAAATATAAATGTATGTGTCAAAACTCAAGAGGCAATATCTTAATAAAGAAACTTTCCCTCTCTTATATATAGACATATTTATCCTATGAACCCCTTAAAAAATTGAGCTCAGTTCGTTCAAATCCACTCAAATGCTGACATGTTTTCCCTATATCATTCGGTAATAACTAACTCAAGAAGAATAATACAAAATCTTGCAGGAAAATGAATATGCCTATAACTTAAAAGCTCATTATTGCAACAGAATAATCAATTTTAGTAAAGATTCTAAATATCAAATCACAAAGAATTACAGGTTTATCTCCTTTGTTCGTTCCAGGTCTTACCTTCAAAGAATTCGTTCAACATGTGTTCAAGATCCTCCGTACCATATCTGATGTACTTCGAGGGATTTTTTCCACTTTCAATCATAGGCCTGTGTACATACATATATACATACATCCAACAATCTAATTTGCGTAAATAAAGGAACAAAGGAAAGTTGTTTGTAAATGAAAGAACTTACCCGAAACGTTTAATGAAGGATCTGTAGGCAGGCAAGAGGACTTCAGCAACAGCGAGCCTTAAAGACTCACGCAACTCACTGTCAGGAACTGTCCATTGAGATTGCTGTTGATGAATCTCTTCAAATTGAACACTAAAAGTCTTGAACCTATCTTTTATCACTCCTCTTGAAACTCCGCTGCCACCACCATCACCTCCCATTGAACCACCTCCTGGATGACCCTGAACAGTGAGACACTGCAGAATCTGCATATTTAAGACGCAAACAGCTTAGGAAAATAAGTTCCCTAACGGAATTTTCTTAAAACCAAAAGATGAGAAAAGATGAAGTACAATTTTGGACCAATACTTGTTACAACCATTGATGAAGAGAACTCCAATTTTAAGGGTTTTAGCATGGCTTCTGTGATACCAAAACATGGAATAGTTTCTCATTACTTCCCAAACCACAAATGGCAGAACATCTACAGTCAGGAATTTAAAAAAAATTGTCATCATAAAACTGAACAGTGAACCAATAAACATGAATGGCATAACTTCTTAAGAGAAGTGCCGTTACTAGGTCAAATATAAAGATTGCAAAACAGAAGCACACATAGATCAAACTATCACAGAGAATATGCTTTATCAAACAATGACAAGTCTATAAGGAAGCTCAAAATTTTATTTTATATAACTAGCGCTGCACATATATAAATTGATGTCCAAGAATTAGATACCCATTCAGAAAAGTCCAACCCCACCCCAGTCCTTTACTACTTGAGCTAATGCCAAGGGCACCACTTATTATATTAAAGTCAAAATGAATATTTGAGAGTAGAATATCTATTTTTTGGGCAAGCATAAAATTTCCAAACAATTCTGACAGTTCAGAATCTGTAGTGTTTCCCAAAAATGATTCACTTGGGATGATCCTAATTAGTAAATAAGAAAAAAAAAACTTAAATAAATACAAAGATGAGTTTGAAATAAACTCAGAAAAAAAAAAGGCATGGCTCATATCAAGAATGATTTGACATTTACATAAAATCAAGACGTGAACAGACTGATCCAACACTCATCTGATGAAGAGTTTGTCAAGAAAAAAATAACAGATCCCAGTAAAAGGTTCACAGATCATCAAGATAAATTGAAAGAATTCTAATGAAAATTATGTATGGTTAAAAGAAACAAACTTTTGCCCAAGAAACCCTCTTATACTGATTTGCATGCTGCTGCACTATCCTCCGCTGTATTTGTACCCAATCATCTCCCAACAAGTCCTTTGCTTCTGACCTGAAAGAAAATATATATTCAAAGCTACGTTCTACTATGTAAAAAGGGGTGTTACCTTCTCAATAAAAAAGGTAGGTGGATTAAACAAACCTTCACACAGATCTCACTATATAGTGAATATTGTTCATAAGAAATAATTGGGTCAATGCAGGATCTTTATATTGCCTGCCTTTGCCATCCAGGTTATTCTGGAGAGCCAGTACAATTCTTGTAGTTACATTTGCCAATTGAACTTCTGGATTACCATCATCAAACTCTTCAAAAAGTAGCTTCAGTGTTGTTCTGTAGCTAAACATATAAAATGGATAATTGTCAGATGCCTAATGTTAGCACAATTACTGCTGAACAGAGAAAAGACAACGGCAACAAAAGCAAATTTTTATAGCGGCAGAAAAAAATATAAAAAGAATTGAAAGGCAATAACAAGACAAAAATATTGAAATGATACGTTTGAGATAATGAACTTGAAACTATGTATGCAGAAACTAGAGAAGAACCAACCCAGGTAAGAACAATGTGGAAGGATACTCGCGTAAGAATATCCTATCAATGCAGTGATCATGCAATACAGCCAACAGTGCTGAGAGATGAACCATACAAATATAGCTTGTAATAAATAATTTAGAGTAGTGACTACTATGTACAACTCTCATGAACAGAGCCATCAATACTACTGTCATGAGCAGAGCCGTCAACAAGATTTATAAGGAAAAACAGAAAAGAAAATTAGGAAACATAGACAGTAAATAACATAACAAGCATTCTAGTATAGAACTAGCAGAGCAGGAAGTAGAGGCACACCAATCACAACTTACTCAAATAAAAACTTTATATAATTTATGACATAGCTAGTCAAAGGATGGACGGTTCCATCAAAAACTGTAGTCTTGGTGGCATCTTTCTCAACTGCTTCTTCAAAATCATCAAACGTCTCTTGCGCTGTCTGAGCTAGCCTCTTAGTCAAACTCATTGAAGCCTCTCGCATTTCCATACATGCTTTGCTTACAAACAGATAATGAATCTGCCACCATCACCCACCAAAAACAAAAATGGGTATCACTATTAAATATAGGAAGATGAAAGAAAGAAAGGAAAAGGATAATAGTTAATGGGTCAGATAAAAAATTTGCATCTGCTTCCAAAATGTGTTTCACTTCTACAGAATAAATATTAAAGCAAGCCTGCCAGTTCCATATCAAAGAAAGATCATGAGAATGATCCATGTTTCCAGCATTTCCTTCCAGTTATATGCATATTTTCATTTATCAATCCATAACAAAGAAGTGATGTCTTGGCATCCTTCAGCAAAAGATTTCTAGAATTTCCTGTTACTTTGTCGAGAATTTTTGTTATGCCTTCATGAACTCTGAATTAACTTTTCCTTAAATACTTTTCTATATTTTGAAGCCAAATTTTGCATTTTCTCACATGCCACCCCTTCTTACCTGCTTCCTAACTATAGCACTACAGAGAATCAGTAGTAGTCCTTTTTCCTGAATTTACTCTTGGTTACTCCTATGCTTGAAGCAAGATGTTATCTCATTAGACCACAAATTGTGAAGAGCTCTATTGTGTTTTCACATGTCAATACACATCAAGGTAATGAAAGTGAGAGGCATATGGTAATTACGGGAAATCTTTCCTCTTTGCCTTCAGTCATATCTGAAAATTACGAGGGTTGGTTGATCAACCTTTAACTTACTGTAGCAATTGTTTTATGCTATTTAACTGTGCATTTAAATGCTATGTTTTCAACATGTTCTCAAACCTCTGAATAACTTCTTCCAGAATTACACTTTCCAATGTGTCCCAGAAAACCAGAAAGAATTAAACCATCATTATAGTATCAATACTTTATTTTAACATCCACAAAATATCCACCAGAGATACTTACGCTTTTTTTAGTATTGAGTTGCTGTGGCTTTGAAGCACAGCAGTCCCAAAACTAAGCCTTGAGCAACAAGTTAAGAGTAAAGAAAGGACTCTCAAATTTTTATAGCTAGAGAAAAAGAGTAACATTCAGGTTATGTCCTCAAAGTAAAGAAAGATACCTTAGAAAAGATGAATCAATTAAAACCCTCACTTGACCACCGAAGATCTACCAATCACACACACACACACACACATCAAACGAATTGATTATGTATTAACCAGAGCAATAAAAAAGAGAAACATGCAAGTAAAATGTTGCAATCAGCAGTTGATCATACTGATGAGCAAACAATACAATTTCTGTTTGTCTCTGAACCCTATCTTGAAAGTTATTTTAAAATGCTTCACCAACAAAGCAGAGTAGGGATGCAAGTTGACAATTACAGTTTTTTCATAATTCTAAGCTGTGGTTTATCTGTTTCTAATTAGTAAAATTTATCATACCTCTGGTTGAAGTTCTCTCATAATCTCATACATGTCTAAAAGCACAAATAATTTTTCAGGTGATCTCTTGCTTTTGGCAATAGCCTCTCCAAAACTGAGAAGCACTGCCACACTGTTTGCAGTGACTTCTGCAAAACATTGATCCCTGAGAGAATTGACACCATCAAGTATTTGATCACAGATTTTCCTTTCCCCAGCAAAGAGCAGTTTTACCTGTTCTAAGCATTACAATGTAGTCAGGAATATAAGTCTCATGAATTGATTGAGCTAAATGTCACATAAATTCTAACAGCAATCCTCATGTGATGTATCCAGTTCCCAATCTTAGCCTCCAGAACTTCCCACTGCATTTTCTGGACAGCATCTTTACTAAGTCTCTCTACACCTAGTTTCCCGAGGCTCTGTTCCAAAACTAAAGCACGTGTATCCCTAGACAGAGAGTACAATAGGTCTTCTATAGTTAAGATTGAGAAGTAGAAAATAACTGTTGCAGCGTTAATTTTTTTGTATATAATCAATAAGTTGTCAAACAAAGAAAAAGAAAAGCAACACTTTCCTTCAAATTCTTTAAAAGAATATACATAATAAAATAAAAAAAGAAGAATGCAACACTAACATATATGTTAGAGATAATGACTGGCAAAGATATGTTTTTAGACAATATCCATCAAATCAAGCTCAAGGTTTAACAGCAAGTGAATATCGGGAATAAAGACCATCAAGTCTGATTTTAGTCAAGATAACAAGAAAAAGCAAAGAAATTGATCATCCTTAGCTAACCAAATATAGCTCATATTATGTGGGTTGGGCTGTGAATGAGTCATTGCTTAGCTGTTTAGCAGCATCAAGCAGTCCACTGGCAGGACTTTGTGGATCAGTCAACTATTTGACATTTCACAACTCATTAAACACATAAAAGCAAAAAAAAAAAAAAAAAAAATCACTATAAACATAGTTAATTTGATTTTATAATATATCTCTGTCACTCCATATCAATTTGTAGATAAAAAAAATCAAAGCTCTAATAAGAGTAGGATGAAAAATAGCATACTATTGAAGTAAAAATAGTAGAAAAATCACCGGTAGATTCAAAATAGCTGTTGTTGGTGACCAGCTTGAACCATTTGTTGGGCTAAATCATGCAGCAATGGCAGAACTCTTGGTGGAATAAGAGTTGGAGGTGTATAAATGGCTGCTTGCAAGCTCCTTTGCTGCTCAGCATGACTCTTGCCAGTAGCATCACCTTCACTCCCTGGCAACCCGGATGATGGCCGTAGAGAGTTGGGAAGACAATCAAAGAGTCGATCAGGTTCCACAGGCTTGCTGAAATTCAGAAGAGATTCTAGTCACTTGACGGCCTCTACTGATAATACAACCTCATAAACACATTAAAATCACTCAAGTATTAAAAAAAATAATACATACAGGACATAACTGAAGATGAGGGTTACTCTTTCTAAATTTAAAGGAAAAACAAAGATTTCATGCCAAAGAAATGGCAACTGATGCATTAGTTAACATGCAGTCATTGTCTCTTACCTCAAGAACTATTCAGGAACTTAACACATGCAGGGAACTGATGACGGATTTATATCACCTAAATAAAATAAACAAACGAAGGAACCAAGGATGTCACATAATGGAAGTACTTACACATCAGTTTTTCCTCAGTGACATTATTGTAGTCTTTCATGCCAATCAAAGAAAAACTCAGCTGCCTCAAGAAATTCCATGTCTTAGCAGGTAAAAAGCTATGTAGTAAAATAGTTGCATGTGTGCATATTCAAGCTCTTTCAGTATTTTATTTCTTCAGCTCATGAAATATTTTCTTCATTCTCTTAAGTCATATTTGAATGTAATAATCATAATTTCATATCAAATATGCAATTTAGTAGTCCTTAAAGGAAAGAGGAAATTCTCTTAATCAAGTGGTGGTAGGTTATGCCTATGAAGCGAGGGATGACCTTTCTCATCCCTACCAACGTTGGTGAAAAAAGGATTTGATCCAACTACCCTAGTAAGATACCAACTTCCAAGAGAGTTGAGCGTAATTATTCAATTTTGTACATTGCAAGCGAAGGAGGGATTTAATCACCAGTAAAAAAACAAATATCAGGCAATATGATTAAACATGAGCAGAAATTTTATTTTGCAAATCTGTAGAAAATTAAAGCTTTGCACCTAAGTTCAATCCATAATACTCTTTACCATATCAAGTAGAAGTAGAACACGTGATGGTGTTTCTTCCCCCAACTAAATGCACCAAAATGGTCATTTACTTGATGTTTGATCCTGCCAAGCCCTGGTCTAGGGAGGTTGTTTTGAATACAATCATAGTCTTTAGTGTCTCTTGTTAGTATCCACACTTAATTTTTATTTATTTACATATATCATAACAAAATTTACTAGTGTAAAAACAAATCTCTGTAGAAAAACTGAAGCTTGACAAATTTAGAGAGAGAGAAAGAAAGTAGTTAAATGACAACTTTTATTACCAGAAAAACCTTTTGCTGGGAAATAATTGCAGGAAGATATTCTAAGAATAAAGCACAACTCAATAAAAATAAAACAGAATTTCTGCAGCAGGAGACATAAATGAAGCATCAACTAATATCTTGAGAAGCCAACCTGTAATTAGTCAATAGCTGTCTGAACTCGTCTTCAAGTTTTGAGATTGCTTTTGCAATTAAAATGTTACACTGGTTAAGCACTCCATCACTGCTCTTAAAACTTTTATTGCTGCTGAAAAATTTAATATTGCTTCTTAGCTGATCAATTGCTTCTAGGTAGCTTTCTAGGTCCTCGTGTGGACCTTTAAGGATTTTTGCCTCTACCTAGACATTTCAATTAAATAAAAGCTCAGCACCGAGAATCAAATGTTAAAAAGCGTAACATAATAGCACTCTAATAATGTTAGCAATCAAAAGCTGCAATTTCACCATTATAACCTTTTCTTAAACAAAAAATGCCCTGATGCTCATGTAATTAAACCGTTGAAGGAAAACTTATAGAAAAAGATGAAAATCAACAACAATATTCCTTTTCCTCTTCTGGTTAACTAAAATTATCAAATTCATATTGTTGTTAAGCAATTAAATAGCCTGTGGTACCGTAGTTAAGATAAGGCTACTTATTTGTCAATATTATATGATCAAAAAGAGATATGAAAGTGGCAGCTAATATGATAAATTTGTAAGATGTCGCTACTAGAAATCTCAATCTCATTCACAAATTCTAATGTCATACATTGGAAAGAACACTATATGCTTCGTGACACCAAAGAAAACTCCCGTACAAAAATTAAAATTTGATATCATTCTGTATCGCCAATGCTGGCTAATATATTATATTTTCGGATTGAAATCAATAAGCACACAAAATCAAAAACCTGAATTTCATCACACTCTATTAACAGTTTACTGTACTACACAGACAAAGAAGGATTTTCATCACACTCTATTAACATTCATTTTCCGCTTCAAAAAATCATCTGAAATTAAAAATGTGCATCAAATTACAATTCATCTCACATCAAAATCATATAAAAGAAACGAATAGAAAACAAACCTTGCGAGTATGATCAAATTGAGCCAAAATAACCTCAGCAGACTTCAACGTCTTATCAATATTCTCGTGCACTTTCCTAATCGAATGCGTCCTTATCTATCATTAACAAAATTCAAAAACCTAATCTCTTCTCTTCTTCCAGAACACATTTCACACAAATCAAATCAAACCAAAAAAAAAACAAAAAAAAAAAAAAAAAAAAAAAAAAAAAAAAAAAAAAAAAACAGAGATACAAACAGAGAAAAGGAGACGCAACCTGAGTAGGGCGCATGGCGGTCTCGAGAGCGGAGAGACGGTAATCAAATGATCCGAGAATCGACACCATATTATCCGTGATTGTCTGGTTCTTCCGCAACGATTCTCTCATGAACGCCGCTCTTTCTCTCAACGCCCCATTGCTTGATGCACTCCCATTGTTTTTTTCTCTTTTTTCAAATTTTCGGGGAAAATGTTTGAGTAAACACACAATTTACGTGATTTCAACGTCAGTTTTCATGTAATGTAATTTAAGTAGTTAAGAAGGAATGTAAGGAGATCCTCCAGTTGGTAGGTCCGTATCAACGTCTGTGGGGCCTACTCCTTTTTATTTATTTTTAATTATTTTATTTATATATTTAAACCCACGTCATTTGGAGAAATATTTTTATTCGAATAATATTACAATAGAAATTCATTCTGGAATTTATATCTCTATCTTATTCTAATTTCTAGCCTAACATTTATGTGTAACAGTTTGCCAGAAGATTTCGGGCAGGTCAAATTGAACCCTGTAATAAGGTGTGAAACACGAGCTTGATGTAACTAGTCAAATGAAAAAGAAAGGTCCAGTCTAGTATTGTTGACTGCAACAGGGGAACCCAAACCCCACCAGCTCTCATACCAGTGAAGTTGGAAACAAATGCAGAAATTGCTGCCATTTTCATTTTGTTGCCGTGCAACCGCTTGGTCTTTTTAGGGATACCAATTAGTAGTCTTATTCCGATTTGGGGAAATTTCCAGTGACCACATTTTGTCTTGACAACCCATATGCATATAGTATACTTACCCAACTTTATTGTTGGTATTTGGATATGTTATGACCAGATTCATTAGTTAAATAACATAATTAGGCTCAATGAAAGTTACAGATAGATATCCTCATTATTGATCAAGTTACTACATGTCAAATTGGAGAATGGTTTGGAGATTAAAACAGAGCATTATCCTCAATGCATTTGACTAAGCTACATACAAGGATTGTATGTCATTTTAATGTAAAACTTGTAACATAGAACATTAATAGTCATAAATAAGCTTTTAATATACCATATAAGAAAACTAGAATGAATGTGATTATTTGAAATAGATAAATTTTTAAATAAAATTGTGATACAAACATAAAAACAGAAACAGAGCATTACATTCAATGCATTTGACGATGCTATGCTACTACTATCATCATTTTAACGTAAAACTTGCAACATGAAACACGAGAAGTACAACATACATAAAACGGCATAACTGTAATAAGCTTTATATAATTATAGCACCTGAAACTAGAAGCAGTATAATACATGGACAAGATATACTACCAAATCCACAAAATATAACAAGTTTTTAGACAAATCCAGAAAGAGTATCTTACACAACAAAGCTTTGAATATATTATTAATGATATACATTTATTAGACAAATCCAGAAAGAGTACATTATTGAATATATATTATAAGACAAATCCAGAAAGAGTATCTTACACAAAAAAAGCTTTGAATATATTATTAATGACTTACATTTATCATATCTGAAACTGCTAGCAGTAATATACACGGACAATACACAGTACCAAAAGGAACTACAGATACCTTATTTTCCTTACAGACCTGGCAATTGGCACAGGCAAAATGAGCACACCAACTTTCTTCAAACTCCAACTATATGTATATTTCAAAAGATTCACTACACAAAACCCAACAGATTGCGTAACTTCAATTCTTCTCTTAAAGCTCTAAATCCAGTACTGGTAGTACTGTTAAGCTCAATAAGTCCAGTCCCTGGGCAGTCCCATATCTAGGGGAAGATGATATTCCTCCTGCTTACTCAGAACTACTGCAGATCTTTTCATGGAGTTCCTCTGTTGAGTGGGCTGAATCTTTTGCCTATCTCCCATTCCTGTCATGAGTAATAACATGCTTAAAATTATACTAAAATCTTGCAATTTTGCCGCGAATAGCATTTTCCTGTAATTTTTTCAACAGTCAATGCTAACAGTATTCAGCATCCTGATATCACAGGAGTATTATTCAAAGTACTTGTAGATTTCTTTCTCTCTTTTATTTTACACAATATTCCTATATAGAGAAAGTTCAACAAAATTACACGAATTTTTACACTGGTGCGATGCAATGCCATCCAATTGATAAACGAAAAGTTTGAAACATTAAACTTTAATGCTGATTCCATCACCAACATTTAATACAATTGCTTCCCTCAGGCAAAATTTTCCACAGGTTGAAAGTCAAAGATCCACTTAATGAATACAGTTTAAGTTACAGGGAACATATATCCAGCTCCCTTTCAAAAAGTTAAAAGTTCATTATGCTCAAAAACAGTAAAAAGTAGCAAGAGTATTATACCCAGACTCTGAACTTTTTTTTTTTTACTAAACTAGAAGCAACGGGGAATACTGCCATTCAATCACAATTTTCCCTTCCTCTTTGGTTCTCTACACACAATTTCTTTGACTTTTACCACAAATGACGTATGATACATAATACATGCACATTATTACATCAAAAACAGACACTATAATTACTTCTTATTCATGCTTTGTACTTTTGAACATACAAGAGTTATGAACAAGAGCTTCATTTTGCCACAAATTATAACGAGTTGAAGATCATTGGATTAATCATTAACGTGGGTTTCTACGGATGAGCAATGTCTGTTGTGAGATAAATTATCAATTGTTAAGTATAACTATGAATGGTGTGTGATCAACATTAGTTGCTAAGTAAAAATATCCATTTACCAAACACAGCAGCCCTAAACATCCCAAAATCCCACGTCATATCCAAGTGAATGAAATTTATGCACGCTAAAAATAAATAAATTTAATCTAAAGGTCTATAAATTGCGTCACTAATCATGTATAAAAATATGGTCCCAAACTCTACACATATAATAATTTGTTCAAGTGCTTTTACATCTCTCTTTTCTTGTATGGAGTAACAATTATTATTCGCACAAGGAAAACACTACCACAGTAGCAGAACCAAGGACCAAAACAAGTAATCAAAGCATACACTAAAATCATCATCATCGTCTCTGGCAGATAAGAGAAGAACCCATACTTGAAAACTAAAAATAGCAAAAAGCAAAACCTAAAAGAAATACCTTTAAAACCCCTAAAACAGAAATATTGCAAAACCCCCAAAAAAAAAAATTAAACAAAGAATTTAACTCACTTTGCTTCCGGCAACAGTGGCAGTAGAATGGCTGGTGGTGTAAGTGTTAATGCGAGGATGAAACACACCAGTCCCGCCATATTCTCTCAGTAAATCACCACTCAAACCAAATCCACTTCCCTGATATGATAAAACCCCGTTTTTTTGCAGTAAGCAGTTTTGTTGTATCTGCAAAACCCTATTAGCCTTGTCTGTCACATACCTCTCATGCTACAAAACCAAAGGAAAAAACATATCATTATTTGTTGATTTAAAAGTCGTCCTCGTAAAAGCTGCAAAAGTAAATGCACTGAAAAGACAAATCATGGGAAAACAAAAAAACAAATAAAATAAACAAAACAAAACCAAATCCGGTTTACTTGGGCTGGAGTTTGTTTCAGGAAATGGAAATCGTAACCGGTTTAGACCCAGAAGAAGATGACCCAGTTCCATATTCATAAATCTTTTGTTAAGTATTTCACCCAGATATCAACCTATAATGCTTATTCTCGTCTAAAACAAAATTAACATAACACAAATACAAAAATTAAATCAATCACAATCTAAAAAACTTAAATTACATGATTCGACAATATGTTTGCATCCACGTACTAACACTCACCAAAAAAATTTTATTAACAGAAAACAAGATTATAATCTACAAGAATGAACTTCTAATTTTACAACAAGCTCAAGAACGTTAAATTTGATTATCTAAAACTCTTGATTCCTCTCCTTGAAGTTTGCCTCTCGAGCTGGTTTTATACTCTATTCTAATAACTAAAAAACTAAATTGCCTTCAACAGCATGTAATAAATTTAAAAGATTCACGTCATTTAAAAACTGCTAAGTGCACTTACAAGCATTGCTAAGAATAACCCATAACATTATTCACCTTGTTTGACATAATGCTTCAGAATGCTTCATGGCTTCTCTGCTTTCTTTCCTTCCTTGCTGAGCTGATCCTTTATTAACCTGACATTAATTACCAATATATGCTGAATTCAAGCAAAACTTAAATTTAGCATTCGTCATTACTTTGGTAAGCATGTCAAAAAGGTTTGCTTCAGTGTGAACCTTTTCCAGCTTTACCAATCCTTTTGTAACTCCATCCTTCACAAAATAGTGTCTAACATCTATTTACTTAGATCTCTCATGGAATACCTAGTTCTTGGTGAGATGAATTGCACTTTGATTGTCACAGTGCAATATCACTGCCTCTTTATATAACCACAACTCACTTACAATACCTCTTAATCATTAAACTTCCTTTACTGCTTTTGTAATGACAAGGAATTCAGCTTCAGTGGATGACAAGGCAACAAATGATTGCAAATTCGATTTCCAGCTAACTGAACACCCATTCAAGCTGAAGAAATAGCCTGTAGTTAACTTTTTTTTGTCCAATTCTCTTGCAAAGTCAAAATCAATATATCCAACCATACGTTGCTGATGATTTCCAAATTTGTCATACACCAAACCATAATTGTAAGTGTCATTCAAATATCTGAGAATCCATTTCATTGGCCTCCAATGTTCCCTTCCAGAATTAGACATAAGGCTACTCAAAACACTTGCCGCAAATGCAGTATCAAGTCTGGTGCATACCATTGCATACATCAGACATCCAACAGCTTGTGCATAAGGTACATTGTCCATATCAGCTTTATCTTCAGCAGATTCAGGTGACTGAAGTGTTGATAATTTGAAATGTGCACCTAAAGGAGTTTGAACTTGTTTAGTTCACTCATTTCAAATCTGTTAAGCACCCTTTTAATGTACCTATCTTGAGTTAAGAGTAGCAATCCATTCTATCTATCTCTTAAGATTTCCATCCCAAAATTCTGTTTGCAATGCATAAATTCTTCATCTCGAATTCACTGTGAGCAACTCCTTTAACCTTTCAATTTCATCTCTTCTTTTGCATGCTATTAGCATATCATTAACATACAAGAGCAGATAAATGGTTTCTCTTTGATTTGTGTCTTGATAGTACACACAACTGTCATCAAGACTTCTCTTAAAACCATTGCTTGTGATTAACTGATCAAATCTCCTATACCACTGCTTAGGAAATTACTTCAAGCCATACAAGGACTTTTTTAGTAACAGACATGATCCTCTTTACCTAAGACAATAAATCCCTCTGGTCGTTACATTAAGATAGTTTCCTCAAGCTCTCCATGCAAGAAAGTTGTTTTGACATCCATTTGATCAAGTTCCATATCAAGGACAGCAACCATTGCCAATAAATTCTAATAGAACTGTACTTTACAATAGGTGAGAAAATCTCATTGTAATCTACTCCTTCTTTCTGTGTAAAGCCATTGGCAACTAATCTTGCTTTATACCTTAGTAACTCATCAACTGAATTTCCTTCTTTGGTCTTGAATATCCATTTACAACTCACCACCTTTCTACTTTTAAGCCTTAAAATCAGAATCCAAGTTTAGTTCTTTATCAAAAAATCCATTTCTTCCTTCATTGCCTTCTGCCATAACATCCTTTCTTTGCAATTCATAGCTTCACTGAAGGTTTTCGGATCATCTTCCAGAACTGATTCACCTGTTGTAAAAGTAAAAGAAATCATGTCTGCATATGCAAATCTGCTTGGTGGTTTGATTATCCTTCTTTGTCTATCCCTTGCAAGAGTGTAATCTTTTAAGTTACTCAGCTGCTGTTGTGATGTCTACACTTGAGAATCAGAACTCCCTTCCTCTTCGTTATCTTTTACAGTAGATTTATCATTTGGCTCCAGCTCAAACCTGACCACTTCTTTTTCCCTTATCTTTGTTTCTGGATCAATGTTGTTCTTGAAAAAGACTTGTTCATTAAAGACAACATACTTGAAAATTATGCACTTAGCTGGTTTACCATTTGGACACCAAATTTTATATCCCTTAACACCTTCTAAATAGCTTACAAGGAATCCTTTTACTGCCCTTGGTTCTAATTTCCCTTGCTTCACATGAGCATAGGCTGGACACCTATATATTCTTAGATCTTCATACCTTGCTAGAACACCCCTCCAAACTTCTTCTGGAGTCTTTGATCCTATGGCAGTAGAGGGACTTTTGTTAATCAAATAGCAAGCAGTTGTTACTGCTTTTGCCCAGAAATACTTAGGCAACTTTGAATTGACAAGCATGCATCTTTCTTTGTCAATTAAAGTCCTATTCATCCTTTCAGCTAGGCCATTCTCTTGTAGAGCATTTACCAAAGTTTTATGCCTAGCAATTCCATTCCTAATGCAGTACTCATCAAAGATCTTATTGCAAAATTCTAAACTATTGTCAGTCATTAGCTTTTTTACCCTCTTTCTAGTTTGATTCTCAACCAAAATCTTCCACTCCTTGAACTTATCAAATGCTTGGTCTTTGGTTATCAAGATATAAACCTAAACCTTCCTTGAAAAATCATCAATCAATGATAGAAAATACCTGCCTTGACTCAGAGAAGACACTTGTGCTGGGTCCCAAAGATCAAAATGGATGTAGTCAAAAGTGCCTCTTGTTCTATGCAATGCTTTGGTGAACTTTACCCTGCGAGCCTTGCCAAAAATACAATTTTCATAGAAATCCAATTCTCCAATTTTAGCATTTCACAACAGCCCTGGTCTACTTAATTCTCTCATTCCCTTTTCACTCATGTGTCCTAGTCTCAAGTGCCACACTTGGTCTCATCATTTTCTAACTTAACTGAAATGGCAGCATCACCATTAATTGTGATTCCAAGTAAAGTATATATCTCATTCTCCTTAACTCCTTTCATTACCACCAATGACCTTTTTGAGACCTTTAGAATTCTCCTTTCTACTCTAAAACTAAAGCCTTGATTATTAAGCATTCCTAAAGAAACTAAGTTTCTTTTTAAATCATGTACATGTCTAACATGTTGTAGAATTCTTATGATTCTATCATAAATTTTAATCATAACATTTCCTATCCCAACCACTGTACAAGCTATGTTATTTCCCATTAATACCTTTCCACCATTCATTTCTTGTTGCATAAATAAGTTTTGTAAGGGCACATATGGAATGAACAATCAGAGTATAATACCCACTGACCTTCAAGATTTTTGTCTGTAACAATGAAAAGATTAGCACTTTCGTATCCTTCATCTGATGAGTCTGAATTGGATGATACTCCTGGTGAAATTGCAGTGTTTCCTTACCTTTCTTGAGTGTGCTTCTCCTTGTTCTTCCTCTCAGGATAATCCCTCTTGAAATGCTCTTCTTTGTGGCACTAAAAGCATCTTCTTTTCTTAGATCTAGACTTAGATCTTCTATTATTGGTTTTCTTTGCATCTTTTTGTTCTAATCTGCCTCTTGCTATAAGTCCTTCACCATTGTTTGACTCATTAGATTCAGTCTTCTGCAATTCCTTTGTGTTCAATGCTGATTTAACATCTTCCATTGATAAAGATTCCCTTCCAAATAGGAGAGCATCCACTAGGTGCTCTAAGTAACTAGATAATGATCTGAGAAGCATTAGTGCTTGATCTTCATCTTCAACCTTGATATCTATATTTTCAAGATCTGAAATGATCTTATTAAAGTTATCAAGATGTTCTTATATTGAAGTTCTTAGTTGCATAGAGAAATTATACAATAGTCTCTTTCTGTACAACCTATTGGCAAGTGATCTTGCCATGAACAAACTCTCAAGCTTGAGCCATAAAGAAGTTATAGTATTCTGCTTGGCCACTTCTCGTAAAACCCCATCTCCCCAACATAAAACTATGGCACTATGTGCCCTTCTTAACAAATCTTTTTTCTCCTTGTCAATAAGATTTTGTGGAAGATTTTTCTCACCTTCCAATGCATCTTCAAGTCCCTGATGAACAAGTAAAACCCTCATCTTTATCCTCCAAAGATTGAAATAAGATTCGAATGTTAATTTCTCTGTATCAAACTTTGTAGAAGCCATGATTTCTTGGAGATTCCCAACCAAGCTCTAATACCAATTGTTGAGTATTTCGCTCAGAAATCAACCTACAATGCTTATTCTCATCTAGAATAAAATTAACATAACACAAATGCAAAGAATCAAATCAATCACAATCCAGAAAACTCAGATTACGTAGCTCGGCAATATGCCTGCATCCACATACCAATACTCACTAAGAAAACTTTATTGACAGAAAACAATATCACAATCTACAAGAGTGAACTTTCAGTTTTACAACAAGTTCAAGAACGCTAAATTTAGCTACCTAAAGCTCTTGATTCCTCTCCTTGAAGTTTGCATCTTGAGCTGGTTTTATACTACCAAATTACCTTCAACAGTATGTAATAAACTTAGCGAAGTCATTTAAAAACTACTAAGTACACCCACAAGCATTGCTGAGAACAACCCGCAACATCTTTGTACCAATTTTCCGGCCAGCGTTAGCGCCAAAATGGCCAGGAAACGGAGGTCTCACGCTCACTGGACCACCCTGAACCGGAGGCTTAAACTGCTGCATCGTGCAAGTACGAACCCAACAAAACACAACACAGAGATTATACATAGCCATGCAAAACTCTACTCAAGAAGACAACAACATAATCGTTGCCGAAAAAATGAACTACTCTCACTTTGCTACATCGTATTTACAAGATGAAACGTGCAATAATGAAAATAAAACTAGTAAAATATTTTTTCTCAAAGAGATATACGTATACATAGTTATATATGGAGTGTTAAAGATTAAACAAACCTGGAGCTCGAAGTTATGTGGAATTTGATCACGTTGGAGCAAAGAAAGAGCAGTGGAATGGTGAGGAAGGTCGTCCATACATGGGAGATGCTGGCGGCAGAGGTGGTGGTGCTGGAGTTGGTGTTGGCGGAGATATGGGTTAAAGAAAAAATCAGAAGGAAAACAATGTTCGCCATCGTTGAAGTTTGGAGGAAACGGAGCAGCCATGCTTAACAAAACAGAGTACGAAGAAAAGAAAAGAAAAAACAAAAGGATAAAGATTTATCGTCTGGTTTTGGGTTTGGGTTTTCTTTTGTTTGCTGTAAGAGAGTGAGAAAGTGAAGAAATTGGAGAGATGAAAGCGGAATTTGGTGTTGGGATTTGAGAGGAAGAGAGGGAGGAGATTCTTTATAAAGGGAGAGAGAAGACGAGAGCTCTGTTTTCAAATTGACATTTCAAGTTCCCTGTCTGTTAAAAAGAGTGAAAAAGTAGGGCCTGTTTGGTTAGTCATTAAATTTAGGAACCACGAAAACTATTTTTTTGGTCAAAGAATTAAGGAAATCTATATAATGGGAGTGGAATTTTTTTTTATTTTTTATTTTTTATTTTTTATTTTTTATTTTTTATTTTTTATTTAAAAAAATTGGATTTTATATCTTTTATAATTTATTTAAGTTATAAATTATATTTTGCCTAATTTTCAAAACACTGATCTCATAAATTTCAGTTAATTTATACTGTGTAGCAATGAGTTCTTAACATTTCTCTTACAAATTACTATAAAATTATTAAAATATTATGGATTTAATTATTTTATAACTATTAAAAATACTATTAAGGAAAAAATTTGAACTAATTTTATTTTAAACTTATTTATATTTATGATCAAACCTAAATTATTTTTAACTATCGACCAATTTTACATAATTTGAACAATTTTATTCTCGTAATCATTTAATTTAAAAAGACCTTAATTATAGTCGCTTGTATCATTCGCACGAGCATTATCTATAGTGCACTTGCGCCGCTATAGTGCATTATAGTACGCATTACATTCTTTATTTTTTAATATTTTTTTAACAATTTTATAAAATTAAATTCAATTTTATTACTTTTTGTTTATTATATATATTTAAAAGAAATAGCTAATAAATAATACATTAATATTATATATTTAAAATAAATAATATATTTTTTATTTTTTAATATTTTTCATTAACAATTTTATGAAAAATTTACTATATTTTTTCTTATTTTTAATTTCATCAATTATTATTTATTATAGTAAATTTTATTGCAAATAAATTTGATTTCATTACTTCTTATTTATTATGTATATTTAAAAATAATTAACAAATAATTTATTATGTAAATTTTAAAAAATAAGCAATAAAAAATTTAAAAAAAATTGGTTCGGCTGGTGTCATTGGCCCAAGCACAAGCCAATTTTTTTTAGTCTTTTAATTTTTTATATCTTTATTTTTTAAAATATATAATTTTATATAAATTTTATTATAAATAATTTTTATTTCATCACTTATTATTTATTATGTATATCTAACAAATAATGTATTAACTTGATATATTTAAAGTAAAGTAAATATAAAATAAATAGTATTATCTATTTAAAATAAATTAAATAAAAATAATAATTTGTTAGGATTTGAACTAAAGTCATCTAAGTCACTTAACAATATATTCACTATTGAAATATAATATTTTTTATTATTTAAATTAATATTTATTTATTATTGTATGTTTTGTTCGAATGTTAAGTGATCATAAAAGTAAAATTATCTAGATTATGTTAAATTTGTCCGTTTAGTAAGAATGATTTAGAGTTAGTAAAAAATATAAAGGGGTATAAAATAAAGAGTGAAAATAACAATAGTCTCATAATTATGAATAGCTCATATTTCATATCAATAGAAGTATTTCACCTTTAATGATCAAATGATGAAATTTTCAACATGATTTCTCTCAATATATATGAAAAGAATATGATCGGAAGAATTAAGAACATACTTATATATGATCAAATATTATCATGGTCATCCTTGTTTGAAAATCATAAGTTAGCACTAGAGTTGCACATTTTATTCTGAAGCTTTATTTCTCCACCCTCCATTTTTATTTAGAGAAAAATTTCAAGAGAAAATGGGAAAATGGAGTGGGGACGATGATGATTTTTATTTCCAAATTGAAATAGAGACAGGAATAGGGAGATCTTACTTCATTCTCATTTCTCTATTTCTAAAAAAAATCTCATTTTTTCAAAAAAATATTTTTATTATTTTAAAATTTAATATAATAAAATATTATATTCATTTAAAATTTTTAATAAAATATATAAATAAAAAATAAGAATAATAAAAAAATGAGAAAATGAAAAATTATGATTGAAGAAATAAAAAAAATAAAGAACTGGCAATGAGGATGAGATCTTCCTCTATTTTCTCCCAAATTAGAATGAGAATGGAGACGAGAGAGGTTAGAAAAAGTAGAGATGAAAATAGAAAAACTTACATTTATGTAATTTTAATTAACACCGATCATCTCGAGTTATCCAAAAGACCTAAATGTTATAAATTTTGACATAAATGTTATAAATTTTTGATACGATACCTCAATTTTGGTTAATATTTTGTCCTTATAAATAGAAAATCTTCGAATCTAATTAAGACATTCTGTTTTTACACTAAACTTGTGGTTCAAATAAAGTCATTGCACCATGCTACTAAGAAGTGATAAGCATAACTTAGAAGAATAGTACATAAACTACGCTTTAGTTTCCTATTGAATTTCACTAAACCCATACGGAGCCAAACTCGTATGACAAGAAGGAAAGGGAGGATATAAATAATAGCTCATGCAGATAAAAAGAGGATTCATAATTTCTCTCCGCTATTATATTGCTAGAAAAAAATATCTAAATTAAAAATCAAAATAAACTCTTCCAAATATTTCTATTATTTAACTTTATAATTGACAATTACATTCTTTCCTATTTACAAATAATAAAAAGATATTTCTCCATTACTTTAAACATCACAATAATAATATATGTCATGTGACAGTTATTATAATAATAATAATAATAATAATAATAGTACCACATTACTGTATATATAAAACATATGTGCATTAATATTAAATAAAAATTATATCTATAATTTTTATTGAAAGGATTAAATTACATTTTTTAATATTAAAATTTAATTTATAATAAATAATCTCATTTAAAGATCACGACAAAACTTAATACGGATAACAGGCTATGAGAAATTTAATAAAACGACAGAAGTTTCGGAATTTACTTGAATAATTAGACGTCAATAATTGTCTTTGTTATTGTTATTATTGTAAATAAAAATTAATAATTAATTTGAGAATTTCTTATTCCACGTAAGCTCAACTAAAACAAGGTTTTCAAAGAACAAAATAGCGATACCAAACAGGGCCTTCCGAACATTTCTTTTGCCGAGAAGAACGGACTCGAGTCACGTGACCGAGAGTCAGGCCGTATAACTCGGTTCCTCACAGCCGGGCCCCGCGGAAAATTTCGCCATTCCCAATTCCGAGGATGAGACGAGGTAACATCTGAGACAACGTAGCCCGTCCTTCTCATGACAAGTGGCATCACAGATATACTATGCTGTGTGCGCTCGCTCTCCACAGCTTCTAATGGCATGTCACGTGGCAGTTTGAGACCACATTGATTTAATATATATTTGAAGATCTATTTTTTCAACAATTATCAACGATATAAAATAAGATATAACCGTCGGCATTGTCGGACAATGTTATGCTTTGTAACATTTTAAAAGTTTACTAATCACTTTTAATTATCAAAAGAAATGTATATAATAATATTCCATGGAAACACAAGCAAGAAAGCAAGCCAAGCATTCTCCAGCTTGTTTGCACCGCCACTGCACCCCACAATCACCTAAAAAGCCCAAATCAGAAGGACCTACAGGCTACATGTCAATATTCCTTTCTCTCGATTTCTCTCGACTTCTCTAACTTCCCTGGCAAACTTTCAAAAAAATCACACGCTTACAACCCCAAAACGCTGTCGTTTCTTAACCTCTATTGTTATATACCGTATATAATAGCTTTCCAGCTCGTTTCGATATTTTGGACTGTTACTACACCGAAAAAAAGGTTTTTAGTCAACAGTATTTACCTATGGAAACCTTTTGACGGGTCGGGCTATGGGACCCGCCGGAGACCGGAAACCGAAAGTCACAGCATCATACACGCACCAATGAAATCCGACTTCTGTACCTGTCTGCTTTGCCCGAACGCACTCCTCGCAAACCAAAACGCCACCTTTTACTACTCCGTTAATGCTACGATTATTATTGTTCTTCATGATTGCGCTATTTACATCATTGTTTCTCTTCAGTAGCATCACATTTGCCGACGGCTGCTGCTCCGGTTTCCTTCTCTGCCTCTGCGCACGTGATTCACGTGATCTTTTTAAAACGACGAGAAAGCCGCAGTCTCTCTTCCGACATATCGCCGAGAAGTCGGCCTTACCGGTGACGGGAACCTTGCGTGGTGTCTTGCTGTCGACGAAATAGACAGAGAACTGGCTGGGAGAGATGCCAATTCTATGGCTGAGAATCGATTGGAAGGACGTGAAATCCATAGCACGATGAACGACGACGTTTCCGATGCTGGTTTCGCGTTCTCCGTCAAAGAAAACAACAGGAAAAATGGTCTCCATTTTGGTCATGTTCAGTGAACAGAGAAAGGAACGAAGGTGGGTTATATACAAGTGGCGCGGGGTACGGGTATTTAGGTCATTAAGCAAAGGCATTAAGGGTATTTTTGGAAATTTTGAAAAACAGATAAGGAAAGAAGCTGGTATATTGGCGAGACTCGAGAGTCTTCGATTAAGCAAGCGGCACACGTAAAAGAAAGCGCGAAACGACGTGTAAAATGGCTGTAAGCGGAGTGAGTGGAAATTCCCTGTTTTATCGGGTAGTAGGTCGGAATTGCCATGCGCAGTTGGTTAAATTTGCGAGAGTGCCACTGCCAGAGCAGCTGCCACGTAAGCGTATGGAAATGGGAATTATGCACGTTGTTATCCTGCGCTACGTAGACAACAAAGGTTTAATGTCATTCATATATACATATATATATATATAATTTTAATTTTAAAAATACATGAATAAGTGATTTTATTATTATTTTTATAAAGTTTATATTATAAATAATCAATATTTATCATGAATAAAATTTATAAATAAATTATTAATTTTGTTAATCAATTAAATAATATATAAATACATATTTGTCAATATATCACGTAACTAACGTGTTGTTTATTCTAGTTCTTCGTCATCTTCAACGGCCATATCGATGGAGGCGCCGCCAGATGGACGTAGAAGAAATGTCGGGATTCGTCTCGTTAATTCCTCTAAAAAGGTCTCTGTTTCATTCTCAGAATCTGCATTCGTCCAAATTATTTGTTGCAGAGTTGTTAATTTGTCAGATTTGTATTTTGTTTCTGTAGAAAATCTTTGCAGCTACGAGAATACGTATGTCAGGCACATGGCAAATGCCGCAGGTAAATTTATTTCTTTCGTGGGTTTCTTTTCCTTTGAATTTTCTTCGATTGGATTATTGAACTCAGAACAGAATTTCAATTATTCTATTGTTTGAGATTCAATTAAACTAGAATTTGGGAATTTAAAAATCATTATTATACTGCTTAAAATAATAATAGCAATTGTTGAAAATCAGTTAGCCGTAGAGCTGAAACCTAGTAAAGCAACTCATGAACCGCTGTTAATGTAGGAATTTGTTTTTTAGTATTTTAGATTGAAATTGGATGTAATTACAAAGCCATATGTGGACTAGAAGGAAATGTTCTGAAACGCATTTAGTGAAAGTTAAGAGCATTTTGGAAACTATAATACATTCTTAGATTTACAGAAATTGTGTTTTGCAAGGAGGCATTGAGGGATGGCTAATGTGGGCATGAGATGAGCAAATGTTTCAGTGAGAAAAATCCTAGACACATTTAGCTTACATTGCGTTAGTCTGATGGGGCTAGTAATTCCATACAACGTGTTTCAATAGCAGGTGCGTGCTTCTGTGTGGGCAGTAATTGATTTAGATGTGGCAATCATTTGCAAGATAGAAATATAGGGCTTTGATAGTATTGGGTGTGATTATGGAGGAATTATAGTGTTTTGATTAAATTTAGAAGTACAGTTAAGGTGTAAGTCGTGGTTAGCTGAACATTAATAGTGAGGTTATGGGGATATGAGCTTAAAATACTGTGCTTGTGGACTCTTCTTTTTGTTTCTAAACTTTGCATTGAGATTTGGATGAGTTTATTAACAAAGATTATGTCTATCCATTGCCTCATTGGCTCTTTTTTCTGCAGGGTGGTGCTGATGAGGGTAAGGATCTGATAAATGCAGCCAAGAGAGAATTGAGAGAAGAAACAGTGTTACTTCGGTGGAATTTCTAGCAGAGGTTCGTGTTTAGATCAACTCTGTTAGATTTGAATATTAACTTGTACTCTTTAAATCTTGTGTTCCATCTCAAATGATGAAATGGATTTTTTTTTTCTGAACATGTCTGACTGAACCAATTCTTGGCATTGTTATGTAGACACCTTATTGGCTGAGTTATGATTTCCCACTCGAAGTCAAACATAAACTTAATTGTCGGTGGGGAACAAATTATAAAGGTCAAGCGCAGAAGTGGTAAGAACACAATTTCACCTAGAAATGATCATATGCATGATATATTGAAATTCGGTGGAACTTCTTGCATAGACTGCAATAATATATTGTTTACTACGACCGACTTTCACTTTGCATTTTTGAATTGTTTGCCCTAATTTCATTATTCCTTGTCTCTGTGAATCTCTTAGGTGACACACACCTTAGTTTAGTGGAAGTTATTTCTGTTTCCCTTTCTGTGTCATTTGAAATTGTGTGGTTTCTGTCTCCCATCTTTCCGCAATCATTTTTTATCGCAAACAATCTTTACCCCTTTTGGTGTAATTGCTAAATTTGCTTGATGCATAGACCTCAAGTATGGAAGATTTTTTTTTTCTTTGCAACATTGGTTGTCACATTCCACCACTAGTGGAAATTATTTTCTTTTACGATGTACCTCCAGTTCATGTGCATGGCTGGTTTACTAGGACAGCATCCTTGTCTCAATTACCATTCTAGTTTGTTTGTTTAGGAATTCTTGCATAATTCCTAACCTTTTTGTGTCGTAAGTCATTTCCTTACATACAATGAATATGTTCATAATCCAATTTGATTTCTCTGTAATTCATGGAGAAACAGGTTTCTTTTTAAGTTCACTGGAAAGGAGGACGAGATCAATCTTCTGGGGGATGGATCTGAAAAAGCAGAGTCCAACATGTGGTCATGGATGTTTCCCGAACAAGTTTTAGAGCTCATACGTAAACCTCACAACCCAAATTTTAATTTATATATTCTGTTAAACACCATATATTTAAAGATTTGTATCATTTTGTCTTATATTCTTAAAATCTCGGAGCAGGCTGTGGATTTCAAGAAGCCTGTGTATGCACAAGTGTTGAAGGTATTTAGTCATTTTTTGATGGAGGTAGATGAAGGAAATTGTTCTCAACAAGAGAAATTTGGGTAACATGCTACCGTTTTCCCAACAAGGAAATTTTTTAAAAAATGAAATACAGAAAATAATGCATCAATATAGAAAGTCTAATCCTTGAAAGAGTGATGGTTTTTATGTATCTAACAGCTAAATTAATCAGTTTTATACACCAAGAAAGAAGCCGTGCCGAAATAATTGGATGCCAAAGCTTCTCCAGCTGAAGTTGGTTGAGAGAAAGCTACGTGAGTTTTCTCAAGAACAAATCCTAAGCAAAAACTTCTCCTGCCAAAAACAAACAAATTGCAATCACTATGAAACAAAGAAATCATCTGAAAAACGGCAAAAAGAAAATTAGAATAGAGGATATTTATTTTATTACCTGACTGCATCGAGCAATTGACTTGCAATTCTTTTCCTTCTGTTTGAGGGACTAACCCATATAGCTCTAATGCCACAAACAGCTTGTATTGCTTCATTTTCACAAACAGTTGCACCGTTCTGCTTACTATCATATACCTTGCAACTACTAACACAAGGGTTTTTTTTCACAACTTCCCTTTGTAAAATAGTTCCCCCGAATTGGAGAGTTGTTGATTGTGATCTGGGTTTCTTTGAGATGTTGCTATCAGTTCTTTCGGCAACAGAGCTTGATACAATTTTGAATGCTTCCTTTATTGGTTCTGCGACTAGACAGCCGGCAATCCTCTGGGAGGAAATAAACAGATACACCTGCAAACATTCACAGAGATGAAAATGGTGGTCAAGAAAAATAATAAATGAATTCAAACTTAGCAACAGAGCTGCTTGTTGAACTTCTGAAATAGTGAACAAGTTAGGAATATATGGTAACATCAATACAGAAGCATAAGTGAATTGATATCATATCACACAACCATTTGGAAAACTTCACAAAATACTTTGGAATATACAAAATGCATTAGCATAAATCTACAAGTCATTCTTCAACGTGAACGTCCATATGCAAACTTGTACATAATTTTTAGCAATTTAGCTTTGAATTACAGATAATCATGTGCAAGTTCGCATTTCTAGCAATGCATAATTCTTCAAATGTTTCAACTTATTGAAACAGAATCAAGATACCTTACAGAGCTTATGGAAGATCCATCCTTCACCAAGATCAAACTCCATCATTTTCACCACTTCTTGAACCTACAAGACTAACAGAATCCCTATTAACAACCCTAATAAATATGAATTATAAAATTCATTTCCTACAAATCTATGAATCTTAATATAAATTTCCAAACTTGAACCTTATTCCTATGAGCAGGAGAGTCTTCATCTAATACCAAAACAATGCGCCTTCCTTCAACACAAGGCATATGAACAACTCTTTCATTGCGCCAACCCTGAAACAATTTAGCAATTTGATCAGACAAGCATTAAAGAAAACAAACCAGCAAAACACGTTTGAAATCAAAGGATTGTCAAGAACCTTGAATTGAATCCCATGTGTGTAGTTCTTGTGAAATGTTTTATGAACCTTTTCGTCGCCCTCATCCCCGGGAGCATACTTGAATCCACAAGTGGAACATGTATGAAGAAGAAAATCAGATTGGCCTAAGTCTAAATACAATTGTACGTAGGTTCTCTTCTTGTTTAGTGTTCTTCCACATGCCGTCGATTGCGGCTTCGAACACAAATTCTCTGATATGGGTTTCTTTGATGAATCAATAGTTGACTCTTTACTGATTTCACTTTCTTTGCCCTCCAATGAAACCCTAAAACCCCAAAAATTTATCAAGCCCAAGATTTGATGCTAATACAAACAGTAGATCTCGAAGTTTCAGAACAAACCCAGTTAGCAAAAACAGATATACGAACTAAAATACTAGAATTTATAGTATTTCTGCAAAAAAAAAAAAAAAAATTGAAATTACAATTCAATTGAGCAATATATAATACATTTCGAATTAACGACATAAAACACAATTTCTCTTTCCTCAATTCTCCTTCCTTTTCCATCAATTTTTTTAGAAACCAAACAAAACAAAAATTGGTCCCAATAAACAACAACAAAAACGATCCCAAATAAGAAGCATACCCATCAACGTGTTCTTGTTTTTGCCCGCTCGCCAACTCATCGTCTTGGTCCTTGAAAATCGGAGGCAGATCCGGAGATTCTGGCTCAGTCGAAGAAGATGATAGCTTGAAGAAGGAACTGATTTTGGATTGCATCAACGCTTTTGAAATTTGAATAATCTATTTTGGATTATGGCTCTTGGCAATTGTTCTATTTATTTCTTTGGCGCCAAAGAGTTTACAAATAATCTAGTTTAATAAGCTTTTCCCGCCTGCTGTTAAAATTTACAACCCCGGCGAACCGGTCTATTGAACCGTTTTTTAATTATTAAATTAATAATTACAGTTCTACCACAGGTCTATTAGCGTCGGAAAATTAATTTTTTTGTTCATTATATAGGTGTTTGTTTATATATATATATATCTCAAAATCGACTTTAGGGTTTTAACGAAATTGACCTAAAAGAGGCAATTGGCAGAGAAAGAGCATCTCCTCTCTTTGCCATGCCAATGTTGACTTAAATCTTTCCTCCTGCTTGGCTGCAATTTTCCCAGAATTTTAAGTACAAATTGTCGTAATTAATTCTTCATAAACTAAAACGAGTTGTCTGCTTATGACTTTGTTGACTTTGTTAGATGGGATAGAAACATTAAAAATTACATACTATATAAAAATGATTAAAATTCACCATTAATTAATATTATCAAACACTTTTTATAACATTATTTGGCTAAGCTCATCAAAGCTTCACAATCCGAAACAAAACCTATAGCTTCACTTAAATAATTTTCCCTGGTAACAGTTGTTCTCGCTTAGGGCAATCTCCCAATTGATTTCACTTGCATAATCATTTTCTTTGTCCAATTGTTAAATTAAAAATCATCCTTTGAATCAAAAAATACTGTCAAGTGTGATTCAAATTTTCTGTCGAACTGATTTCCGTTATAATGTACTCAAGGACTAGCCTCGGTGCAAAAGTTTCCCGTTTAGAAATTAAATGAAGAAATCCAAAAAACTTCAACCAGACAATGAGACAGCACTAGAGCACGATATGCTTTTAGCTTAATCCATTTCTGAGTTTCCTATTGCAAAATTTCACCTGTCTGATGATTTTAGAACTATACAATCAACTATGTGGGCGACAATTTTGAGTAAACCCCACATTTTTTATCCTCCTATTCTTAAAAAAAAAAAGGACGAGGCTATCTGCTAATTGACCAAAACTGCAGATATGCATGCCACTAAAAAGTTGCACTACAGACATGCATTTATGTAGTAACATAAGCTGAACTCATATAGATTCATCAGTCATAACTGCATGGTTCATAGACCTACCAATGCATATTCCATTCCTGAAGCTCAAGGGGTATGTTCTTCTTGCCTGATTAGTGTACTTCAAATCTGTACATTCTGGCAGAATGTATGCTTGCCTGAGAAAAAGGAAATAATTAAAATAAAAAAAAAAAGAATTAACCACATTTGATATGAGCATTTACAGGAATACTCTCAATGGCCACATAATTGTGTTTAGAATACTTTATGAGCTGTTGATAGTGAATTGAGCAGTGCCCGTTTCATTATATTTGTGCACACCTTCCATTTCCTAATGAGAAGTTGAAAAAGGAAACTTGACTCGAATTGGAAGTTCAAGGAAAATAAGTAAAACTGAACAAGTCTAGTACAAGAATTCCTAATACAGTGGAGTAAAATTATATCAAATTTCTCAACTTGCAGGAATTTCTCAGAAATAAGTACATAATCTGAATCATTTCTCCTAAAAAATTTATGCAAGCTGTACAAGCAACCACAACAAGGAACATGCAGAAAATACATAAGATGAAAAGTGAATATCCAAATATCGTATATTAACTCAAATACAACAGAAACTATTTTAAATGGGAAAGACCCCCACCAGTAAAAAAGTAAATAAATAAAAAAAACACTGACAACACAAAAGCTTATCCAAAAAACCGGGCCACACATACTTGACATCAATGAGCTCAGTTTTTGACGTCTCACACCAGCATAGTTATAGACACACATATATTTAGGTAAATAATTAGTTTATCTGTTCTTTGTTCCACACATACCTCTTCAAAAGTAGTTCTCGATATGCTCATTGAAAACCGCCAGAAGATCTATATGGGACATGAACAGAAATGAAACACATTAAATTCTCAGATAATGAAATGTATGACGGACCATCTCTCTATACCATGAATATGGGGAAAACTTAAAGATAACTATGGATTGTTTCAGAAGGAAGACTTACCAGAGCAACTAGACTGGGCTACAAACATCCTTCTAAATTTCTGGCACTTCATTGGGTAACATACTTGTAACCAATTTTAGTCGACCGTATGCACATTGAATTTTGTGCCTTTCTTCGATGTTCATGTTCGCTGCATCGGAGGACTGTACAAGGAATGAAAGCAGACCAAAAAACGTATAAATTAAAACCAATCACATGATCTGTGTCATCAAGTTAATTAATCGCCATCTGTTCACAAGGAAATTTGTATTGAGAATTTTAAACTCTGTACTAACCAACATTAATCAATACATAATCTACAATCAGCCAAATCTAATCTTATATACATTTACACCTAACATAGAAATCATACATATAGGGCATCGAGAAACACAAGTAAAAAGTGATATTTTTACACCAGTCAACGAAAGATCACATGTTCATTCCATGCATGCCATGCCAAGCCAAGTCACTTGGACATTGAGAGCTTCCAATCAGGTAATATTTAGAAATTAGAGTTGCCCTTTAAATTTTTACACAAAATTGGCAATTGTGTGCACAACTGACATTTAAATGTGGTACATATAACAGGAATATGTGCAAAGATGGCACATCTATTCAACATTGGGCTTGAACAACCATCAGTCCCACAAAATTATCGAGCTAAGTGTATTCAAATCTGCACATGCAAAAACGTTTTTGATTACCAAATAAAATCTCAGATAACGGTGGTTTTCCTTTGTTTTCTCTTTAAATTATTTTGAGAATCAATGTAAAAAAAGAATATTCCATGAGTTATAGAAAGAGAAACACTCTGCTGATAGCATGTTTTATGCTTAAGGTATGAAAAGATACCTGCAAAGAGTGTATGATCTGTAAAATATGGACCATCTCTTCCTTGAATGAAGAAATGATTTTCCGAACTTTAGAATCCTTGTGCATCAATAGAAGAGCAGAAACAACTCTCTTTATCCTATTTGAATTGTCCATTGCATATTGAGCATAACTATGAGATAAAGGCGATGAACTAGTTTCAGTTATTAGCGACCCCATCGAGTTCAAAACAAGTTTCAGAAGCTTGTGGCTTCTATCAAACAAGAAAAAGCTTGGTAGAACATAATAATAGCATCTCTGTTGATGAGTAAGGACACTGTTCTCATCATCATCTTCTGGAATACACTGCATCCAAGCAAAGTTATTGTCGATAAGAATCTTTTAAGAAATTATTGTGCCAACTGTCAACATGGTCGGCAACTGTGTGATCAGAAAATCATAAGCACAGCAGTGAACTTATCAATCTTGAGAAAGAACACAAAGAATAAACAATTAAGATTATGGAATCATCAGAGCAAGCTTCTTGATGAACATTTATCACTTGATAATTCATACAAGTCAAAAACATCCCAATTTCCAAAAGCACTGAAAATATACTTTGGACCATAAATCCTTCATATCATATTATTTGATATATTTTCTAAAAGAATGATCAAATATATTTTCCCACAGAAATGAAAATTTACTTTATGAAAGTCAATAAGCAGGAATACTATTTTCACACAATATATATTCCAGGAGATTCAAATCCAGAAACAAAGGAGAAATGTAAAAAAGACAAACATAAAAGGCTATAGTTTCAGTCAAGCAAAGACAATCTGATTGGTAGTGTTTTTCTACTTGGTGGAAGGTAGCTTAGTTTAAAATTGACACGCCAGCGCATACTTTGCACCAAAGCATTACTAACAAGAACTCAGAAGCAAGTTTCAATATGATAAATCCCAAGGGTTCCCAAGAACCAACATTCAGACAATCTAAGCAGATAAAACAAGAAAAGCATGGAATACCATTGAGAAATTTTTATATATTTCTTTTTCAATTTCATACAAACATGCTGAGAGTAGATGTCAAACAAGAAGAAGAACGCAAGACACTTACATGCATGACATCAATGAGATAACCCGAAAGGTAATTACTCAGAGTGATGATACCCTGTTCAGAAAGTCTTGTGGGTTTACAGTCTAGCATAACAAGCATTCTGAGCATGGCACATGCGTTATCTAGAGGTGGTCTTAGTAACTGCAACAACAAAATAAATGTAAATGCAAGAGCTTCACATTTGCAGAAAATAAAAATCTCTTAAGAACCAACTGTTGGTTGACCAAAAGATTAACAATAAATTAGTATATATTGAACTAAATAAAAATATGCAACGAAGATCTCACAACTACTGAAGTCAGAGATCATCAATGTAGAATAAGAAAAAACATTTTCAGAACACCACTTACTAGTTGGTCATATATTACTTGCTCCAGTATCTGGAAAACAAGAGAATCATCACCTATTTGAGACAGGCACGAGCAGACAGTATCGATGAGTTTCTTAAAAGTTCCACGATTTGAAATCGTCGCATCACTCTCCACCACAGGAAACATATTTTCTGCAAATGTCAAATTCCCTTTTACTTTCACATATATATTAATTAATTTAATTAATCAACCATGAATCCGTCTCGAATGTAATGTCTTAGCTCTTGTACCTAAAATAGAAAATTTCAAGAAGCAGCAAAGCATAATGTGTACCAAAATACTAATGTGCAAAAAGGTTTAGGAGTATTTTGCGGATGATTAATTCTCTAGCTAAAATTTAGCATTAAGCTATTGTAGATAACATTTCATTTTTTCCCTGCTGAAGATTTATTACACGAGAAAGAGAGTGTCTAAATTCTTATCAAGAAACCTTAACAAGTCAAACCACAAAAATAATATAAAATTAAATGAAAATATATTTGATACCTAACAGAAAATCTACCAAGAAATCTAGAATGAAAAGGTAATTTAACTCATTTTGCCAAAATTAATCAAGGAAAATAAAGGCTGTCTGATAGTCAGAAACAGAAAAGAAGTTGACCAGAGAAGAACTGTTGCCAGGGATACCAGGTAAAACTTTAAAACGGGATAATAAGGTGATGAAGAAACTGATGTGATCAGCAATCTGAATATGTCCAGCACTAAAAGCTGAATGCAGAACCTCCACAATTCGAAATAATAGAGATGAATCCAGCTCAGGACCTGCAATATACGATGAAGGAAGAAATTAAGAAGATTTCGTGATAGTCAACAGAAACAACAGAGTTTTTATAGTAACTTCCAGTCACTTTAACATTCATGTCATTTTAGTGAAAAACAGTAAAAGCAAATTTCCTTGACACTGTATAGAATCAGCATATGAAACCAAGTAGCCAAACATCTAGATATTTTTATCTCCTCTTTTCAGGAGGAACAACGGAAGTTTAAGTGCATATATCAGTTTCTAGGAAAAATTTACTCAGTTAACTGCAAAAAGACCTTCTCTAATCGTCAATGTCATCAACTTGGAATATTAAAACAAGTTCAAAAAAGCAATGACAATGGTCAGTGCACTTCAAATGCAGCACGATAGAATCCCCAAGGACTCAAAACATTAAGCATGTAATACAATGATTCTTACATAGGCAACAAAAAGCTATCGACTTCAGCAACAGCGGACTCCAGTTAGAGAAATAATAAAGGCCACAGATTGACAGTTCCTGAGAATCCCTAGAAAGCCTTATGAATGGACCATAATATATGTCTCCTGCAACAGAAGGAAAACTACAATTAGAAGCCAAGTAATAGTGCTTGAGTGGTGTTTTAACCGCTTACATATTTCACTATTATCATTTCATTACCTTCCTCTTGACATGAACTATAAAACTTATAAAGTGAGTACTGCATGTTCTCATATTCCCAGGAAAAGGAAGAATATGAATTAGCACATTGTCCAAGGCGAAGTATAAGATGCAATACAACCTGCAGCAGCATTCCGTTTTAAGAAAAAGGTTTACTCATGTCTGATACTAAAAGCTTAAGATGATGATTAGAAAAGATAATAATTAACATGGAAAGACATGCTAGGTTGCTCATATATTCATCTTCGACAAATTTGTCCATATTCAAAACCTTTTGCAAACCATAGCAGATAACTACCTGGGAAGAAGATGGATGCTTATCACCTAACAGGATTAGCAATTGGGGCAGAGCTCTTATCCAAGTAATTTGATGTTCAAATAACGGATCATTTGCATCAGGGTACACCATGTCATCTCTCTATTGTTTATGTAGAACATAAGAGCATTAACTATAAATATATACATATATATAAATAAATAAAGAAGGGTTTGGGCAGGGGAGAAATAGAGAGAGAGATCATTGACACAAAGCTTTTCCTCAAAAATAAATAAATCCAAGCTTACAGGAATAAGCATTTCTTCAGTAGCAGAAAGGCAAGCTAACTTAAGTGAAGATCCTGGATTACAATTCTCAAAGGTCTTGGTAAATGCCTGCAATAAAGTTTTGATTAGCATATATTCATTATCAATATTCATGCATCTCCCAGGAGCAGCTAGATCTTTGAACCACAAACACCAGTGTAAGAACATTCAATATCATGAAACAAGAGAAACATCCAATTGATGAAATTTACTGAGACAAGCAATCAGTGATCAAGTAATTCTTCAAAACACAAGTGAAACCTGAAGAAGACGAGACTTCCAATCACTTGCCACTTGCAGCACAAGCTTTGGAACAAAAGGCAGCAGCAAAAGTAAATGTTTTTCCCAGACTGCTTTACCAGACCGCATGTCACTACAGGTCTGAAAACATATAAATCCAAATCAAATCTATAAGAAACCAATACCAAATGATTTTCACCAAGTCGAACCGAAAAAAAAAAAAAAAAAAAAAAAAAAAAAGGGAAGACTTACTATAGAATTTCAGAACATCTCAACAGCAAACAAACAGATTCAGAGTAACAAGTTATTCCAAGGAATAAATGTGTAACAAAATGCAAATGACACTCAAGACCTGTTTTTGTGTTGTAATGCATTTCCTTTACAGGTTTTTCATGTTTATAAGGAAAGGATCAACAATTTCTTGTATGGTAATTGTGCAAGCAACTTTCTTCTTATTCTTCTTCCTTTCATGGTATTTTATCCTGTTCCCATCCCGTTTAATTCTAAAGTTTGAAAGAACAGCACAAACATATATATCTTCAAAAGCATGCACTGATTAAAAGGAAGCATCACACCTGCCCTTTTTTGGTCTCCTGCTAGTACTATAATAGTTCCACCCTACCCCTTTCCCCAACCCAAAACCCACCAAGCCTAATTGTTAATAACTTATTGTCTACTGGGCAATTATAGTTGGCTATGAAATCAGACCAATAAGATTCACCAATTTATACTATTTGGAAAAACAATAAATCATATATAACAATTTCACTAGCACACATTTATATGCATGACTGTCGTAGTTTCAAACCCCACCAAGAATTTTTTTGAAAATTTTGCAAATTTAGTGTTGAAAGAATCGGACCTTGCCAAGAAGTGCATTTTCTATAAATTCTACAAATTTCTCCAACAAAACAGCTGGAGGGCAGATCCATTCACTATAGCGCAGAAATATTTCTGTGATCACAACATTCAAGATAAAGTATCTATCATCCACCTGTCAAGTATTAAAGGGAAAAAAAAAAGGAAAGGTTAATGAAATCTCTTACGCTAGCAAGAGCAATTAATACAAACAAATGTTATAATCGTGAAAGTAACATCCCTCATAGAGGAAAAACAATAGAGAATATGAAACGATGAAGGCAGCAAAAACCGATGAGCATACATGTCATGATTGTGCTCATAGTTCAAAATCACGACTAAACAATGCATTTTGTCAATGTAAACTACGCATAATAGTCTACCATAATTGCTTGACTGTGTACAAGGATACCCCACAGGGTTTTCACATAAAACAGATGAAATAACAATATCAATTAAAAGTGGTCAAATTAAAAAAAAGCATATAAGAAATGATTATTTGGAAGCAAAGATAATTCTTTTAAAACTTAAACCAACATATACCTTTACAGAAAGGTGATGTGTTGGATTGAGGGGAAATACACTGAATAACTTCTTCAACAATACTGATGAGATAGTATGATCCCATATTTCCATATCAGGTCCTCCATAAGAAGGTTGTGAAAATGGTTTACCCTGGTGGATTTCGTAAACAAAAAACCCAACCGCAAGATCAATGCTCTGAAGTATAGAATGCGTACAATCAAATGATTGGGAATCCAGTGACAGCATGCTGTGAACCGACGGAAAAAAATCTTGGAAACAATTTATTAAAATTGGTACAAGGTCCTTTAGTTTCTTGATGATAGACGAAAACCCTACAGACAAAAATGCATAAGAAATGAAAACTATAGATATCTATTCACAACCCAAAAAATAAAAATAAAAAGGAAAGCACACAACAAAGAAGAATAAAAGTGATTACTTTGCTTTTACTATAAATGCATCTCCAACAAAGACTATCAGGTATGATAATCACTTGTTTCTTTACTAAGGAACAAAGACCACATGCAAGACATTTGACTGCAATGCAAAATAACAAGGTACTTTCACATACCAGCAGATTCTGTAGGCACATTGAGCTCAAAAGCATGTAATATCTTTTGTCCAGCAATATTCTATGAGATTAACAAAAAGAGTATTAGCAGCAGAAGACTGCTTAGAAGACAAAAGGTTTGACAATCAACAGCATGAGCATCTATATATATATATATATATATATGTTCGAGTAAATACTATAGTTCACTGTGCTCAGAAAGAATTATATTATGTGAAGAATCTTAGACTTCAAAAGCTTTACACCCAGGTACCATACCTAACAGATAAATCAGGAAAAATTCCACCGACCTCTCTTGAGGCTTGGCTAAAGTACAAGTAACCCCACTCGTTTAGAATTTGATAAAATTATGAAAATTGTCATAAACCTCCCCTAAAGTTTCATAAGATTTATCAGAAACCTCCACTATAAGGAGGTCTCTGCCTATTTTCTAAACCAGGTACATCCATCTCTAATTAGGTCAAACCTCAAGAGGAGTGAATGAAATTCACCCAAAAAATTAAGAGGAAACAAGGTAATTCTTCGGGTATTCTATATTGTTTCCCTAAAAGAATTAAATAAACAATTCCTATTACTTATGGTTAGGAACTTTTTATCACTTAATTCAACCCAGTCAGTCTAAAAACTTAAAGAAAATTTCATAAACGTTTTTTACATGTAAAAAAAAACAGCTTCTTATCTGAAAATTTGAATGTGTAAACCAGATATCTGAAATTAAAGCATGTTTTATCCTTTTTTGGTAAAAACATATTTTTTAATCTGTGCATACAAAACACAGCTGCTTCTTTTTGCAAGATATCTGCAGCATGCCTATCCCATGCCAGCACACATTTAAAAAAAGAAAAAAAAAAACAATGCATCGTCCCCGTGTTTATTTTTTAGCCTATTCATCAGTGTAATGTAATACTGCAAGCCTTATCTTTTTAGTCTGTGAACAGCATTAGAACATATTGAACCAAGAAATCACATATATTCATAATCAACTCTGTTCAAGCATAGCAAATCCTACTTAATATTGTCTATGCTACTCAACTCAACGGCTCAAGTCTCCTTGAGCCAGCAACCCATATCAGATAATATATTTGCCCCTCCACAAAGCTTTACACATTTTTAATAGATCATGAACATGCTTCATGGAGGGGCTCTTAGGTAAGATGATATTCAACTGTCAAAATAAGAATACGAAAATTCAGATTCTACTAATACAAGAAACTTCAGTTTCTAGAGATGATATATCTTTAGTTGGATGAAACAATCAAATATGGATGAAGATGCAATAATTGCATAATAGTGTCCTCCATAATAATGGTTGCTGAACAAATATATGGTAGATAGTAATTTGTTGATAGAAGGTACCTTTTCGCATGAGTCAACTTTACTCTTATTACATGGCAAGAGAGACAAGCAGCGCACCAAACCAGCAAGAGCACTTTTGAGCTTGCCCTTGTCTTCCAAATAGAACTGATTCTTCCGTAAAATATCCTCATAATTTTGAAGAATCTATTGATGAAAAAACCACAAATGAAACTTTTGAACATGTAAACCAAAAGGAACGATATCATTGAAAGACTCGATATCTGAAATAAAACTAAGGCATCCAACTAGAAGAAGCAATGAAGGACACAGTTACAAGAAATACTGACAAGAAAAAAGAGAGAGAGAGAGAGAGAGAGAGAGAGAGAGAGAGAGAGAAAAGGCTAGCAGTGTCATAATGATGAATGGCAAACTAACCAGTAATAGACCTTAGTCTGTTATCATAAGATATATAAGCACCTACCAACCAACTTGACCCATAAACTTACTGCAGAATATTCTTTCAAAGCAACCTAGCAAACTCAATCAGAAATTTAACCCAATTACATTTTAAAATGTCTATAGAGCTCGTATTCTTCCTTTTTTCTCCACTAGAATGCAATCTGTGAAGGAAATTTCTTAAAGAAAAGGAAAATAAATAATAAAAATAATTGGTATTTAAATTGAAAAAGTATGATCACTGTAATAAGACCTCCAATATGTATACATATAGTACATGCATATGTAACATGAAAAGTATTATAAAGTTTTTAATTTCAGGAAAGTGTATTATAAAATTCGGACAGAAGGCTATAAATTTCAAACCTCAATGATGTATTTCCTTTTCCCAAAGAAAACCTAAGGCCTCAACATCCATGAACAAAAACCAATAAATTCTTAGCATGATATGCAGAAAAAAAAAATCAAATAGAAGAGGTCTGTATATGCAAATAAGGCAAGCTAACAAATATCAAAAATTAAAAAATCCAAGAAAACCCCACTGTGCCAAAACACAACCAAGCCCATTAAGTTGTTATGCACTTATATATGCATAAACTTCACTATATTTGTTTTTTAATCAACAATATCCAGTGCAATTGTCTGAGAAATAAAAAAGTAACAATTGAACTTTGTCAATAAATGCACAACTTTATGCAACATCATTATCAACAACAATAACAGTGACATATGAGTCCAGGACATGATAAGGTGAAAATTTGGCTTCTTGTACAGCTAGCATCCAATTATACTTATTAGGATCGAATTCCCTCAAAACGTTTCTTATCGATGTTCAGAAAATGACACAAATAATATATAGGTACCTTTTCAGCATACAAGAAGAAGGAAGGTGGATAGTACTGCACAACAAGGTCAAAAAAATTGAAAGCCATCAACCGAACATCGATAGCTAAATGTGTCATCGCATTAAAAATATAGGCCATCATTAAGGAAACAAAAGGTCCTTGACTATCCTGGACAAGAAAGCATAGAACCATTAGATAATTGGAGAAATTGTTGATTCTAAAAGCAATAAATATAACAATAACAGCAATAATGACAAAACATTTCATACGATGGCTTAAGTTAAACTGCCCAAGAAACAAATTCATGAAGCTAACAAAAGGAGAAGCATGAAATGCAAAGAACCTTATTGTCTTGACGAAAAAAGATATACAACCAGATAAAACATGTAAACAATATTCCCCGTCCAAAACCGAAACTGAAATCACATTTTATAGAGAAATGCAAAATAAATTACTCTTCCCCAGGTCAAATCTCCTTTTGACATCTACCCTCCATAACAGAACTGATGACACATGGTGTACAAAAATAACCATTACTAGAATATAGGAAAAATAATAACAAAATCAACACATCTAGCACTTTCTTGGATTGAAAAACGGATAGGTTTCTTTGGACTTATGCATGAATAGTTCTCTGGCACTTAAAAGCACTTAACATTAGCATCTACCACACTCCTAATGAACGTGATCAAATTTCTGAGAAAAGAACAAGAACAGTTTTTTTTCTTTCTTCTACAAGCAACTCCCAAGTGGAACAAAAAAAATTATTAAAAATAATCTAGATACATGTAATCACACTATGATACGGAGAAGACTAGTTAGAATAGGAAGAATTAGATGGAAACATTGTGATGCCACTAGGGTGTCTAGCAACATAATTGGCAGTGAGTATGCTGAAGACTGTTTATACAATGAAATATGAATAACGACTGGCTCAAATGTGACTATCCAACAAAAAACTGAAGAAAAGATTTACCTCTTTACATCCAGGAAATATCACTGTCTTAAGTAGTTGATATAGCGTTTCTTTGACAACTTTATCATCATCACAGATACGCTCACGTAACTTTTCTATAACAGCATATCTATGCAACCTCAACTCAGCTGGATACTTTTGAAACAATTCCTTAACGCCCATCAATGCATCTTTAAGAAGATATAAAAGGTGACATCAAAATCAACATTGCAACTCAGTACAAGGGAAGAAACAAATACCAGCATTAAACCTAAACTACATAACCATTAAAACTTCCAAATACGTAACTTCAAAAGCATGAGACTAATTAAAAGATTTTTTACAAAACAGTAACAATGAAAGCATTTTAATACAATAATATATTCATAAATCACAATGCCAAACGAATAAATAAATCAGTACAATAAGTAGGAGTGATCCTCGCTAATTGAAAAATGATAAACCCTCCTATCGGGTTCAAAATAACAAGATTGCAAACTACTTTTTCTCAATGCTGAAATGGTGCATTATTTCCAGGGTCCAATCGACATCCTCTTGAAGGCTCAACATCAATATCTTAAACAAAGTGAACATTTTACCAAAAATAATAAAATACCTCTCCGAACTTTTGAGTTGTGATGAGATGTTTGTTGAAGAAGCTCTTTTAAAGTCAAGCCCTTCTTGCTAACAGCTAAACCTGACTTCTCCGATGCCACACTTTGCTCAGGAAGTAAAATCGCTGCTCATCAAACAACACTAGTAAACATTCAACAATAATATTACTAAGTATAACAACAGTCAATCTAAAAATGAAAAGAACACCAAAATTTAAACATACAATTCATACCAGAACATTCATTATAATAACTAGAACATTGCTAAAGATTAAAAAAAAAAATAGACAAAGTTCTTCTCAAGGGCAGATTTTCCATTGAAATAGACAAAGTTCCCTTCACATTATAATCATGAACTACAATCACAGAGAAAATAAGTAGAAAAAGGAGATGGTCATATCAAATAATCTTCACCTTTGGATTTAACCTCAGTATTTGTAGCATTTTTCGGCGGTGGCAACTTTCTGCCAAGCTTTCGTTTTATTTTCTACGAAGAAAAAAATCGAAAAAGTAATAACCATTAATCAGCCTTGAAAAGACAACATCAAAATCAAAATTGAAAATAAATAAAACTTACTTTGAAATCGACACCGCGCTTTTGCGGCTTTTGCGGCTTTTGCTGCTTCTTCGATGGAGCCTTAGAACGTGCCATTGCTTGACCAGCAACGTTAACGTGCTGGAAGCGGAAGCGGAAGCGGAAAAGAGCAGTTGCGTTTTCCGAGCTTTGACGCTTACCAAACAACTCTGTTAGGAAGAAATTTAAGAGAGAAAATGAATTCTGCAATAATTAGTGAAAATTCAAAAGAAAAAAAGTTTCTATTTTAAATTTTTTTCCCCTCTTCTGAAGTTTGCTTTGAGAGCAAATAGAGCGGCAGTGTAAATTGTAAACCCTCGGTGGGAAGGATTGTATGAAGTCAAGACTTCGAATCGGGTTTGCTCCGGATTTGACAAGAACCATTGGATCGGGTTTCAAATTTTTAGGATCCGGAGTTATTATGTATCCATCATTAAGCTTTAGAAAAAAATATATGAATAATAAGATTTTTTATTTTAAATATTCCAAATTTTATTTTTTAACCAATAAAAAAATAAATTGTAATATAACTAATTTTAAATAATTAATAATGGGTTAACTTTTATTGTTATTAGAGTTTAAGGTGATTTAATCTAAATTGACTTTTTTGACCTATGTTTCCTTTATAATAGTGGGTTAACTCTTTATTTTGAGGTGATTTAATTTAAATTATTATTTATTTATTTATGCTCCTTTGATATTTAAAATTGTTGTAAGAACTAAAATTAGTATTTTTAAATTTGTAAGAATGAAATTGTTATTATGGTAAATTAAAGAGTAATTGGTTTTCATTTACCTTAAAATTTTAAAAATTACCACTAATTTTAATATTATTAATTAAAAAATTATATTAATAATTAAATTAAATTAAAAATGATAAAAAAAAATTACTTTTAATTTTAGATTAAATTTTAAAGACGGGTCTCCAACTCCAAGCTCATCAACCCGAACCGAACCGCAGTTTCAGCGGGTCACAATTTATTTTCGTTCATTTTAATAATACTAATAAACCCAAACCTTTTTTACTTTCTCGCAACAACCGATCAATTTCAATTCTCATCCCAAAAAATCGAAAATTTTCCCGTAGTTATCGGCTGAATGGATATGAAGTTTCAAACCCTAACACAACCACAGACGCAGCCGCAGCAGCAGCAAGAATCACTGCTAGTAGCGAACCCTAATTCGAATCCCGATCCACCTCCGCAATCGACGGCGGAGGCACCACCTAAGCAGGTAGCGCTAGCGATGGAGAGACTAGCACAAGCAGCTCGGCACATTGCCGACATTCGGTTGGGCGCCGATCGGATTCTAGAAGCTCTATTCGTGGCCTCGCAGCCTCACCAAAGCAACAAACCTACGCATTTGTTCATTAAAGAAGACAACGCCATGCGCCAGCACCTCCAGGACCTTCGCTCCATCGGTACTCGTGTATTTTAACCTTAAGGATCAAGAATTGTTATTGTGTTTCGTAGTTTGAATTGTTTTTTACTTATGTTAGGAAGGCAACTGGAAGAATCTGGAGTTTTGAATGAATCTCTTCGGTCGCGAAGTAACTCTTGGGGTTTGCATATGCCGCTGGTGTGTCCTGATGGTGCAGTTGTTGCCTATGCTTGGAAACGGCAGCTCGCTGGTCAGGCTGGTGCGTCTGCTGTTGACAGAACCAGGTGCATTTCGAGTTCATTGTCATACTAATGCCAATTTCATTTTATGATCTAGTTTCTGCAATGTTATATGGATTTTGAGATCGAAATTGGTTGGTGATAGTGTTTCATTGGAAATTGGATTTAAATGGCTTATCCGTATGTTAAGTTTTTCGAAGCTTATGTTACAAACAAGTCTAATCTGTCTGTGGCTTAATCGATTATAAAATGTCTTGGAGTGTGATCAGTGCAATTGTTAATAAATGTTTGAAGAAATGCAACTTGCTTTTTTGAAGTTTTAAGACCGAGCATTTTCATTTCTTGAAGGAACAAGGAAATGTAGTTAATTTTGTGTATATAAGCCACACGTTATGGAGAGTGCTTTTGTGAGATGGAGGGATTATGTTACATAATTGTTTCAATGGGAACCTGTAGGCAAAGTTATTTGCCTACTTACAAAAAGAGGCTTAGGTATAGTGCTTAAGATTATTGAGCCAAAAGCTTTTAGGTATTTTACAATCACTTGTTTGATGGATTTTGTTTCGTGCATTGGGTTTACATGAAATAAGGATTCGTACTACAGTCAGTTTTCTATGCTGTTGAGGTATTTGAGTATTGATCTCAGTGCCGCTCCTGCAGTTATATAGGGATTTTCGCGAGCAAAGATAATTATAGTAGTTTCCTTTTGGGTGCAAAATGTATTAACGCTTGTCTATTTTGGCAGAGGCAGTGTAGCTTGAACAGGGTTTATGAATTTATGAAATTGAAAAGAGAATTTCAGAGAAAGAGAAGATCAACAGGAGATATAAGTCTCAAAGCGGGTGAAGATAAGATAGCTCAAATTGAAATTAAGTTTTGGAAAAGGAGAAAAAAGGCATAAACATGAGCATGTGGCTATCCACGAACCAAAGTCCTGTTAAAATTTGTCACCTTTCTAGGAATCCTAATTTGAGTCTTTGTATGGCTTATTTTCTCATCAGCAATGTATAAACAGAACCTTAACTTGAAATCCTTCATGTTGGCCTAAAGTTGCATAAATTACCCTAAATATGTTTAGAAGTATGCTCAAACTCATAAATAAAATTTTCAGTATTCTTTATGCAAAATAGTCAGAAATGAAAAATAGGCAAAACACATGCAAAAAATTTAACAAAGAAAAAAAAATTATAGTGAATCTTGCACTTTATGCTTTCCTCTTCTTTCTTCTTTCCAAATCTTGTCTCTTTTGGCTTAAAGGATTTTAGAATGCAATGCCTATAAACTGGGTTTAATCAAGAGTTTACTAAATGGTTGTTGTTAATGGCTGCACATCATGGATAAATGATAAACATTTTTTTGGTGGTCAATTACAAATTGGTCATTATGATTTAATTGAACTTCAAGCTGTCCTTAGGAAGTTTATCAACTTGTGCTTCTAATCTTTTCAGGTTAGCTCTCAAGGCCTTCACAGATCAGAAGAAGCGTTTTTTTCCTCATCTTGATGATAGACTGAATGGTCAGAGTGCAGAACCAGGATCAAAAAAGCACTGTGGTTCCCAAGCTCTACCAGCCAGTAACCAAGAAGAGCTTAGTGATTGCAAAACACTATCAGATGTTCTAATGCGCTTGGAAAATGAAGTTCCAAATTTGAAAATTTTCACTTATGAACGACTGGACTGGTTAAAAAGAGCTTCTTCACTGCCCAGTTCAGCAAATGAGAGTCCCTTAGAATTACTAAAAGAGCATAGTTTTCATAGTTCAAGTAAATTGAGACCAGGATTGCAGAACACTGTTGCTTCTGACAAGGTTGCCGTAGACAAGGTTGCGGTGCTTGAGTTGTTGTTCCCTTCTGTTTTCAGGGCTATAGTTTCGTTGCATCCAGTTGGTTCTATTGAGCCAGATGCAGTTGCTTTCTTTTCTCCAGATGAGGTAATTTTGTTTTTGTATGCATGTTCCTGCAATTTCCGTTTTAAGTTTTTTTTTTTTCCTTCCTTTCTGGATGGTATTAACAGTTAGTTTTGCTGCTTAAAATTGCATCTTTTTACCATTCAAATATTAGAGCTGCTTGGTATAAATGATGAGTTTACCACTTGAAGCTCCTAGCAATAGAATGTTGTATAAGAGTGAAGTGGCTTGTTATAGTGGAAGTTTGGTTTTGTTTATTTACTCTTTTGTCTTCTACCTATACGATGTACGTTGTTTTAGCTGGTGTACGTAAACAATCTGAGCTAAACCTAGCATTTAAGTGTGACTTTAATTTTGTTAAGTTGATCAAAGCATCAGTGGAGACCAAGTGCAACCCTATACAAATTGTCTAGATGAGCTAGAGTTTGTTCATGAGTCTGAACTGTGCTTATTCATTAGCCTTATGGCTGAATACAATTTTAAGCACTGCTTTTGGCTTGAATAAGGTGTTAGGGATCATTATTCAAGTCAGGCATAGACCAGGCTATCATTTATATTCAAATTGACCCAGGTTTAATTTGATAAATCAAATCTTACTGGGCTGCTCCTGTACAATTATTGTGATTATTAGAAACCTGCACTTAACTACACATTTATGTACACCTATATATGTAAATGCAGAAACATATGCACAGGCACTTAGAATTGAAATGAGTTGTATAGGATCGATTATGAATTGTGTTTTGGTACAATATTCAAATATCTTAAAATTTAAATATTTATCTATTGAGCACATGAAATTCTATGTGCGTATGAAGTAAAACATGACAAAATTGCATGTTAAATTCCAAATGGTCTAACATCAGTCAGTCCCATTTGAAAGATGCAATAATTTGAAGTGCCAGCCCCAGTTTTGAACTATCTTTAACTTATTTAGTGGGTAATTAATTTGAACCTGCTGTTCATGACTCTCTTTCATTTTCAAGACTTGGATGCTTGCTGGCTTTCATTTTATTTGCCTGGTGCTGTTTTCAACAGGGAGGCAGTTACATACATGCAAGAGGTTCTTCTGTTTACCACGCATTTAGATGCATCACGGTAACAGCCTTGCTGCTCAATTTGTGTTTCTATTGTTCAGATGGCTCATATGTTGAGATCAATTATCAAACTTGAAATTTTGTGTTCATACATTTTGCATTTCATGGTTGCAGGAGCATGCTGGTATGGCACTACATTATTTTCTTGGGTTTGAAACTGAAACAGCTCTTTATTCCCTTCTGGTATGATGTAAAGTCCTACTGGATTTTCTATTGCTAATTGAACTGACAATTTTAATCCCTTTGTTGATTCCACAGTTATGAGTTCTTACTCCTGTTTTTGTTTTTGTAGCACTGGATCTGCTGCTATCAAACCCTATTTTCCAAAGTCTGCAGGTGCAACTCTCGCCCTTTTTAGCTTTCTTGAATTTCTTTGGTTACTCCAGGGTAAAAATTGACAGGTTGTGATGGTACAGTAAGTGCGGACGGCTACTAGCAATGGACAAACGCTTGGCTTTATTGCTACCTCCTGTTAATCGTTCTTACCGCCACTTTTCTCCTGTGGTAACTTCATCAAACCAGACCGTTTCCTCAACAAAGGACCAGAGTTCGGATTGCCTTAGTACTTATCATGTTGGTTGCTTTTCGGAGGATGCATAGTGGTATCAATTGGTGTTGTTTAAAGTAACATAGCGATCAGAAGTAACCATTCCAACACCCCTAACTGATTTTTCTTTCCTTTTGGCTCTTTTCCTTGTTGAACTGCAGTCAGCGGTTAGAATTTGTCAGCTGATATAAAGGATAATTGAAATATGTTCATATTTGGTGACACCCACATTTTGTTTATAGTTCTTTGTTTATGCTAATTGTCATAAGCATTACAACTGTCCACAGGTCCTTGTAGTGCTTCAATTTTCATTTTTCACTATAGAAATAATCTTTGCCCGTAGCTTGTCTATAATGAAACTACAAACTGTCAAATATAAGTAGGTAGGTGATTAGTAGAATTGAGTATTTATCGAATATTTTTTTTGTATTTTTCTATGGAAAGTTAAGCGAAAGTATGATAGTAATATAGTATTTTACGTATTATCCATTGATCTATATCAATGATAATTGTTGTAATCAAACTATTATATTAATTATAATTCAACAATGTTATTAATTTACAATATGTAACAATTATAGGTAACTATTACTTTATTTAAAATATAAATTCAAAACAATAAACTTTACTTGAAAAGATACTTCACTAGAAATACCAAACTTGAGATGCTAATTACAAGTGTAGTTTTACTTGCAATAAAATCATAATATATGTTCTTAATATTTTCATTTATTGAAATAAATAAGTATTTAATAAAAATTTTATTAAATACACAACTGCATTACTTAAAGGCGTTTGGCTGCATTATACAGTATTATTTCATTGTTCTCTATTAAAATTTATTAACCCATGTTTGGAAGCATTTTTTCATACAAAAATAATGTTGAGCAGATTTGACCTGTTTTGTTTTTTATTTAAAATATTAAAATTTATATATTACTATTTATTTATATTATATAATATAATATAATATTTAATAAATTAAATAAAATAATAATTTATATACATAGAGTTCAACTCAACACTAAACATAATATTACATTAAATTTTACTCATTTTAATTTATTACAATTTATTATAATTTGGTATATTTAAAATAATATAATTTAATACGTAAGGAGTCCGTCTAATTTAGATGCCCAGTAGTTGTCCACGTAAACGTCTAACCCTCCAATTGTTTGCCATCTCATGGCAGTTGATTGGCACAATCAAAGCAATTTCATTAGAAAAAGTCAAAATTGCCAGCTGTCAACCACATGTCAAGTACCAAATCAACCAAACCAGTAATTCACGACACTCACGTAACCGCATCTGCCCATGTATTAGTGCTGCTTCAGTTATTGCATGCATTATGCATAACTGAAAACGACCTGTTGGGTCTCCGTCAGGGTGACCCGAACGACAATGACGCATCCCCACTACGGTTCCTCTTTTATGTTAAGCAACTAACAACTGTATCAGTATATGTATGTGGTAGATATAAAATAATGGAATGGCTAGTGCCAAGGTTAATGCAGCCAATGAAATTGCGTCTTGATAGGACCCTCTGGCCTGGAATCTTGTTCGTGCGTTCCATCCGTCAACAGTGTATTCCTTGTCTGGCTCCATATTTCTTTTCCCTTATAAATTTATGTCCTTTTAGACAAAGAACTAACGAGAATTTACATCTGGCTATCTCTACTCTCAAATATGGTATAGCAGTACAGTACGATTATTTAGATGTAGATATCCGAATTATACTGCCATATGTTGAGAGAGTAAATTCATTTTTCAACAAGATTAAACTAAGGGTTTGTCTACGATACAACTATTGTCATAAATATGAACTTGAAAAAAAAAAATTTAATGTAACATGTAACTTAAAGAATGTTGTAATGTTATTTGTGAAATCTAACACAAAACTTGAAAACGTTTTGAGGGTTGTAATGTTATGATTGGTGTGTTGTAATCAAACCCAGATTATCCTTTAGGGATATTGGTACTAGTACAAGATCCTTAAGAGTGTAACATTAATTTGTGCCTTAAGATGCTAATAAGCAATTAGCAGATGATATTTGAATGTCTTGTTTGATTAAGGTTTTGTTTGGTAGGCTCTTAAAACACTTGTCTTGAACAAATAATGTGAACAGTATAAAACTCATGAGCATGAAACTTCATATAGGAATTAATTTATCATAAATAACCAGTTCTCATTCATAATGGCTTCTCTATATCTACATCACAAACAATTGCCATAAAATCTCACAACTGAAAGTTCAAAGCCTACAACACATGAGACCTCTTAAGTACGATGGAGTCTGTATCTTAATCAGCATAACAAAAGAAAAATAGCACAAAAAACGTATTGACATTGAATCCTCGAACAGGATTAAAAGAACACGATATATCTACTCCTACCAACATGAGCGAAAGAAAGCCAAAATATTACCTCCCATCGGCAGAAGTGAAAGACTCAGCAAAACCAGTCGGTCTTGCAGGTATACTACCTTTGCTGTCTTCTAGGTCCATATAACTTATGTCCTTGCCTTCTGCTTCCTGCCAGTCTTTAACCATTTGGTTTAGTGGGAGGCTGTAATCAATTCCGCAATATTCCTCTGGGTCATCATTCAATGGTTTCCATTTTTCAACAAGTGGTGCTAGTACATTCACAGCATGACCCATATCTGGCCGTTGAGACGGTTCCCTAGCAGTGCAGTGTCCGGCCAGTTCAGTAATGACAGAGATACTCTCAAATGTGTCATCTGTCACGTCTAGGGCCGGGTCAATGGCAGCTCTAAGCTTCTCCTTGTCCGATTTTATGGTCCAGAACCACGCAGCCAAGTACTGCCTTTCCTCAGGCCTGCTCTCATCTAAAGCCAACAATCCAGTCAATAGCTCCATCAATACAACCCCAAAACTAAAAACGTCAGCTTTCGTTGTGATCTTTCCTGTCACTGAAACAATTAGAACATGAAAGTCAGAGTTGGTATCGTAAGGACCAGGATAAAAGAGGTGATAAGTAAGGTATTTTCCTGCCAGTCGCAGAAATAATAAAGTGAACAACCAGAAATTTCTAATCATCTAACATCTTGGCTGGTAAGCTTGGTGAATCCTAGCCCAAGGCACTAACTTTTTTCCGGATATGCAATTTGTCTTCATTCAATGTTCTGATTCATTTAGGCTTAAGCATGCGACAGATACTATAATAGTTATTTCTAATTGTACGAGTGAAACCAGGTTAATTCTTGCCAAATAGTTCATTTAATTTAGGCATAAACTCAATACAAGAAAACCTTGTAACTGAAGTAGGCTTGGAAAAGATACACTAATCCTATAGCCATTTAGCTCCAATTTGAAAATAGTTCCAATTTTTTTGTAAATAACACATTAGCTTTGGAACTAAACGAAGATTATCCATATAGAATTTCATTTAACGGATTGGAGAGGAATTAGAGTGCATACCAGCATATTCTGGTGCCAAGTATCCAAAAGTCCCAGCAAGCCGGGTGACCACAGATCTCTCCCCTTCAGGAGCAAGCTTTACCAGTCCAAAGTCTGAAACTTTTGCTCTGAAATCATCCCCAAGTAAGATATTTGAAGATTTCAGATCTCTGTGTATGAAACTCCTGTGAGCAAGATTATGGAGATACTCCATTCCTCTGGCAACGTCCAACGCAATATTTAGTCTCCTCTTCCAAGAGAGCGGCTCAAGTTCAAAGTTCTTCCAATGGAAAAGATGCTTACTTAGAGCCCCCTGAGGCATATACTCATAAACAAGTATTCTCTCATAGCCTTCAACAGAATAACCCAGTAGAGATACCAAATTACGATGCCGGACCTTGGAAAGAACAGCAATTTCTGCCTGGAATTCATCCAAGGCTCTGTTGCTAATAACACCAGCTTCCATCCTTTTCACTGCTATTTGAGTTCCATCCTCCAATTCTCCTTTGTAGACAACACCGAAACCTCCACGTCCAAGCTCCTTCTCCGGGGAAAAATTCTTCGTCACGTTTCGAAGAACTTGCACCGATATGACCAGATTCCCAGCTTCAATGACATGAGACTCGCCAATTCCACTACTGTTTCTGCTCCAAGTACCACTCCCAGTTACTGTAGAAGTGCTTCCATTGGCAACAACAATCTTAATCATATTTTCTGAATCGGATGGATCTCTTGGGTGAATAACAAGGGAATTTGGATTCTGGACGGTGTTTTTTCTTCTCTTCTTGCAGTAATATATAGATATAGCTATGGCCAGAAGTAGAAGAACTGTAACACCTACAATTGGGGCTATAATTACAACTAAAATGGCCCTTTCGGAATTTTTTGGTTTGGTTGGTTCAGCAGAAGAATGCTTAGGACTAGAACTTGAACCTTTGGTTGGAGTAGATGAGCTCCCCGAAGAAGAACCAGAACCAGGAGAATTCCCCGATTGATCACCATTCAACAAAGGATTCCCATTTAAGGAAACTTTCACAGAATCACTGAATGAAGGCAGTGGAGGAGAAATGTTGTTCCAACTGAGATCCAACAACGTTAAAGACTTCAAACTAGTCCAATTTGTCGGAATCTGCCCCGATATATTATTAGATTGAAGCTTAATTTGAGAAAGGGAATCTAAATTTCCAACTAAAGGACTCAGAGTACCACTAAGATTAGAAGTAGGCAAATTAATAACAGTAACTTTTGAATTTGAACCGCAACTCAATCCCAACCATGACTTACAAGGATCATTACCAGACCATGAAGAAACAAGTCTTGGAGGATAATCCAACCCACCAAGGAAATCAATAAGTGCCATAACTTCTGGGGCACAAGAAAGCCCCGCAGTCGATTGACAGAATGCATTTGAAGTATAACTATATTTATATGCCTTAAACTTCGGGACAGGACCCATTAACATGTTATTGTTCAAATCTAAATTGTCTAATGGCAAAGAAGCTAAGCCTGAAGGAATTAAGCCAACAAATTGGTTACTATTGAGATTAAGATCTTTCAAGGAAGTTAAATTACCAAAACTCTCTGGAATTGTTCCTGTGAAGTGGTTCCCATGAAGCCATAGACTCCGAAGGGAAATCATATTTCCCAAAACATCAATTGGACCAGTCAATCCACCTCCTTGCTGATCATTCAACCAAAGATACACCAAATTCAAGCCCTTAAAACTTGCAGGAATTGGACCAGACAAGTTATTGTTTGAAAGTCTCAAGTTTTGCAGAGAAGAAAAGTTACCAAGAAAATCTGGCAATTGACCAACTAAGTTACAACTCATGCAAGTAAGATTGGTGAGTTGTGCTGAACCTTGCAAACCCTTTGGAAATGACCACCCTGTACTAGCATTAAAATTGTTATGATCCAACGCCAAGAATTGCAAATTTCCAAGACCATCAAAGAAATCAGCAGGAATAGTGTCAAAATTATTGTTATCCAAATATGCATATTTCAAATTCGACAACCCACTAAAAGTTGGCAACCTTCCATTAAACTGGTTCTTTTGCAACCCAAGATTTTCAAGCTTGGAGAGCTGGTTCAAGTTCTGAGGCAAAGAACCTTTCAACCCAACATTCTGAACCTGAATCTGTGTAACCCTTGAATTCGAACAGAACACATGCTTCCATATAGGCGGACCGCAAGGGTCGCCACTTTTTGGCCACTGTAAAAGGTCCGGATTCTCCAAGTTTTCCCTGAACTGATTGAGAATATCAATGTCACCAGGGTCTGTTGCACTCCAAACCAGTGTTACAAAAGTGAAAAGTAGCACTAACACAAGGACGGTTTTCATTGTAGATCTGCACTGTTGTAGCATGGTTCATAAAGAACCATGAAAGTTGAAACCACCGAAAAAAAAAAAAAAAAAAAGAGCCTCTAAGTGAGCTTTATTTCACCATCAATGGCTGCTTTTCTGATATACCCGCCTCAAATCTTTTATGCAGAAATGAAGAGAACTAAAACAGCACAGAATTCAGTTCACATGAACACTGAAAACCGAGTTCATGAAAGAAGAAGTTAAACGAAAAACAAACCACACACAGTAAAGACCAGTTCCTCTCAGTGTGACCAAAAAAGAAAAAAGAAAAATATATATATGAACAGGAAAATAATCTTAGCCTTGGGAACCTAGTTTATGCAGCAGTAAAGTTCGGATCTTTGATGAGAGATTTTCAACAGAGAGATCAAACTTCTGCGAATTACACACTGAAAAATTAACTTTTAAAATACCCAAAAAAAAAAAAAAACCAAAGAAGAAAAAGAAAAAAAATCGATTGGTGTGTAGTTACTAACTATATTAACTATATCTAACAAGCACCACAATTTTTGTTCTTCTCATCTTAGGGAGATTCTGCACCTCTTTCCCTCTTCAATAACTGAAAAGGGCACAATTGTCCATTTTCACAGGTGGAGAATTATAATCTTTTAATAAATAATTTTTATTTTATTATAGGCTATGTAAAAAAAAAAATTATTATTAATTTAATATTGGTGCGGTGTGAGTGATTGGACTGCTCTATGTCTGCCTTCTTGATTTTTGTCTCATGGTAGCTACTATTAAATGAGACAATATTTTGACTATTTTTTTAATATTACAAAATTTGACATATTTATTTAATGATACTTGAAATTTAAGATTTACATTGATAAAAAAAAAATTAAAAAATTTTTTAAAAAAAACTTAACATGAATAGAATTTAAATTTTAAAATTTTTTATATTAATTTAAAAAAAATTAATCAAATGAATCAATGGGTACTCACTAAATCGAAAATTATTATTATATATATTAATAAAAATAATCATAAATTTTTAATATTTAATTGTATTAATTTAGCTAATTTATTATTATCTCACAATAGAAATGGCAATCTTGTAAATAAAAGGACATAGGCACGTAAAGTGGCACGAGTATCGAGAAGATTACGTATTGAACGTAAGCACGACTCGGCGACTCACGCACTACTTTTCCAAAATGTTCACATGTCTGTATTACGAAATTACGTATTTGACCTTGCCCGGTATTTTATAGAGAAGAAAACTATCTGGATAAAACGGGGGAATAAAAAGACACGTGGCAAGTAAATTAAAGACAAATCACGTGATCCTACTTGTGGTCGAGAAATTTCAATATAGATAATAAAGCAATTATTAAACAAATTTAATTAATTAAATGTGATTAATTATGGTAAGCCATTTTCCATGAAGCTACGTAATTAATAATTACACCCATCTTAAATCTTAAGACTGCAGTGCTGTGCTGCCCTTCTACTTGCACTCCACGTGTACGTGAGTAATCAATTTCTCCCAATTTTGTGAAACACTATCCCTCTCTTTGGGAGCAATGTCGGTGCCGTCATGACCCGGACATACGAGTCAATAGATATCTAATTAATGTATTAATATTTAAATAATAATAATAATAAATTAAAATATCAATACATTTTTAATATGAAAAAAATAAATACGAATAAACAATGTCAATATGTAATAAAAAAAAATTATATATATATATTTTTTTTGTCGTAAAAAATTAAAAATTAATTATTTCTCAAAAATCGGAAAAATTATAACTTTTTATTATTTTAGTCGATATATGTGTGTAAATGAAAAAAAATTAATTGATTATTTAATTTTTATGGACGGTTAATTTTAAGAAATGAGAAAGAGAATTAAAGTGAAAATATGATTAAAAAATATTTTGACGTAATTAATAAATATAAATATTTTTATTTATTTTATGATATTCAATTGAAATAAAAATATTTTTTTAGATTACACTTTGAAATTAACATTAAGCAATATGCAAGGTAATAACATACCTCACTTAATCTATAACTGAAAATAATAAATTAGTGAATTCGTTGAATTTGCAATTAGAAAATCTTGGCTTCCTTAAATAAAAAGATTCAAATGTGATTAGATTGCATTAAATTCCAAGTTATGTCCAAGTTTCTAGGTCACGGCAGCACATAATTTATATGTCATGTTTGGTTTCATTTTCCCGCGAAAATCCATCAAAATCAACCTTCCCATTGGAACATATTCAAAGTACGGGTAGTTCGGTGTAGGCCTAATTTCAAATCCAACAATTTTAGAACTAAATCACATTTAAAAGATAAATTAAATTAAATTAATATTTATTAATTTAATTTAATTGAATTTATATATATATATATATAATTTAGTTCGATTTAACCCAAATCTAATTTAAAAATTAAGGTTTAAATTAAATTGAATTGGTAACAGTTGATTTAATTTTTTTAATTAAAATAAAATTAATATATTTTTAAATTAAAGTGTATATAAAATAATTAAAATAATAATTTAATAAAATTATATTTTATATTTTATATTTTATATTTTTATTAATTAATCAATTTCAAAATAAATAAATATATATTTTAAATAAATTGTAATAATATGTTACAATTATTTTACTTATAATCTTTTACGATATCATGGATGAGTATTAGATTGTAAATTATTATATATTATATATAAATTTAATTTTTTAAATATATTTTATCAATTATCATTGCCTATAATTGGATTTCAGAATTCATGATCTTATCATTTATCATATAATTGAATTACTTTTGAAGGCTTTGTCTTTATTGTTGTCCCATACTGCCTTCCAAACATTTCCAAGAAAAAAAGATGTGCATATTTTCTGTCAATCCAAACAGACCCTCGAATCCACCATGTGCTTTTGTTTAAATAATTTCAAGGAATGATTCAGAAGACAGTGACAGCAGAGAATACCCAACAACGAAAAGGACAAAATGTTTTCTTGTGATTGCATTTGTAATATTATCCTAATCATAATCCTATTCCTTCCACCAACAAACATGTATTATTTTCCCCATCATTTTTCTTAATTTAATTATAATACCAAAAGTATTTTTACGACTACAATATTTTGTAATTTAAATATAAATTATTAAATATAATAAACTCGTTTGTATAAATTAATATGTCAATATTATATTATTATCACATATTTTATATTTTATGAAAGTATAAAAAAAATTATATGGTACGTGATAATAATGTAATATTACTATGTTAATTTATACGAATAAAATTTGTATATTTAATATTATTATTTTACTTAAATATACAATATAATATTTAAAAACATAGCTAAAATATTAAAAGTTTTCAATACAAAATGTTAAAATTGAAATCTTTTATATCAAACTTAAGAGTTTTACCTACTACAATTCGTACATTCCATTCATATTAGAATTGAAATTTAATATGTTAATTTAAGATATGTGACAATGATATAGATAATAACATCACTAAACTTATAAAATTAGTGTACAAAAATTGAACATTAATTGATACACTAGATGATGTAACACTATTATATATGATGTATTATATATTTAATGAATTATTTACTTTAGAATAATATTTTTACATAAATTTTTTTTTGTATAAATTAATATATAAAATTATATTATTGAAAAATATATCGTACACACATGTAAAATTCGACATGTGTCGTGTGTACGTATAAAATTCTTTTTATAATAATTTTTGGGATAAAATATTAAATTATGATTATCTCTTAATAATTTATAATTTTAAATTTAATAAATAATGACACGTAATATAATTAATAATTAATAATTTTAATTATATTTTAATATTATTAATTTATATAATAAAATACAAAATTAGTTTATAAAATTTATTAAAATATAATTTAAATAATTAATTATTAATTATATTACGAGTGAAATGCCCAATTTAAAATAAGTGAGACTCCAACGTCATTTGCTAAGCAGCCTTTTGTTCTGCAGTCAAAAAGTTTTTGATTGATTATGGTATGTTACCAACTTTTAATACAAGCATTGGGCCGGTGCTCATCTTTTTCACTTATTTTAAATTCAATCCTTGTAATAATATTAAAATTCTAAAGTTTTATCTCAATTCTCGTTCCAATCGATAATATAAATTTTATTTATTAAATAATAAAATATGATAATTAGTCATTTTATAATAATATAATTTATCGTCTAATTCACTAAAGATATATTATTATTTGAGATACTGATTAAGATGAGTATTTAGAATGTGTAGTATTATTTATAATATTTTTATAATTTAAGAAAAAACACTTATCTTTTAAAGGATATAATATTTATTTTATTATATAAAACGCACTTTAAAAGTGCTACACTGCTAATTCATTTATCGTATGAGATAAAATATAAAATTTGTAATTGTAGATTTATCTTTATAATTAATATATCTCTTTAAAGTACACCATGAAATGAATTAAAAAAATAAGTTTTTTTTTCAATTTATTTATATAATTGTACTAATTAAAGCACATCTCATGAATTTGTTTATAAATTTAGCTCTTAGCTATGACTAACGTTCGAGATTAAATCATAATAAGTTTTATTTTTAATTAAAATTCCCTAATTGATTTAGTATAAATAAAAGTTATTAACAACAATTAAAAGAAATTACTAGTTGTACAAGTGTGCTAATAAACATTCAAAACTGTTTTAATTTTTTTAAATAAAAAAATCAATATATTATTTTTATAATTAAATTAAATTAATTATTTTAAGCAGCATTTATTTATATTAAAAATTTTATACTATTAATTTCTACATATAATTTTAATCATAAAAAAAATACAAATAAACACAACACTAATTGTAAAATTAGCTCTTAAAATATTTCACCATTTGCCAACAAATCAATGAATATTGATTAAAATCTTTGTAACTTAGCATATGGTTCTCAATTGTCTCAACTTAACTCGTTGATAATTCAAAAATGTTATCCAAATAATTAATTTAATCCTCTTCGAATACCCAAAAATAAAATATAAAAAAATAAAATAAAAAATGAGACGAGTCTATTAAACATTCTTAAATATCATAAAATAAAATTAAGTAATATCAATTAAAATCTCATATTTTATTTAAAATTTAGAATATTTCGTATTTTTTAATTTAATCGATAAAATCTTTTAAGAATATAAGAAGTTTAGAGTTTGAACTTGCTCATGTTAAAATTAAGAGGAGGTTTGATTTAACCTCATATATATTTTTTAATTTAAAAAAATAACAAATTTTGAAATTAGCATGTCATTGTAGTTGTAAGGATGGTACCAACTACACCACTAGTGTGGGCACCATTAAGAAATGGGCATAGCTTTCAATTTTAAATGTTGAATGGTTGCTATCATAATTAATAATAATAATAATAATAATAATAATATAATTTATAAATATTATATTAATAATTAATTTTATTTCCAAAATTGAGCAATATATTGGTGGATAAGCACAAAGCAGTAGGAATATGGGAAAAGAATGAAACAAAAGAGAGGGAGGTCCAGAGAGAATTATTCCCAATGAACCCGTAACACAAAGACACTTTTTTGTAGGCTTTCATCTCTTCTTTCTTTGCTTTTAGACCACCAATCTTTTGGTCCATTATTCAAAAGATAAGAGACTCTTCTAGACCAACATTTGTAAAATATTGTATCAAGTTTGTTTTCATAATTTTTGTTTTCCAAAAACAGAAAATAGTCTCTAAAATATGATACCAAATAGCCTCTCTCAGAAGAAGAAGAAGAAAAGTTTGTTTTCATAATTTTTGTTTTCCAAAAATAGAAAATAGCCTCTAAAATATGATACCAAATAGCCTCTCTCTCACAAGAAGAAGAAGAAGAAGAAGAAGAAGAAGAAGAAGAAGAAGAAGAAGAAGATAGCCTTTTCATAATTTTTGTTTTCCAAAAACAGAAAATAGCCTCTAAAATATGATACCAAATAGCCTCTCTCTCACAAAGAAGAAGAAGAAGAAGAAGAAGAGTTTGTTTTCATAATTTTTGTTTTCCAAAAACAGAAAATAGCCTTTTCATAATTTTTATTTTCCAAAAACAGAAAATAGCCTCTAAAATGAAGAAGAAGAGTTTGTTTTCATAATTTTTGTTTTCCAAAAACAGAAAATAGCCTTTTTCATAATTTTTGTTTTCCAAAAACAGAAAATAGCCTTTAAAATATGATACCAAATAGCCTCTCTCTCACAAAGAAGAAGAAGAAGAAGAAGAAGAAGAAGAAGAAGAAGAAGTCTCACTTAATTAGTTATAAAAGAAAGATAAAAAAAGATAATAACTACTTGTTGCTCTTACAATTTCTTCTCTCTTCTAATCAATTATTTTTCAAATTATTTTTCACTTCATTCACTCAGTGGTTTTTTCTATATTATAAAAACTAAAGCATGCCACTTTTTATATAGTTTTTGTTTTATTTCTTTTTTCTAATCTTACATGAATTTTTCTTTCATGTAGGATTATATTTCCTTTTATTTACTTGATTATAATTTTTTTTTTCCAAGAATTCTTAATCCTTATTGAATTAGGTAACCCTCACATGAAATAGAAACCAACCTAACAAATCTTCCCATTTTCACTTCATATGGGGTAGTGCCAAACCTGTTTTCTACTTGCATGTTTCAAGTTTTTCTTAAGGCAATGACTTCGTTATCATATTTAATTCATTCTTAGTTGTATGAATCTTTTTAAGTTGCACAATTTTATCTCTAGTATGTCACATATCCAATGATATCTCACATCAATGTACTTGGACCTTGAATGAAATGTTGAGTTCTTCAACAAGTGAATGATACTCTGACTATCACAAATTCATACATGCTGCTAAGTCAAGTACAACTCGGATAAAAGACATTTTCACTACGGGAGAAAATATTTCTTCAAAATCAAATCATTTCTTTTAACCAAACCCTTTCACAACTAATATTGTCTTGTACTTTAGTTGTGAGTTGCTTTCAGTCTTCAATCTATACACCTATTTGTTTTTCAAAGCCTTCTAACTTTTAGGTAACTTCACCAAGTTATCGGTGTGATTTTTCACCATTCATTCTTCTGTTGGTGAGATATAGCTTCTTAAAAGTTGTTTTTGGCTCTTCTGCATCTGTAAGCATGATATACTTGTGTTGAGGGTATCTTGTTAAAGATTGTCGCTCTCTCGTGGATCTTCTCAATTGAGGATTAATTAGCAATATAGTTGGTTATGTATATGTTTGTTCAACGATCATTACTTGTATTATCTTGATTTTCTTGCTCTTCCCCATAATCATTATAAATTGTAGGCGAAGAAATTGTACTAGGAGTAATTGAAACTTCAAAGAGAATGACAAAACTTTTCATCATTTTCAACACCATTAACTATTTGATATTTAAGAAACACAACATCTCTATTTCTAATAAATTTTTTGCCTACTGAATCTCATAACATATACCTAAATTCTTTGTTTTCATAGCCTAATAAAACACTTATTAGCTTTGTCATCAAGTTTCGATCTTTCATCCTTAGGGATATGAATATCAACTATGAATCCAAACACTTGCAAGTGTTTGTAAAAAACATCTTTCTCTGTCCAAACTACATTAGGTATGTTCCCATTCAATAGAGGTGATGGAGAAATGTTAATAAAATCAATTGCAGTTCACATCACCTTACCTCAAAAGTATTTAGGTAGTTTGGCTTCAGAGAGCATACATCTAACTATTTCAAAAATCGTTATAGTTATCATCTCCGCTACACCGTTTTACTAAGGAGTTTTCTGTACAATCTTCTTAAGTTTGATTATGTGGATTTTCCAATACTACTTAAATGGTCTTCTATACTCACAACCATTATCTGCCCCCGCACATTTCAACAATCTTATTATTTCTCTTCCAATTTTAATATGAAATTCTTTAAAGACCTTGAGTACCTAGTCTTTAGATTTTAAGAGAAAAACTTACATTTTTATAGAGTAGTCATTACTAAAGGTCATAAAACAAAGTGCTCCATGAAATCTTCTTTGCATAATGCATACATTGGTATAGATTAAATCAATAGCATTTGGCTTCCTTGAAGGATAAAAACTATGAAAACCTACTCTATACATCTTTCTAGCTAAACAATGATCACAAGTTTTAAGAAATTTACTTATTAATCTAGGAAGATGTTCTTTCTTTCTAGAACTTGAATCCCCTTCTTGTTTATGTAGTTGAGTCTTTTATGCTAAAACTCAATATCATAATCTTTCGCAGTTACATTTACATTTGATTTGTTGAGCTTCAGTTGCATCACATATAGATTGTTCATTTCTTTCTTCTAGCTAATACTAAAGAGTCTTTGATGAACTTTAATTTTCTTTTACCAAAGTGATTACCAAAACCATCATTGTCAAGCTTGCCAGTGAAAATCAAATTAAGGTGAATATTTGTAACATGTCTGACATCTTTGAGCAATAATTTGTAGCCAACACTAGTCTCTAACGAAAAAACTCATATGCCTATAATCTTGGATGCAAATTTGTTCCCATCCTAACACAATCATGATCACTACTAATATAGGATGAGAAAAAATTTCTATGTGAAGTAACATAAAAGAAAGCACTCGAATCAATCACTCAATCATAGGTATAGCATATGAGATTTATAGAGTTCTCATCATTTACAATACTCACTTCGCCTTCAGTTACAACTACGTTATTCTCATTTTTTTGTGATTCACCTCTTTCCTTTGGTTGTTCTTTTTTCAAATTCTACACAATTTTCTTATATGTTCTACTTTATTGTAGTGAAGGCACTTGATACATTGTCTTTGAGATTTAAATCTTCGTCTATAAGTATTGTTTTAGTTGTGAGAATTTCTTCTTTGGTTTTTTCCTCGCCTTTCTTACTTCTTTGTAATAAGTGCATTTGTTTCAGAGGAACTTATGTTTGCACTTTTTCTTTTACCTTCTTCATTCTATAATATGTCTTCAACCATATTTAATATCAATTTTTCTTTAGGCGTTGAGTTATTTACTGACACTACTAATGTCTCCCAACTATTTAGAAATTAACTAAGCAATAAAAATGCTTGTAACTCATCATCTATAATAATCTCCATAATAATTAATTGGTTGACTGTGTCTTGAAACTCACTTGTGTGCTCAGCTATACTACGCTCTTCCTTGTATTTTAAGTTTATAAGCTTCTTTATCATATTGGCTTTGTTTTGTATCGTATACTGTTCATAAATCCCTTTTAATTTCTTCCAAAAAGTATTTTTTCTAGTCTCCTTTTCAATATAGTGGTACACACTTTGATCAGTTCACTACTTAATAGTATCAACAGTCTTTTTAAGTAGTTGAACCTATTACTTATCTTCTAACTTAGCGAGTTTTGCTTCATTGCCTTCAATGAGTTCATGCAAGTCTTTGTAATAGAGTAAATCTTCCATTCTAAACTTCTAAATCCGATAATTTAACGATTTCAATTTAATTATCAGTATAAGCTTGATCATTAAAAATATTACAAACTTTCTTAAATTATTTAAGATGCAAGTAAGGACTTTCAAATTCTAAGTCATGTGAATTAGAAAGTAAAGGAATCATGTATGGCTTAAATATGAAATTATTAACATTAAGAGGAAAAATAAAGCATGAAATGTAGAATTTCGATGCGGTTATAAATATTTACGCATGGTTCACAAATGTTGGGTTTCATATTCACCTTGCACACTTTCATTTTCGTTCATAGTGTTAGATGTGTGTGAATGTTGAGGTGAATCAAACAAATTGTCAATTAAAGTTTTAGAATTACATTTTACCAAACAACGCAAATGAGGATCACAATGCTACTCAAACATAAATTAAATAAAAATAAAATTCAATGATGATTATGAATTAAAGAAGAAAAAGGTTACAATAATAAAAATAAAAATAAATTAAAAGAGGTGGAACAACCTTCCTCTTAATAGAAATAAAATAAATAACTAAATAAATAAAAACAAACTAAAATAATGAAAATACTTAATACAATAATAACAAAAAAATAAGAAAAAAAATAATGCAGTAAGTAAGAAAATAATTAAATTAATAGTAGATAGTATATGTAGAACCAACCATATTAAATAAATAGATTAAACAAATAAAATGCAAATGGGCAATTAGGCCTCCCAATATAATAAAAGTAAAATAAATAAACAAAACCTTGTTAGAGTTAGTTAAAGAAAATACTTAACAATAAGAATAAGTAAACTATATACAAACCATAATTCTTCGACAACAACATTAAAAACTTGCTACAACTTTAAGGTTGCATACCCAGGTATATATTGTCTCCAATTAAAAAAAAAATTGAGAGTTTTGAGTGTCGATCTATGGAGAATTAGTTATATAAAGTTCTTTAAAGTAAAAACTATAACTTATCTTATTTTTGATATGTAAAAAATTTATAATATTTTACTGTGCAATTTGTTAACAATGAATCAAGCTATCTAATAACTCAAAATACTTTTAAGAGATTAAATTCACTCAATTGAAGGATTTTATATTAAAATACAAATCAAAAGATCAAAAAATAGTACTACAAACTCATTAAAACTTCACCTTTAACATTAATTACTACTTTAGAAATACATTATGTAAAGAAAATAAGAAAAAGAGAAGAGTTGAAGAAGTAAAGTTGTGAAGATATTCAGATGTCTCATATCCTTAATACAAGCACTTATTTATAGAAAAATGTAAGGGATAAATGTCAATGTATGAGCCAAGGGTAAGTAAATATTGTTCTTTCACATGCATTGAATTGTGTCGGCTAAATAGTCATTGATTGCTTTGAATTTTATCTATGCTCAAAACATAAAAATTATAGATATTTCTCTTAAATTTCTAGAACATTTTAATTCAATATTTTTGGATATGTATCCCGGTAGATACAACCCAAATACAAAAGCATGTCGAGCTGAACTGCTACATTTCAGTTCTTTTGAAACCCAATTTTGACCACTTAAATACTTAAACTAGTATGACCTTTGCTTATAATATTGTGAAAGAATGAGTTCATAATTTATGAAATAATAATATAAACACTTAATAAATATATATTTTTAAGTATTTATCAATTACTATACATATGATATGGTTAAACAAAGTAATTTAGACTCTCCTTGAGGATGTTGCATTTCCTAAACAGCAGGTTGAAATCCTGGGATTCACAAGAGAGTTATGCACATTAGTGTCCTTAGTACCATTGTCGGGTGTGTTTAAAAGCTCAATTCTATCGGTCTACGCTAAGCCCAGAAGCTTGGACTAATAATTAAAACCATTTGAGCTGGATCGGCCCATAAGTAATTTGTTGTCAGTATGCGCCGAAACCTGACCCCCACCGGTTTTGTCACTTCAATAAAACCCTAGGGTTTCTCTGTAACCACACTCTTTCTGTAACCTGTTCTTCAAAGCTCTTTCAAAATGGTTTGTCTTTGAATATGCTTCCTTTCATCCCTGGATTTAACATTAATTGAATTCAATTCTTATTTTTCGTTGTTGTTTTTGTTGTCGTTTCGTGTTGTGTATTAAAACAGCCGCAAGGAGATTACATAGAGCTTCACAGGAAGCGACATGGCTACCGCCTTGATCACTTCGAGCGCAAGCGCAAGAAGGAGGCGCGTGAAGTCCACAAGCGCTCGGAAATCGCTCAGAAGGTCTAGTTAATTCTTCTGTAGAATTTCGTTTTTGTTATGCAGATTTTTTTTTGTAAGCTGAATTTCTCCTTTTTTTTTTTTTTTTTGAATTGGAATGTAATAACAGGCTTTGGGTATTAAGGGCAAGATGTTTGCTAAGAAACGCTATGCTGAGAAGGCCCTCATGAAGAAGACGTGAGTTTTTTTTGTTCTTGCTAAATAGTTTTCAAATATCTGAGAAAATAGTTCTGTATAATTCCTTTATGAAAAATGTAGGGCTAGGGAATTATTGGGTATGCACACTAGCAAGTTCAATCCAATATTTGTTGTTGTAATATATGTATACTTTATTCAAGAAATCCATTAGTGGGTTAGTTTATAGACATAGATCAAACGAGAGAGAGAGATTAGATTTACTGAGCTGTAGTTTTTATCTTATAAACAATGAACCCTTTAAGTATTAGTTGACACCATTGTTACTATTGATTTATATATCTGCTGGATTCCTAATATATATTTAATATATTAGTTTTTATTTCATGAGTTGGGTGTTGCAGATGATTTTGATTGAGTATAGGCTTTGTTTTGGTGTGTTTATTCTTGTTTTGTCCTTGGTCATTTTTCTAATATTTAAATTGCCGGCAGAGGCTGCTATGTAGCCATTTTTGTAGGACTCTAATGGTGTCATGTCTTCTATTTTACTTTTTGTAGAAGTTCAAGTTAATCCTCATTGTTATGTTTCGAATGTTCCAATTCTCAATTTGTTGAGATATGCACATGTGGAATTTATGCATTGATGTTATCATGTGAGATTGTAGATTGACACCAACCCACCCACCATGTAACCATCAGTTGTGTTTACTGGTTTTTCTTCTTCTGCATATATTATGTCATCCAGGTTACTTATGAATGCTATAAGGATTGTGTAATAGAGTTAAGCATTTAATCTTTTGCCTGTTCATCATTTATGTACCTTGTCAACAGATTGGCTATGCATGAAGAGTCAACAAGTCGGAGAAAGATAGATGATGAAGTTCAAGAGGGAGCTGTTCCTGCCTATTTGCTTGATCGTGAAAACACAACAAGAGCGAAGGCAAGTTGTTGATGGAAATGGATTGATTCTGATCCCTATATTATACATACCCTGTTGTTGAGAGTTTGACATTTTGTTATTAGTAGGTTCTTAGCAACACCATAAAGCAAAAAAGAAAAGAGAGAGCCGGAAAATGGGAGGTGCCTCTGCCCAAGGTAAGTTGGAAACTCAATTTCTTTCTTTAGCATCTCCATTGCATGCTTTCTTCATTTCATTTTCCTCTAGATCATTTTTCTCCCCTCAAGGGTTATGGTGAATGATTCTACTTTGTTTTTTGTGATGCTTTAATTTAAAAATTATGTCTCTACAGGTAAGGCCAGTGGCAGAGGATGAGATGTTTAAAGTGATCAGATCTGGTAAACGAAGAAGTAAGTATTCTAATCAGTTTATTACTCTGAAAATCTCATATTGAATTTTTATTGGATGGAACAATACCATAAACCTTGTTAATTTGAGGTAAATATGATTCTGTTTGAAAGTTGGATGTATGGATGTTGGATTTTTTCTCTGAGTGGTCATAGATATTTGGTTCTTAAAATTAAGTGCATACTATAACATTATGTTTAATGTCTGTGAGGCTGATTCTGCTTTCCTCTTACAAGTGTGTGTATTGTGGTGTATTGTTTGCCATTGAAACATACTTAGAAGATAGTGTCTCCATGATTCTGAGTCTTTGCCCAATTTTTTATTTTGCAGCCAAGCAATGGAAGAGGATGGTCACTAAGGCCACATTTGTTGGTCCTGGTTTTACAAGAAAACCTCCAAAGTATGAGCGGTTCATTCGTCCTTCAGGATTGCGTTTTACTAAAGCTCATGTAACACACCCTGAACTCAAGTGCACCTTCAATCTTGAGATCATTGGAGTGAAGAAGAACCCTAATGGTCCAATGTATACCTCTCTTGGTGTTGTTACCAAGGGTACAATCATTGAGGTAAGATATTATTAGCTCACATTAATACCTTTAATTTATAGCATCTGTACCACTTACATATCCTCTCTTTGAATATCAGGTGAATGTCAGTGAATTGGGTCTGGTAACACCTGCTGGAAAAGTTGTGTGGGGTGAGATTTTGGTTTCAATTTCTGCTGCATGATCTATTATTCTATTGTCTTTACTTCTCTGTTTGCTGGTTTTTTCTTATTTATTTTTTGTGGTGGATGCAGGAAAATATGCTCAAGTGACAAATAACCCAGAAAATGACGGTTGTATAAATGCAGTTTTACTTGTTTAGGAGGATTACTGACAACATTTTGTATGTGGGTTGATGGAAATCTTTTGTTTTGAAGTTCTTACTTGTTTGAGTGGTACTTATGAACTGGCTTCTTATGCGCAACTGTCTGCTAAGAGTCTTGTTTGATGCGTCTCTAGCAAAGTGAAGTAGCCGGTTTTTGCTGTAACATTAGATGTTATATCCTTGTAGGGGTCTTTCAATTTTGTTCTAAAATCTCTTAATTTGTGGTGTTTTTTTGGTGATACATTGCTGCTGCATACAGTGTGTTACAGTTGTGTTGGTGAAATGCCTGTAGATTTTGGTTCTCTTTTTCTAGAAATGGTGCACTTTTTATAGTTTTTTAAATGCACGTAGACTTGGAACTCCAAGGGATGATCCTGGCATCCTATACCAAAAGTTCCATTACTATGCTTTTACAGTTTTGTCCTAGCTGCTCGCTTGTTTTTAGTTAAAGCTATGAAAAGTAAATTAAGCTTCACTTTTCCTTAGACGAGTCTAAATCACGAACGGACAATCAATATATTTGGTTGGAGTAACAGAACTTTGTATCAATAGCTCATATGTTTACTATCTTTGAAGAACTGCTGAAAATTGGTTCCATCTTTGAAGAACTGATTGAAAATTGGTTCCAAGAAGTTGTCGTTGTAGACGCCTCAACTGAGGAATGACACAAAGCAAACTGTGATTTGAGAACAAAGGTGAGGTGGTGATCGTGTATCGTTCAAAGAATAATGGTAGCTAAGATGTGCATTAATCATCCATAGACAAGTTTATTTAATCCCAACTCTTAATAAATTGTTAATTTAAAAGTTGATATTTAATGTAAAAATTTGTTAAATTTAAGAGGGTTGTTGATCATGTCTTAATTATAATTATCACCTTTAACTAATGAAAATTGGTTTTCAATTTGAGGTGTCACTAGCTGTCAATAAAAATTGGTGCGCATTCAAAATTCAAAACATATCCTAAATCATGCATTTCGACCTCCCGCAAAAACCTGTTAACGCATGATGACCTTCGCATAGGTGCAGCGTAAGCTTTGAGTATAGCTAGCTTATTAAATGAGAACCGGTAATCGAAAGTTGAAAAACACGAGTGATCAACAGATGATAAAGAAACAAGCTAAATAACATATACAAAATGCTTATTAACACTTGGATAAGTGATTGACAGTATTTTCTCAAAGATTTTATCCAAATCAATAGCATTGCTGTCATATGAAGGTTCAAGTATTCAGCATAAGGTTGTAACAGCTAAAAGCAATACTAATGCAACGGATCCATGGAGTTGTCCACAAATTGGTTTAAGCACTTTAATAAATAGATAGCAAATAAGTCTGCAATATGCAACTCAAACAGCAGATCAGTATGCGGACATGAGTAAGGTTCAACATATGTTGCAGTACATCACACATAAAAGTCACAGCAGTCAATATACTTGGGAATTATAGCCCCAAATAAATTATTCACGATGTAAAAGGGAAATACTTAGCGTGAAATTACACAACAACAACAATCAGGCGGCAAACCAGAAATACTACCGAGCAGGCACAGCTGAAATTTGGGGTTCCACCACCTGCAGCAAGCCTGTTGCCAGTCTCCTTGTTAAATCCTCTACCGAAACTTTCACTACGTCCCTCCTCATGCCAATGTCAGTTGCATATCGGCTAGCACAATAGACAGTGACTGCTGTTGCTGCCATCCCATATACATTGGTGGTCACAAGGCGCATTGGTGTTGATAGAACAGCGGCAAGTGGTCCGCCTATTATAGACACTGCTTGGCCACTCTGTCCCATTGTTCCTTGATCAACAACAAGGAGTCCAGTTTTGCAGTAAATAGTGAAGTCCTCACAATTGTTCTTAAAGACATTATAGCATCCAAAGCCGTTGTCAAGCAGATACTTTGCTCGATGGACAACAATATCATCGGGGTCAGAGACCGCAAGAGTGCAAGTTCCACCACGAGCCTTTGCTAGAAAGAGAGCAGGACTAACAGCATACTCAAAACGATACAAGACACCACCAGCAAGAAAGCAAGTTAAGCATGAGAGGATGACTCCGTGACCTTCTTCGTTGGGCGTACATGTAGGGCAGGGCGTTAGAGGTCGAGCTGGTCCTGAGCTTACCAATAGGAGATCAAGTACAGTCCCCGTCCCAACCTCCTGGCCGCGTCTAGTAAAATGAATCACTCTACCATCTCCGATATAAATGCCTGTTATCAATCAAAGTTTAGAAATGAACATTTTTACAAATCCGTGGACTGGGAAATAGATAAAACAGGAAAATATGCAAATTTGCTTCAAACCATCTGATAAAACGAGCCATACGATCACTGTTTTAATTTTTTTTTCATGCAAAGAAACCTTTATATTATACAAACCAATCATTCAACACACCTACATCTCAAACAACTGAGCAACTGATGTTTGGAAGATGAGAATGATAATGAATTTCACTCCTTGAGCTCTCAAGATATTTAGAACAAGATAAATGAAAAATCATTTGACAATGGTGCCTAAAACCTTAATGGGTTTAAGAAAAAATAAAGAAAATTATCAACGCCCACTACATAAATATTACAAATTAAAAAATAACAAAAGGGTATCATCAACTAATTTCTGAAGATATTAAACTCATACATGAAAATTGACCTAACATTTCTATGCTTTCCTTCTATCAAACTATTGGTAAATCAATAAAAATGAAAAGAAAGCAAACCGTGATGAGCATAAATGTAAGCTGTTCTCCAAGAGTAAATATGATCCCCTGGTTTCAGGCTTTCCTTACTAATTCTGCATATCCATTCATTCATCAACAAAACAACAATATCGGAAATGATTGGATAAAAATTAAACCAAAAAAAATAATTCAGCGACGTTACCTGTTGGAGAGCAATCCCATCTCTCTCTCTCTCTCTAACGAAATTTTATTATTCGGGAATTTGATTCCTCCTTCAAATTTCAAAAGTTGAAAGACAGAATCGAAATCAGGCGTGTATGCGTTGCAGGTTGCCCGAAAAGAGAGCTGGCAGTTTCGTGAATTGACGGTTATGTCCTTAGGCCGAAAACTTCGTCGTTAAGGAAAGAAGGAGACAGGTGTGATGTTTTTCACACGTGGCGGCTTTTCCTGTGGCCGTTTCGGTGTCGGGGACCTTTTTTGGGGCCATAACAACCGTGTGTTGACTTAAACTCAACATAATAATTAAAAATGTCAAAGGAATAAAAATTTTGAAAATAGTGAAAATAACGGATAGGTTCCCTAAGTTTTATTCAATAACAAATAATAACATACTCTGATCATTTATAATGAATTAATCCTTACATTAAATGTTATTTTATTACAACTAGGTTCGGTTGTAACTTGTCAATTGTTAGGACCTTTTCGTCATAAACAATTAAAGTATATTTGTATTTGTTATTTATTAAAAATTCAGAGACATAAAAAGATTTACTTAACTTTAAATAAAATTAATGAGGTATTAAATTTTAAAATGTTTTACATCCCTTGCAATTAAGCAATCATTATCAACATGTCACGCGATTACACAAGTTCAAAAATATTACTTGGTTAATAATTGAAAGAAAAAAATATTTTTTTTAATTCGTAAAAATTTAAATTTATCACATCATCGATACATCGATAAAATCTTATCACATATAATTTTAATTTTAATTAATAAATTATAATACTAATTATAACAATAAAAAAATTAAATTAAATATAATTTATCTTTGATTATCATAATTATTTTTTAATTTTTTAATTTTAAATTAATTACATGTGTAACAAATTTTGATCCAACAGAGAACTTCGTTATCATGTTAACGTAACCACGACTTTGACAACCGTTATAATTGAGCAAGTGTTCTTTTTGGGCCTTAATACAATAAGCCCATTAAAAGTGTCTGTTAGATTTGTGGGCATTATAAGTTTAGTCCTTCCAGCCCAAATTTTCTCTACTGGCTTCATTAAAAAGAGCTGCTATTGGTCGGCAAATGGCCCAAATTAGTTTTTTCAGATTCCCTTTTTATCATTAAAGCTTTTGTAATTTATACTCATAAGTGGCAAACCAGCCGGGCCGGGTCGATTTGGCTCGCGAAAATGAAGTTAATAAGGGCTTAGGGCCGGACCGAGCCCGTATGGAAAAGAGGAGATCTGATCCGCATATCTAAATGAGTTTGGCCAAAATTTAAAAATAATAATTTAATTAATATTTTAAGTACGAATTAATTTATAAAAAATTAAAATTATTTGGTATCTAAATGGCCGAGACGGATAAAATTATTGACATAAATTATTTAACATTTGCTTATAAAATATAAATTTATAATATATATATATATATATATTAAATATGCTCGTCAGAAGGACAGGATTGAGCCTTCGATGAGCCTTTATCTTTTTTTTTTACTTGATTTTTACTGTTTACGAGTAGAATCTATCCATTTGTTACCTCTACTTATAAGTAGGGGTGAAAAGTTTTTGAATCAAATTGATAATTTAAGAAATAAAACTGATAAGTTTTAGATCGATTTTTATTTTTAACTTGATCCAAATTGAAAAAATTGAATCGATTTAATTATTTTTAAATTTTATTTTTATTATTTTAATTAATGAATAATAATTTATTTTAATTTATTAAATATACAAATTTTGATTTTTTAGAGCTTATAAAATCAAAAAAATAATTTTTATTTTTTTTATTTAGTTTAAATCAATAAATTGAACCACAGCAAACTAACAATTATTGGTTTGATTTAATTTATCATTTTTCATTGGTTTAGAGTTTAAATCGATTTAAAATCTAATTCAAACCGAACTCAACCGAAGATGCCCATCCTTTTACAAGTGGTTCTTTTTATAAACATTTTTTAAAATTAATAATCTATTAAAATCTGCTTTATATCACAATCCAATTATATAAATTAAAAAATGGACCAATCTACCTTTATATATGGGAATCAATAATTCATGAAAGTCTAAATTAATTTCATATTTTTTTATTTTTAAAATTACATTAATGTTGATTAAATCTCTCCCCAAGTAGAGCGAGATTTAAATTCAAAAAATTTATTAATTAGATCAATCAATACCACCATTTGACCATAATCAACAACAACAATAATAATAATAATAATAATAAATCTTGACGAAATAAAGTTGATTTCCACTCGAATTTAACGTGACCTTTTGTATTCTTTTTCTTTTCGTGCATATAAAGTTTGAATACTACGCCTATCAAGATTGTCTTCTAGATCATTTTTTTTTAAAAGCAATTTAAAGTACTTGACTAATATTATAGATAAATATTCTATACTCCCAAGGTTGTATAAAATATTAAATCGAAAATATTCTTAATTGATTTTAAGATTAAAAAAAAATGAAATCCTTTTTATAATCCTGAATATTTTGTTGTCTTACAAAATCGATAAATTATCAATATGATATAAAATGTTAAAATATTATTAATAAACATTTCGTACTTATAAGCTCGTATAAAAAGTTATATCGAATGTATGCTTAATTGATATAAAAAAGAAAAGTGATCTTTATTTATAATTTAAAATCTTTTGTGGTCTTAAAAGATTGGTAAATTATTAAAATAGTAAATTATTAAAAATTGTAATTACCAATTAACCTAGTAATCCGTCTCATTATTTATATATCTATATGAATTGAAAACGATCAAACTAATTCACGAGATTGATCAACACACCTACATATACATAAAAAATTATAGACATCAACAAAAATTTTAAAAATTTTATGCAAGAGTCAAGTGAATTTAATGTTCATTCTCACATGCATGCTTGATTTTATTTAATGAATTTTATCATGTAAATTTAAATAATAATAATAATATATTTTTTTAATTTTTAGTATTCATAGAGTTTGAACACTAAATTTTGATACGATACTAAATTGAATTTATCATTAAGCTCGAAAATTTAAATTTAAAGATAAGTTCAATCAATTGTATTTAACATATCTCACCTACATTTCTTATGTGGGCATGCCTTTCTAATAATTAGAAAGTATAAATTTTATGACATTGTTAACAAAAATAACTATATAATAACATAGTTCTCAGGGCTGAGCTACTGTTGACTAGTGATGCAATTTGCAACGCGTGATAGGAAGAAGAAAGAAAATAGTAAGATATGCGAGGCGAAGAAGAAAATGGGACAAAAATTGGTGGGTGCACATTTTGAATAGCCCACAAAAGCCAATGAGCACCAAATCCACTCATTCGTATATTCGAAGCAATGGGTTTTCTGCGGCTGCTTGCCTTCCATTTTGCTTTTGTTTTGTTCTCGTCAAATTTGTCTTGCGTGTAAATTACAATTTGGTTTCAAAACTTCTCTTGGCTTACAACATCCCAAATTCTTTGTGAATAGTATTAGATTAGCCAAAATCACATACTTCAAAGCCAAAGGAAAGGAAGGATGACTTGCTTTGTGTTGCTGTTGTTGTCAATCAAATGTACAAACAATTCAAGACCAATCAACCAATTTTATGAATTGTCAATGTTAATATCCGAGTATAAAATATTTTTTTTTATATATAAATACTTTAATATATATATATATATATATATCAATTAAATTTATTTTTGGTGATTGAACATTTAAATTTTGTACTATATATTACATAAATATAAATTATTATCATTATTTTTATATTATAGTAACCAAACAGTAAACTATTTTGTACCCACAAATCTTGTGCATCTTATTATAATACCAATAACACGTAACAATAATGTAATACTATTTTATTAGTTTATACAAACGAACATGTACAATTGTTTATATGACAATTTTAATATTCAAGTTATTTCGACATTTATATCGAATGTAATTATTTTTATTTTTATTATTGATATTAAAAGTTTAATTTAATTAATTTTAATTGATTGTTTTCGTGTCAAATATGAAATTCAAAATTTCCCTTGTATCGCACATTTGGAGTGTAAGAAGTGTTTGATTTAAATTGATTTAAATAGTGGATTGTTTCTAAATTATTTAAATACTTTTTAGACATATTATTGTAAAAAGACACCTTCAAAAAATTATTTTAAGGGATTTAAAAATGTTTTATTGGTTAAACAATAAGTATAAATTGATACATTTAATTCACGTTTCTTATTTATTTATTTATTGATTTATGATTTAACAATTAAACATATATAATAAACCCACACGCCACGTGTCCGTCTATCACTTTAACCTCGAATCAAAACACATCCCCACACGGAAACAAGGTTCCTCAGTTCTCTCTAGCATATTCGCAACTGCACAAGATATTCCCACGAGAATCATCCGTACCCAATCAAAATCCGCCACGACACCAGCCCACGCGATACGTCCACGTTACCACATCTTAACAACCGTTAACCCTACGTGTCATCCAGCGTTGTGCTCCCAACTTCCGGAATAACTAAGTACGGCAAAAAATCCTCAATTCTCCCCACTCTTTTAACTCTCTCTCGTATTCTCCAGTGAAACTTCCCTTTACAGAGAAAAAACGAATTTGTAAGAAGAAAATAATTTTAAAAAAACCCTAGCCATGGATAATGAACCGCAAGCATCGACGTCGTCGAACGCATTTTCGTTCATCTCTAAGAGCTGGAGAGAGGTGCGTGACTCGGCAGATGCTGATTTCCAGCTGATGAAGAACCGAGCGAACACGTTCAAGAATTTAGCGAGCTCGTTCGACAGGGAGCTCGAAAATTTCTTTAATTCGGCTCCGACGTTTTCAGTTCCGGCGAATAAATCGTTGTCGTCAGCGGAAATCGACTTTGTTAAGAAACTGCAGCCGAAAATCTCGGAATTCAAGCGAGTTTACTCAGCGCCGGAGATAAGTAAACGCGTTCTGGAAAAGTGGGGACCGCGGGCGAGGATAAGGATAGACTTATCGGCGATAAGAAACGCGATAGTATCGGAAGTGGACGAAGAGAGAGATAGAGATGGGATTATTGAATTTAACAGGGGTAAAAGAGGGAGAGTTGGGTTTACGGAGTTTTGGGGAGAGAGCGGGGGGGAGGGACAGTTCGGTGAATGGGAGCCGATACGGACGTTGAAGACGAGGCTGCGGGATTTTGAGAGGAAGAGAGAATTATCCGTGGAGGAAATTTTTGGTGGCTTTAAGAGTAGTGATTTCGTAGAGAAAGTTAAATCCAGCTGGGTACGTGTTTATTTTTGAAAAAAAAAATTTATTTTTATCTTTTGTGTTGTTTTGTTATTGTTTTTAGTTTATGTTTGCATATATATAACAAATACTACGGTGATTAGAAATTTTAAGGGCTTTAGGCAGTAAGCCTGAGATAGACATGGGAAACGCGATTAAGTGATATCAAGGTTAGGATTAGTGGAGGATATGGTGAAAATTGATGGCTGAGAAGTGATCGGGAGAGGCCATTTTAGGTTAGTGTGACTGGAGTTTTTGTCATAGTAGAATATTAACCGAGTGAATGAAAAGTTTCTATTGAACAGGTGAAAGGCCAACAATGTTTCATGGGCATATAACATGTACGTGATAGACTAGTGATTTGCGAGGATAAGATGATGGGATATTTGGAAGACCAGAAATGATGAGATATGGAGGTATTTTCTTAAAGATAGTTGTGGCTCTATTTGGGATAGGTTAAGAGAAAGTAGTTTCAAATGGTTTGAACATGTCTAGACTTGAGACGTGGGTGCTCTGGTGTAGAGGGCTGACTCGATTCAAGTGGTAGAGATGAAGAAGTAGTGAAAAAAGACAGAGATGGTGTTGAGTGCAGGAATCAGCTTTTGAGAGCTATGGTAGATCTTAATGAATCAGTCCCTTTACAAGTCAAGGTTGAATAAATCTGTTTCTAAGTCAAAGGTTAGTCAACAATTTTAGACGTAGATATATTCTCTCCCTAAAAAATTCAAGAAACCTGAAGTCAGGTCATGTTCACTAAAATGAAGCTTTTCAGCCGAGTTTCAATGTCTCTACATCATTACTCTTGTTTGTTCCCAAGTTTTAATGCAGCTTTACATCATTACTCTTGTTTTATTTCGTGGCAAGTATAATAAAATCCTTACATCATTTGGAGTCCAAACAATTTTAAGAAAGAAAAGTGTGCATGAAGCGGCATATTAGCATTGAAGCTTTAAGAAGAACTACATGTTGAGGCCTACGCATTGTTTTTTGAAACACATGCTCAATCAAATTTCAAGCTGTAAAAGTATTGTTTCTTTCAGGCTATTTTTGTTCACCTCCCAATAAAAAATGTCAAGCCTTTGATTCCCCACCCATGTTATACCAACATAAGAAAAGAGAAAGAAAAAGAAAAAAATAAGCTAGCCTAGTAGTTTGCCAGTTTTGGAATTATTGCTTTGACTATTCTATAATGAACATTAGCCATATTTTCAATGTTTTACATTTATGCTTTCTTGTTTTGCACTACTGATTTATTTGGTGAATTTAAGTTGGATACCTTTTTTCAATACGATATATATGTGTTTGTTTGTGCAGAAAGCAATCTGCAAAGAGCCTCAGGAGTTACAGGTTGGTGTCTAACCTATGTGGTTTTATGAAATGCTCATTTCATTTCAAAAAATTATGCATGCCATTATTTCCTTTCATCCTCTAGGGCCTCTGGAAATGTTTGCTGTCCTTTCTCTGTATTGGGCTCATCGTTATGTCTGTTGTATTTGCTGACTCCACATGTGTAATTTTAAGATGTTTGCTGAGGCATTAGAATGGAAGCTGTTCATACAATATTTCAAATGAATTGCTAGTATATAAGAGAGGTATATGAAAAAAAGTTTAGCTGGATAATTTGGCTGTATGTAATTGTGCTTCCAGGTGGATGCTTTTAGTATAAGCCTGTTGGCCACTCTATATTATCAGAATAGATGGCAGGCACATACGCTTATTCATTTTGTGCCTTTCAAATATTCTGCCGTGGACCATTCATATATGAATGTTGGGTACTAACTACAATATTGTGTTTAAATATAATCTGCTATTTGTTTTGGCCATTGTTGTGTTACACACCTGAGATGAGGATTAGCTAAGCCTTTGGGATTAGGCCTTTGGCCATTTTTAATCTGGGAGCCAAGACTTTCCCCCCGTTCTGTTGCAAGCTGCAAGCCTATAGACATAGTCCTAAACTCATTTGGAACAGTTCAGTCTTTTTCCATTACTTGTTAACTACATGCTAGAATTATTTATCTCAACAAGGACTCAATCCTAAGTTCATGAAAACCATCTCCTTCCTCTGCAATTGGGGGTGCATAAAAGACTAGACATTAAACAAAGATTAGCTTCCAAAAGAAAAACTAACTAGAGTTTTCAATTTCTGGGTATTTGTAAGATGTATTTTACTTAATGTTTTCTTTTTTTACCTGATGTAGGATGTGCCGCCACTGGATCCAACGGAACTTTTGGCACATTTGGTTAGGCAATCTGGACCGTTTTTGGATCAACTTGGTGTTAGAAAAGGCAAGTAACCGTAACTTTTTTCTTAAGTTCATTTTTTAAATTCAAAAGCATGATAAATAGCTTATCTATTCTACTAGAATGAAATTTCATACTCCATCCTCAGGGTGGGATAAATCAAGATAATTTTAACTTCGGGAGAAGGGGTGCCTCCATATACATATTTTTTTGTCAGTACTATATCTTGAACTTAATGGTGGATTAATAATATGTCTGCTAAGTTCAAATAACTTGGCTAGTTGGCAAGATATGGACCTAAAATGGGAAGTTTCAACCTTTAACTTGGCTAAAACTTGTTAGTGGAGAGGATTTAAGGGATATTGCTGTTGAATTTTGGTTGATCGTTTTTCTTGAATAGTTGGAGGAAATGAAGATACCAGACGAAATTGGAATCTTGTGTGATGATTTGCTGTTGAATCAGGATACTCTCCCTTTTTTCTATCTTCTTGATACATTGGTTATTCTTATAACATCATTAGATGTGTGGATGAACCATTAGTTTGGATATTCTAGGTAGGGTTATTTAGAATTGATCAGCCAATAGGTTGTTGGAGATAACTAATTATGAAGAGCACCATTACAATTTGTAACTTTTGATTTCTGTAGGGCATTGAATATTTGATATGTTTTCCTTCTTGACACTTCTTTTAAATTTAATAGTGTTTTGAATATACAATTTCAGATATATGTGACAAGATAGTGGAGAGCTTGTGCAGCAAACGCAAAGAACAACTTCTCTTGCGCTCAATATCTGGAGGAGAATGCTCTGTTCTTGAGAATGATAACATAAATGATGAACTAGATTTAAGGATAGCCAGTGTCCTTCAAAGTACTGGACATCATTATGAAGGTGGGTTTTGGACAGACTTTGGAAAGGATGACCTGTCAGACAAGAAAAGACATGTAGCCATTGTCACAACTGCTAGTCTTCCATGGATGACTGGAACTGCTGTAAATCCACTTTTCCGAGCGGCATATTTATCAAAGACAGCACAACAAAATGTCACACTTCTGGTTCCCTGGCTTTGTAAGTCGGATCAAGAATTAGTTTATCCCTGCAATGTCACTTTTAGTTCACCAGAGGAGCAGGAAAGCTACATACATAATTGGCTCGAGGAAAGGATTGGCTTTAAGGCCGATTTTAAAATCTCCTTTTATCCAGGAAAGGTAGCTATTAGATAGAGTAAATTATGCATCGACTTGTTGATTGTACTAAATATACACAATGCCTGACCATTTGTTTCTCATTGTTCTTAGTTCTCAAAAGAAAGACGTAGTATAATACCCACTGGAGATACTTCTCAGTTTATTCCATCCAAAGATGCTGATATTGCAATCCTAGAAGAACCAGAGCACCTGAATTGGTACCATCATGGTAAGCGCTGGACTGATAAATTCAACCATGTTGTTGGTGTTGTCCACACAAATTACTTGGAGTATATCAAGAGGGAGAAGAATGGGGCTCTGCAAGCTTTCCTTGTGAAACACATAAACAATTGGGTCACAAGAGCATACTGCCACAAGGTATGTTAAATTTTCTGGATGTTGACTTGACTAACTTATGGTCGTGTGAAGTTGGTTCATGTAACAATTTTTGGCTGATCATGTCTCTTTTTAATATTATCTTACCAGTTTTAAAGTGTTCTGTGATCAAATTTTTTGTGTTCTCTATTCAGGTTCTTCGCCTTTCAGCTGCCACTCAGGATTTACCAAAGTCTGTGATTTGCAATGTCCATGGTGTAAATCCGAAGTTTTTGAGAATTGGTGATAAGGTTGCTGTGGAACGGGAACTAGGGCAGGAGGCCTTCTCGAAAGGAGCCTATTTTTTAGGCAAGATGGTCTGGGCAAAGGGTTACAGGGAATTGATAGATTTGCTTGCAAAGCACAAAAATGATCTTGATGGTTTCAACTTGGATGTTTTTGGTAATGGAGAGGATGCACATGAAGTTCAGAATACTGCTAAAAGGTTGCGATTGAATCTCAACTTTCAGAAAGGAAGAGACCATGCAGATGATTCTCTTCATGGGTAAGGATTCCACGAGAGCCTTGGTTGTTTATATGCAATCTATTCGTTAAAGGAGGATTTTATTTGATTAGATTCTAAAATCTGTTGAATAATTATGAAATACATCCAGGGTGAACTTGCTGAAGTTTAAAATTTCATCAGGATGAGCTCTCTGTTGACCTTGCAATATGAATCTGTTTTCTCTATGGATGATTATTGTAGGTTTGAACACTTCATTAATGAAACTGAACTTGTCATAACATATAGCATCTATATATGTGTGTGCATGCGTTCTAACTTTATTTTTCTACAACTTTTTTCTTTGCTTGCAGGTACAAAGTCTTCATAAATCCTAGTGTTAGTGATGTACTATGCACAGCTACTGCAGAAGCACTTGCCATGGGGAAATTCGTAGTCTGTGCAGATCACCCGTCAAATGAGTTTTTTAGGTCATTTCCAAACTGTTTGACATACAAGACATCTGAAGACTTCGTTGCCAAAGTGAAAGAAGCGTTGCAGAACGAACCTCAGCCTCTTACTCCCCAGCAAAGATATAAACTGTCATGGGAAGCTGCTACCCAGAGGTTTATTGAATACTCTGAGCTCAACAAGATCTTGAATGATGACAAAGATGATACAAAATCGAGTAGAGCTAATGGAAAGATCATCAAAAAGTCAGTTTCAATGCCTAGCCTGGCTGAGGTGGTTGATGGAGGGTTGGCATTTGCTCACTACTGTCTCACGGGGAACGAGTTCCTTCGACTCTGTACTGGGGCAATACCCGGTACACGAGACTATGACAAGCAACATTGTAAAGACCTGCATCTCCTGCCGCCACAAGTGGAAAATCCAATCTATGGCTGGTAAAGTTAAACGAATGGATAAGCACCACCAGCAATCCCCGTGTATAATTATCACGCGATGTATGTAGGAGACAGTGGTATTCTTAATATTAGTTTGAAAGTTTTTGTTTTGATTTGCATTTTTTTTTTCTGTTTTAAACTATGTATTCTTGCCGACCCACATGTAATACTTATACAGTCAAATACAAGTTTTGTTTTTAACAAGTTAATACAAGAGTTTTAGGTAAAATAATTGTACTAAATTTTGCTTTTAACATGATGAAATGAGACTGTTCTACATAAAATTTTAGTTGAAGCAATATCAATGTAAGTAATTATTTATTATAAATAATGAAATATTTAAGTTAGTTCACACATAATGGGCTTATCATCTTATGTTTGTCGGATGATTTTATTTGGTGTTCGGTTTGAAGCTTCTATTTTTGAAACATGATACTTGAGGTCGGAGATATCCTTGTAATAAAACTAGTAATTGAAATTTATTAATAATAAATTATAAAATTTAACAAAGAGGAGACAGAAAGCAGTGCATGATAACATCAAATAAAAGTTTGATAAGGCATAAATATTAAATTAAATATTATATAAAAGACAACGTCAAAACAATTACAATTTTAATTATATATATATATATATATATATATAAAAGCAGAAGTCAAGAACTTCTTCATCCACGAGGACAAACGCTTGCTGCTGTCAATCTTCTTTTCATTACGTGCGGCTCACGTGTTATTTTCAAGCATGTGATCTCCATTTTATTTGACATACATTCATTGACTGACTCTTGGAAGTATACAAGAGTTTTCTGGGGAATGTTTGGTGAATCTTAGTTAAGCCCATACATACATGCATATGCTGCCTCTGCTTCTGAATCATTTAATTTGTTCTTCAACTTCCAAGTCAAGTACTATACGTACGAATATGCAGGAATTTATAATTAATGAATCTACTCAATTTATACTACTTGATGCTTTACCATCATTTATTATTATTATTATTATTATTATTATTATTATTATTTTCATGGATTTCTTTAAATAATGTACAGCAAGTTGTACAAAATTTTATTTTCTTGCTGTTACTGAGGCATGGCAGCCAGCCAATTTTGTTTTTAAAGTCGCTAGCATTACTCAAACATGATATTGCAATTGCAAGAGAACAGAAAATGGAACCGAAAGCTATAACTATTTTACACATATAATTACTTGATTCATGAATCTAACCTAATTTTCTCCAGAGATCTTGATATATTACACTAATAAATTACTTAAAATTTTGATGACAGTAAGAATGTTCAGCTTTCTATAGTGGCTTCGAGCTGTGGGATTGCAGCCACTCATAAATTAACAATATTTACAAAAGTTATTGCGATTGACGTGATTCCCAATTCCCATCCCATCTCAGCTTTCACATATTGATTCTTCCCTTTTTGCATACTGCTGTAAAACTCCTGGTAGCATAGATAGCAGTAGAATTTTCAGCTTTTTTATTAAGCAGTGGGATTGCAGCCAGCTTCTGACCTTAGTTAAAAGTCAGTCTAATCGTAGACCAAAATACTTTAATTGGTTCTGCTTGAAGAACGAATTTATGTCATATTAGGGTTTTTTTTAATCTGCTTAGTCACATGCTTTCCTTGTTATTTTTCAATTGTGGGTATATGATCAGTATATTCCAAGTGATTCTGTGTCAATTGGTTATTCTTCTTTTCTTTGATGAGGAATAAAGTTAGGAATTCAAGCTTTGAGGAATTATATTTTTTCAAATACCTAGTTATACATTACATACTGTTCTTTGATAATTATATGTCGTTGTTTAAAGTTTTACACTGTTATTTAGTGTTAAATTTAAAGTTTATAGTGTACAAATGTTGACAAGACTGTATAATAATATTATACAGTGATAGTTCATATTATTATATATTCAAAAGAATCTTATCATGATGGAATGGGGATCTTGGCTGCTGCTTCTGCACGTTGGGTTGAACCAACTTTAAATAAATTCTTTTGTAAAGGGTTCAAAGCATTAACTGTTTTATGCAATATTTAAACAATGATATAAACAAAACCAAGGAGAGTCGAAATGCAAGAAAATTAAATACCACTTCTATACAACATTTTTGGATGCATTTTATGTATATTTTGTAAGAAAATAATATATTATATATATAATTGAAATATAAAATATATATTTTAACTAATATAGCACTTAATTAAAGGTATTACCCGTTAATTAATGTTATATATTATGTGATAATACAAAAAATTTACATAATTATTTAATGTATAAAAACAATTGATTGGTGTGATATAAATTTTATATTTTAATTTTCGTAAGTTTAATATTACTATCTTTAATATATCATCTTAGTTTTTTAATCTTTTAATTGGATTTACTGTCTAAACTCTTGAGATTAAAACAAATATACATCAACTTGTATGAAATTTCAAGTGGAAAACAACTCAAAATTCAACTCTACAACTTCACTTCTCTTTCTGTTTTCCTCTTTACCATGTTCCTCATTGTTTTGGGAAGAATATGTCGAGACCCTTTTAACTCATTACTCGTTATAGAATTACTGCAAGTTGATATATATAAGCAGGGAGCAGCACTAGCAAATAACTCATAGTTAGCTTTACTTTATACCCATATCACTACTAGAAGAGAAAAAAAAAAGCACTTGTTTTCTTCTGTTAATTTGGCAGTAGAAATTTCTTACAAGTGATTGAATACAATGCGTAGGGGGAGGTTTTTCTAATATTTCTCCCCTTTACAATCTTACCCTGAAGTTAAAATCTAAATTAAAACTCAATTTAAGTTATCAACAAAATATTTACACCGGCACTCCTTGTCCAGGATTTGGTGCCTTAGGCTTTTCAATTTCTGGTGAATCAAATTCTTCGTTTATTGTAATAACAACATGGTTGCTATCACCATCTAAAACTGGTTTTACTGTTCCTTGATGAAGCAAATGCGATGTTTTCCCTTCAGGTGATACAGTAGCTTTTACTTCTTTGAAATGAGCTAGGTTTGACAGTTCAGTGACGGAGTCAGAAATTTTCTCGACACATTTGACGATTTCCGTTAGTGTCGAAGCAACTGTTGCAGCTGGTACTATTGTTTGGAGGTCTAGATTATTCAGTGAGGCTGCTTTGAGAGCAATTTTCAGATCCTTGGCAGCATTTTTGGAGTTCTCGACGTGAGGGTTTGCTGGTGATGGGTCTGTCATTGTTTTGATTGCTGAAGCTAAGGCTTTCAGTGCTTTGCTGGATTCTGAACTCATAGTTTTGCATGATTCTTGAATTTTTCTTTGGAATTCTGGTGGTACCTGCAAACAATAACAGAAATTTTGAGTCTTTTTTTTGTTGGTTAACTTGTGCTTAGTATATTGGTATGTAGAAAAAAGTTGTGATTTATTACTTGGATATTGGAGTCTATGTAACCATTGACAGCTTCAATTTGGTATGCACATTGCCTAACAAGGGCTCCAATCTTCAAGTATTGTTGCCATGGATGACGAAGCCGGAATCGTCCATGCCCGGGTTCCCATCTTGCAAAATTTGCCTGCAAAATTATGAAAAAAATTAGCATGCATGGTCATTAATAAAAACTATGAAGAAATTGATCAGTAGAAATGTAAATATTAATGGCATTGATGTAGTGAAGAAAGACTAGCTATATGCTTACCAAATTTTCCTCAGTTGTTTTGGAATTGAGAACACTCTTGTACTTTTGAAGAAATGATTTGTCATTCTTGGAAACATCACCTCCCTCTTCAGTTTTAGTCTCTTGAAAATATTCACCGCCAAATCCTGTTAATTATTTTTATTTTATTTATTTTTAAAGCCTTAGAAACCTTCGTTTTGAAGAAGAGAATGGAATAGAAAGAAATAATTGAATGGGGAAAATTATTAAATTAAATATTTAGTTATTATTGTACCTTCAAGGTAGCTTGCAAGCTTTTCTATATTGGAAACAATCAACTTGTGAAGATCTTCACCAGCCCAAACTGGACACACAAAAATGGAGATAATTATGCAGGTTGCTCCTCCAATTATGATTGTTGACAGTCTTTGATGGGATAAAACCAAGAGTTCATGGACGCGATAACCCGAAACAGCTACTAAGCTGAATGTTAGTATAAAAATCAAGACACCATAGTCATATCTTGCCTTGATTCGTGGGAAGAATCGAGTAAAGGTAGATGCTGCTGCTGCACAAACACAAGTTTATATCAGTAAACGTTGCTGAGCAATGCTTGTTTTGATTTTTGATAGCAATGACAGTAAGCAATTTGTTACAGAAAAAAGCAAAAAATGTTCTGCTTCCAAGCGCATATATATATATATATATATATATATATATATATATTTACCGAGAAGGAAGACAAGGACTCCAAGAACAATTGGTTCTCCTTTCTTTCCGGACATGATTGCCAAATGGTTTGCTCCAACACCAAGAGCACCAGCAAATAATGTTGCAAAACCTCTATTAATACTTTTGCTCATGGTTCCACCTGAAGTAGGAAAAAGAAATTGAATTACATTATTATTAAGCACTTTTGAGTTATAAGCAGATAATTATTTAACTTACTTACCTACTGTAAACTCAAAGACTACAACAACTGTTAGTACAGCCCAGGTGCCTGAAACCCCAAAACCATCATAAAGAGGTCTGATATAGTATAACAAAGAGACCAATGTGAGAGCTAGTCCCACTTTTACAGAGTGAATTATTCTTCTTGGATCATCTTGTCCAAGTTTCTTGATGCTCTTTGCAACTTTTGTAACTTTAGCTTTGAAGCTACGAGGCAAAGCTTTAAACCAGCCACAAGCAGAAGCAAAAATCAATGCCTTCTGTTGAGTTGCAGATTCAATCTCCATGGCTAAAGATTTGTGATTCCTTCTCTTTTAAGTAAGTAACTTGGGAAGAGGGAGAAGAAGAGATGCTTGGCAAGAGAAATGTGGCCAATATTTATAAAAAGAAATGATCGGTGAAACTCAAAAGAAAATATTATCTTATTGATACATGTGTTGCCATTTTGTAGCAAGGATGAGCAGACAAAGATTTTATTTGGTAAAGTGAGTTTCGCTTCAAAATAATATGGCTGAAAATAATTTTATAACAATAACCGGGTTAGATTTGGAACGGATATTTTTAAATTTATATTTACTAAAAAAAATTTAATATTAAATTCGTACTAAATTCATAATGGGTTTGATATTTTATTATAAACCTGTTTAAACAAGTGTTTAACATTTATTAAACCCGCGCTGATATTCGTGAATTTTTAGTAGAATTTTTAGAATTAATTTAAAATAAAATACATTACTCACATAAAATATTAAGTACATATACAACAAAAAATAAAATTGATAACAACAATTTCATAAAAAAATTACATAATTATTTTACAAATTCATATATAATTAATTGAAAATATATTTTATTTACTTAAATTATTTTGATGTTTTGACTCATTTTTTCTATATTAAGAATAATTATGTAAATTTAAAGATAAAATAAAAAATAATTTTTATTATAACATCAAAACAATGTCGTTTTGAATATATATTTTTTTTAACATTAACATTAAAATAACGTTGTTTTAGTATTTTTAAAATAAAAAATAAAAAATTATATATCAACATATATTCGCCGCGAATATTTGCAGACATTTATCCGTACCCATATTCGTCTCATACTCGCTATGGGTTTCAATTTGTTTTTCCAAATTTATCTCAAACCCGTAAAGAGGCATACCAAACTCATCTTTTAAGAATTGGGTAATAGCAAGTTTGCAGGTAAAATTGTCATTTTTAGAAGATATCCATATTTCATTACAAATTTAAAAAAGGTTTAAGAGTTCTTAGCCTAAAAGTCAGATTATCTAAAATGAGTTGAGCCCAGTAAAGAGGAGTATTTTCAAGTATTTTAAAATTAAGAAATAGCATCTCTCAACAATAATACTATTACGTTGATTTGTTACTTGACTAATTAAAATAATAAAATGACTAAAATAATCTTGTGCATATAAATTATATATATTAGTAGTATTTTTTACATATTTCCTTTGAAATTTAAAAAATTGACAAAAAGTATCCCTAAATGCATTTTTTTCTTTAGTTTTTGACATTTAATTTAATTTTAGTTCGATAAATATATATAAATTAATTGATATTTTATTTAACATATCCAATAAATTTAAAAATAGGATAATTCTTGTATATTTGTTCAATTTTAAAATCATACATGTAAAATATTTAATTTATAAATTTATATTTATCAATCAGTCACATATTTATTTATATATTTAATATTTAATGATTTTATATTATATTAATAATTCTAAATTAAAAATATAATATTTTAATCTCAAACATATATTGCAATATTTTTAAATTGTTAAATTATACCTCCAATAATTCAAAATCTAATAAAAAAATAAAGTAAGTTTCTAACATTGTAGTATTTTTCAAAATTTAATGAGTGATATTCTAATATCTATTAAATGTTAAAATTTAATGTGCAATAAAGTAGCACCTAATTTATATATGTTTATCAAATTAAATTAAATTGAATATCAAAAAATGAAAAATGATTTTTAGAGATACTTTTTGTTAATATTCTAAATTTCAGGGGAAGTACGAGAAAAATACTGCTAATATATAAAACTTATATACTTGAGGTTATTTTGGTTATTTCATTATTTTGGTTAATCAACTAACGATCAAATATAATGATATTATTGTTAAAAGGTATTATCTGTTAGTTTTGAAAAAAATTTCATTTATGTGTGATTTCCTTAAATCTCAAGAGGATATGTGAAAATACCCTACTAAAAATTAAGAACAAAAGTTTAAGTCCTTGTTAAGTAATTGAATTTATTATAGGCATTTAGGTCCTCTAGCTCTAGCTTTGTGAAATCCTACGTCACTTAGGGATGAGTATGATGATGCGCTTATAAGTATTATATCTCCCTAAATTAGTACAAGGCATTTTAAGCCCAGTACTTGAAATTATATGTACTCTGAACAAAACTGTAAGGGGCCAAAATTAGACCTGTTGTGCCACTTTGAGTTATGTCAAATCGAATAATATTATATTAGTTAGGTTGGGTCATCACAAATGGTATTAGAGTCAATTCGTCCAATTATAAATATACTAAGTTGGGCTCCTTAAGAGGAGTGGATTGTAAAATCCCACATTGCTTGGGAATGAGCCTAATAATGTGTTTATAAGTGTTTTGTTTCCCTAAATTAGTACGAAGCTTTTTTGGCTTAAGGTTTGAAATTATGGGTACCAAAAACAAAATCATGAGGAGGCAGGATCGGACTTGTTGTGCCACCCTAAATTATGCCAAAACGAACAATATCATACTAATTGAGTCAAACAATATCATACTAATTGAGTCAAACAATATCATACTAATTGAGTCTGGTCATCACAAACTTTAGCTTTAAAATAATAGGTTTCAATTCTAATCAAAATTTGTTTTCAACTGAAAGTAGATTGAAAAACAATAAAGAGAAATTTTGGTTCATATACATTATTTTCTTGGAAATTTTTCTTCTAATAGAAATTAAGATCTTGTAAAAACTAATTTTCTATTTAACGGAGAAGTAGAGGCTAAATAAGACGTTTGAAAAACTTAATATTAAAAAAATTACATATAAATAGATATTTATCAAATATTTTAATAATTGTATTTTTAAAATTAAATAAAAATACAACAACAAATATGTACGTGTTTGTACTAAATGTATATAACTAAATAATAAAATAATATTAATGAATTTAAAATCTGAACCAATTTAAATATATTGATCGTAATATCATTAAATTTCGATCTTAACTAATCAGATACATGATTTTATTTTTCTTATTTTAATATTTTTTTGAACTTTTGAGATTTATTATAAAAAAAATTAATAAAAATAATAATATTATTCAGTTTGAAGATAATTTTATTTGTTCTTCATTGGATCCAAATTGGACCATAGGGAACTTTAGACAAGAAATGATAAAAGGGAATCAATGAAGTAATAAAAAAATAGAACAAAGTTCCAACAAAACATAGTGTATGACTCTAATTCCTAACAAAAAAAAAAAGGTTATGAACTAAGTCACCACTCACTATTACTACTACCCACTACTGTAAAGATTTTGATGAATGCATCGTCAACATATAGTGACAACAGTATGACAATGGAAAAGGCAAAAAAGTTACTCAAAAAATCTAAAAAATATGTGACAAAATGACTCATCCTCAGAACTATATATTATAAATATTTCTTAATTTCTTAAAGCCCTAGCTCAGCTCCATACCCTTGTTCTTCTTTACCTTTTAATTTATTATATTATATGTTAAAAAGAAATTAAGTGCATATTTATTTCCAGAGAAATAATATAAAGATTGCAATTATCTCTTAACCATATTTTTATATGTATAAGTACATTACTTAGTAAATTAAATTAAATTAATATATATTTTTTTATTTATTTATTTTTATATTGAATTATCTATAAATTAAATTGATTAAATTAAATATTTTCTCATCATCCTGGAATATTAAGCAAAGTCAGCAATCACTAGTGAGTAGGATCTGATGCGATCCTTTGATTCTTTCAATATTATCTTAAAAAAATATTTTCTTACCAAATTCAAGATTTCTTTTAACCCTTTTATTTGCGTGAAAAAATTAGGATAAAAATTAAAAATAAAAAATTTACAGAGGTAACAGTTCATGCTTTTGAAATATCATTTCATTGCGATAACAATATTAAGATTCCGATAAAATTACAAAAAAAAAAAAAGATTTAATTTTCGATCTTATTCATGCAAGTCCCTATTATTATTTTCTATGAATTGGTTTTATTAGAATCGTTGGTATTTATAATTATACCCCTATAATAGTTTCTTAATATAAATGTGACACTATTAAGTTTGGAACTCGTTTAAAAAATACGACAAATCTAAGAACTTGAATGAAAAGTAAAGGCAAATTCAAGTTCCTCTGCTAGTTTTATTCTAAATTTTTAGGATTTTTTTTTATAAAATTTTTTAATGAGTGATACTGCATATTACTAAGTAATTATCCCACAAATTCATCCTAAATGATGTATTATTTATTGATAGGGTAATGAATTGTCACAACAAGTCAATTTAAAAGTTATAAAAATTTACCATTCAATTGATAAATAACAAATTTGAGATAGTAAAATTTGAGATATCTTCTAGGAAGTATAGTATTATTAATAATCCTTAATTACACCAAATTAATGGAACATAATGTGGCAAAGACTTGTATGAACGAAATTGAAAACTATATTCTTATCTATAGTTTGTTCAAACCCTTGGGACCCATATGCAGTTACCCCATTTTGCATTATATTTTTTCGATCAATCTCTATCTTTTCTGTCAGACTTATCTTCTTTAATGATATGTCATAAAAAAATTTATATACTCAATCCAAACTTACATAAGAATGTGATATTTGCTTTTCCCATTTATCCATTTGCACTAAAATTTATTTCCAAATTTGAAAATCAACTTGCATGGATAAAACCCAGTTGCATGCATGGACACCAAATCTTATAAGAGGGAAACAGCAAATCAAAACCAAATTAAAATGCTTGAATATGAGCTTTATCGACTCTCTTTTTTATTTATTTTTTGTGTACAAACTTGACAAAACTTATATTGTTATGGTAACAATTGAATGGTCTAAAATATTTAGTCAAAATCGTTAGATTTATTGGTAGTTTTGATTTTGATTGGAGGAGTGTTGTGAGCTGTAGATACTGCTGGACAATAAGAATATGTGCATTTTGTTTTTATATATTCTCATACAAATCTATCAACTTTTATTTTCATTAATTAATAATATTCTTAAAGAACCCTATTCTATTAATCTGAAATATTGTCAATCCTTTATCTGTAATTCAGATTTAGAAATTTAGAAAACAGGATTTAAAGTAAAATCCTCAATAAGAAGATGAAATTTAGGTCAAACATTCTGTGGATTATTCTTGATTACAAGGGCATTCATGGAGCTTTAAATCAAAGATTGAATAGGGTTTGGATTTAAATTTATATAATATTTTTTAAAAATTAAAAAAATTATCTTAAAACTCTATCAATTTACAAAATCTCAAAAGAAGTAGATAAGTTGCACCAATGATAATTATTTATAAATGAGTATGTGCAAGTTAATTAGTTAGGTCATGCATTGTTTGCAAATATATATAATTATGATGATTAGTTGTTTTAAATATATATGCATCTGTTTGAATACATGAAAATAATTTATTAGAAAGTTACTGAAGATCTTTTACAAAAAATAAAGCACACCCAACTAAAATTTTAAATGAATATCTTAATTGAAATAACAACAAATTGATTTTAGGCAAGACAAGTATAATTAATTTGTTTTGAATGTTATCATGGTAAAGAAATTGAAAGGGGAAAATTTGTTTCTAAGAAAATCATGTAAGTACATATTAAAACAACAATCATGTAGGAATGTAATGAAATTACAAGTACTTGACAAATGTCCAATTGGATTGCATATTTTTTTTACTCTCCAATGTGGTGCAATTGCATATATTTTTTACTATTTTCTTCTTAAACTTAAAAATTCTCCAAGTCCAAAGTCATTGTCATTTACATCTATTTTCAACCTTATAGGTAATTAATCTTAAACAATATCTATCTATTCCTTCACTATCCAAATCGTTAATTAATCTATAATATTTTGCTTCTCTTTTTATCTAAACAAAATTTTTAATTTTAATCTTATTATACTACTTAAAATATAATTACTCAACTGAATAAATAGGTATTCAAGCAACGAACACTTAAGTAAAAACAATAAAAATTGTCTCAATCTTTAACGATCAATCAACAACTCATCATTCCATTCTCTTCCATGATATCGTCTTATATGTGTGTGTGTGTGTGTATATATATATATTTATATATTCCTTTTCTTATCTCTCTTTGTAATCTTGTACCTATAAATTCACAAGTTCATATAATTTTATAATGAAGAAATAATTCATCTTCTCTACAAATTCTTCAGCTTCCACTTTAAACTTATTTTGAATTAATAATCACAAAATTTGTTTATTATCAAACATATAGCAGCCCACCACCCTAATGTAATTTAATGTGTCACAACCTAATAAGCTTCACAAATCGTGGGGACTCAAAAAATATTCAGGCGGCCTTAAACAATGCAAGCTGGAGAGCTCAAAACATAATGCTTTCTCCAATAAGGAAATTTAAATAGTTTTAGTACAACGAATTATGTACTGGATAATTCAAAAAATGGCCACTATTTTTCGGACAGATTAAACACTAATATTAAATTTATATATGCCCTTAAGTTAATTTAGTATTATCTGATTCAGTCATTTAGATAATATATGATAATAGTTAGTTCAAAGATGTATGCAAATACTGTTTTTAATTCTTTCTCAATATTCTTCCAACACAAATACTATGGCTACCGGCAACAAGCATAATGTCCATCTAATAATTAGCTCATGACCAATATGTGTGACAAATCTTCAGATATAATTAAATTTAAAAACCACTAAAATTTAACAATAATTTAATAAAATTTTATTGTTTACACGATCCAAATCACAAATCATGTTACTTATTATGATCATGTATATAATATAATTTCTCCTACAAATATGCAATTCTAAAATGATAATTTAATGTAAATCAGTGTTATTTTACACTAAAACAACATTATATAATTTTAATTAGCATTGATTGGAATCAAATTCACATTTTTTAAAGTGCAAACATCTCCACTAGAAAGTTTATATATATATATATATATATATATAATGTTAGTATATTGAATATAGACCACACGAAATGTTTATTGTACTGACTTTGTTATTTTATATATTCTTCTTTTAATGATTTATTAAGTGCGTAATGCCTTTTATCCTTAAACTCATCTCTTCTTTCCCAACTCTTTTTATTTGCTTAACCACTAATCTATTTGATTAAGACAACCATTGGAGCTAAAAGTACATTACTGGTTTAATCTTTGTTTAATCAACTATGCACTCCCAAAGAACATGGTTTTTTTTTTTTTTTAACTTCTAGTACTCTAGTCAAAAAACGAATTAAGTTGGAAATTCTTCAAATCCTTCTTTCCCTTTTCAACCCATCTTTTTTTTTCAAACTCTTTGATATGAGGCTAAGCTTTATGCAAGATTTTTCCTACAAATGAAACAGCTATATAGATTTAATTTATATTTGAATATTGAAAATAAAAATTTTAGATATAAGACAAACATATCACATTGTGCATACACTTAATTAATAAAATTTTATCTTACATATATTTAATATATATAATATGATTTTACTAAATAATTGTATTAGAATAGTTCTACTTAATACTTACAATTATAATTCAAGTATTATAACTTTTAATTTGAAGTTGTTGGAAAATAAAAATTTTAATTTTTAAATATAAGTGAGTGTATGATTAATATATTTTATTTGTTAATTAAAAATAAATATTTTATTTATTGTATTTTTAAAATTAAGTAGGATTATAAGAATTATCAACATATCTTTAAAATGTGTGAATGATTACAACATTTTGGAATTGATGGTGAAACCCTTGATCCTTTCGTTTCTCTTAGAATATGAGAATGATTACCAAATTTTTTGATGTAAAATTTAGTGTAAAGTTAGCATATTTTTATTCTGTACATGTCTTTCTATTAATATTTCTTAATTATGCTGAGTCAGTTAGGTGGACAATTAATTTATATCACCAATCAAACATTGTGAACTCACCAAACTAAACTTCATTATATTATTTTTTTTATTTCTTTTGTTCAATAAAGAGAAGGTGAGTCCAAATGGAGAGTATATATTGTAAGAGTTGTAACCGTTTCGACAATTAATATAGTTGTCATTAGGTTAGGCTGTAATTTTTGTAAATTTTATTTATAAATTTAATAAAATTATATATTTTTTAAAATATATAATAATAAATAATTTATTTTATACTTTCACAAAATGAAACCCATAAAATTATGCAATATTAATGAGATTATAATAACGTAATTGATATATCTTCGTTTAAATTATTCCTAATTATAGGATTATAGGGTATGACCTCTATGGTATCACCAAAATCGGTACTTTATACACTCGTGGAGAGGGTGACAAATTTCATTAATCACTTGTGTAGAGACACTAATATAAGTGTATAGGTGCTTATTCGAAAATGAGCTCAGTGAAATGACCAACTGTAAAAACACTTAAATGATAGTCTTACTTCGTTAATCAAAAGTTCTTTGTAGCAATGATACTAGTGATTCTTTAACCTGAGATACCATAATCATCTTATGTGAGAATCATCATGCTTAGACAGCATTGTACAAGATTAACAAGTTGTGAGTTTTTAATATGATGGTTGTTAAGTACGATCTGAATTACATGAAAGTGTATAAGTGTACAAGTGTACAAGTGTACAAGATGAGAGTTGTCATTATTTATAAGAAAACAATATGTTTTATATGAATGATAGAATCATAACTTAAAATCATTAGCCAAAGTAGAGTGTGAATTAATAAGAACTTATTAATGTTACCTATCAAGTTATGGACTCAACATTCTTATACATAACATTGGATATTAGAGGTTTGAAAATAAACCATACACCAAATTTGGTCAGAGATGATTAAATAACACGATAATTGGTAGTGGAAATGTTCATTTAAAGTGTTTATGCATTTTACTATGATACGGGGGCTATGATACATTGCAGATGTCAATTATAGTATGTGGTCAAAATTGTCTTTTTGATTATAAGATAATTAATGACATATATGATTAAAAGAGTTTAATTAGTGGAAGAAAATTCTTTTTCATGTCTACTGTCATCTTCATAATGAAGCTTTGGGGTCACACACAAACAATGAATGCATCGTTGTTTAAATTTTGAAAAGTAACTAAAAGAGTATTTCTATCATTTTAAAGTTATTAGTCTTAGAGGACAAGCTAACACTTTTATTAAAACCATAAAACATCTTATAATAAAGCTCATAATTATTTTTATTTTTATTGTATGGTTGATGTTAGGATATCAGATGTCTTAAAATAAAAAATAAAATAAAATATTTTAAGATCAAAAGTTATCTTAATTGGATAATACTGAAAGATAAGTGTTGTGTTAGATTAAAATAAATAGTTGTCTTAAAAGATAATATTCTAAAATATTTAAATTTTAAATTTTTTAAATTTTTTTCAAAAATATATTTAATAACATTATTTAGAAAATTATCTACAAATTTTTTATTTAAAATTAAATTTTAATCATTATCTATTTTCTTTTAAATTTTAAAATTTTGTTTAAGAGAAAAAGTAATAAAATTATAATTTTGAAAATTACAAATGATAAGGGTTATCACAGGATCTATATATATATATATATATATTTTGACTTTTACTAGAAGTAAATGTTAAGAAGATAAAAAAGTTGATTAAAAATAAAAATAAAAAGAATATTTTTGTGACCTATAGGAATTTCAAGAGTTGAAATCATCACTTTATGAAGACATAATTATATTGGTGTGAATTGATATAGAGGGTGAGTACACTTGAAACACTTAAAAAAAAAAATTAAGGTTAACAAAAGGCGGAGTGAAAGTTAAGTTATACGATTACTTGAGATAGTATTATGCTCCTTTTATTATTTTTACACTTATAAATTATTTTTCAAAATTTATGGGTTGTGTATTATGTAATACATCTATTTTAAGGTTTTTCATTGTGATTAAATTTTAAATTTCTGTTGTTTATATGTGCCGAGAAACCGAACATATATACTTACACTTACATAAATTGACCCAAAAATTTTTAAAAAAATATTTTGAAATGGATTGAATTTGTTTGAAAAGAATAATGCTGGACCAACCAGATAATTAATCTCAGTCAAATGTTGAATTAAGAAGATCATTGTATTGCATGCTTCGCTTATCTAGATAAAATTAGTCATTAATTAGGTTCATAAACCTGTAAAAAAAAAGTGGCAAAATGTTGTGATTTTAATGGCTGTTTCATATTTGACATTTGGTTTTTTTATTATACATTATTAGGTCATGACCTATTGTTCTTATCTAAATTGGTTATAACAATATAGTAGGGTCAATCAAAATTACATAAATGCTTAGATAATATTGAAAAAGTTATAATTTTAGTAGCTAAAAAGCTTGATTGAGAATATTGAATATATAAATCAATATACTGTATTTTAAAATTAGAAAAAGTTTTAAGTAAAATATTCTAATCACTTTAGTACTATTAGTATTATCAAACGACATAAAACTACTTAGTAATTAAAGAAAAAATTTTAAAAATTTAATATTTTCCTTTAAGTACATTAAAATATATAATTTAGTCCGACTAGTTTGAAAAATACCCATTTACACCTCAACCGTTAATTGATTCCGTTTATTTTAGGTATAAAAAATATGCCTTTTTATCTTACGATTACTATTATGTTCATGTATTATATTTAACAAGAAACGAGAAAAAATAACTATTAGTCCTTAAAAGTGAATAAAAATAATTTATAGTATATTTACTTTCAATATATTAATAAAGTAAATTTGATAATATAAAAAATTATATGTTATTTATATTATGGTAGATTTATAATAGAATAAAATAGTATTAAAATTTACTTTATCCGTTGTAAAACTTGGAAAATGTAACCTAAATTTTGAAAAATTTATTCGAGAATTGAGAAAATGTAATCAGTATAAATACAGCTGCTATATTTTAACATTTTTTTAACTTATTTATTTACTATCATGAAACAGTAATACTATGCATATGGAGTACTCATCTCAATTTTTTTATACCAAGTGATTTGTCATTATAAGTCAAGTAAATAAGTCTTTTTAAAGTGGTTAAAATTCATCGTCCAACGAATAAATAATAAATCACTTGGGATGGTAAACTTAAAAAATTATTTGCGAAGTATAGTATTATTCATCATGAAAATATTTTTTTTTTGGTGATTTGAATAAATATTTAAAAATAAAAATAAAAATATGTTTTTAATATTAGTGAAAACTTTGATGGGCTGAGTTGGGCCTTGAGTTATAAAGATAGTACAAAACTGAAATTAAAGTTGTCCAAATAATAAATAGGCTTTAAACACATGATTTAAATTTGATATAAGCCCATAGATTATACAAAAATGTTCTTCATCAATCATATATAAAATTCAAAGAATCATAGCTTTTGTTATAAGTGGATGAATTGGTGATAAACATGTAACTAGTGAATAGAAATTTACAATAATATTTTAATTTTTATATTTTGAAAGTTAAATAGAGCACATAAATTTTAATCATGTTCTAAAATTATCAATTATTAGTGCAAGTATGTATCTTTCACCTTTTTTTTATGTGAAAGAGTCTGAGACGCCACGGAAGTTTAATAAAAACAAGCAAATCACTCATAAAAATAAAGACACTTGTGGAAAATGCATAAAAATCCAATTATATCATGATAAGTTGTTCAATAAATTATTTGAAAAATATCAAATTGTTGTTGTTGTCATTACCGTTATTTATTTTTATTTTTTAGCTGAACAACATGGATTTTTACACACATGAACAAGTATTATAATTTGTTTTTACTCTTTCGGTAGTCCATGGTCAAGACCTCTATCTAAATTATGCACTAAGAAAATAAAGAGTCGTATTATTGATAACTTAAAACATAAAATTCGTAACATAGAAAATTATTATTTGATATTCGAAATTAAAACTTTGTTATAAATATTTTTGTGCATGTATCATAGCAAAAGGATTCAGCAAAACTTGTTGAATTGACCTGAAAATTAAGCCAGTCCATGCACTAGTTACATCAAAAGAGAGTTGCATAGCAGCCCTAGCAGTTGTAGTAGTTATAGTACAATTTTATGAAATAGAAAAAATGTGTAAAATGATGAGTGTGGGGGGTCACTAAAGGATGTAATGGGGGCTTGTTTGTAAAAAATGAAAAGTTAGAAGCATGTAGGATACCACATTACCACTACTCTAAATATGAAAATGGGAATCTCATGATTGAAGCAAAAACAGAAGAACAATTTTTATACAAGAAAACAAAGGACCCATGTCTCTTTATTATCATTGTTTCATTTTTAATTGAGTATTGGATCAAATTATTGCCCCCCCTCAATGTCCCCATTTCATCAATTTTGCACACTTTGATTTTCAATTTCATTGGCAATTTCACCTTTTGACTACCAATTTTAATTTTAATTTTAATTTTAATTTTTATTATTAAAGTTGTTTTCATTTCTACCCTTTCTCTTTTGTTATTTCTTGTCACATCTCATGTCAATAACATCTTAAAACGGATGCTTAAAATTAAAAAACGAATCAATGAGAATTATCTCAAAACAGATAGTATATGCTCGATTATTAAATTATGTAACTTATGAATTTGTATGCTAACACATATATATTTTTTCTTGAGACAAGACTATGGCAAAGTTGATTTAAATACTAATTTAATTTTTGCGTATGATACAAAGAAACAGAATAAAAGACTGACCGAAAGATACATAACATTGAATGATTTTGACAGTGAAGTGAATTATATAGGACATGGCTATTGTCTATACTTTCTGAGGCACAATATTAAGTGTCCAAAAAACATGAACCTATCTATATCAAAGAGAATTGCTTGCATGCCCATGAATCAATATCATAATACAAGTTCTTAAAAAACACAAAAAGCAAGAGAGAAGTTGGATTTGAAAATGTTTTCAGTGTTGTTATTTTATAATATTTAACAGTAGATTGCCAGTTTGGTTGCGATTCAATTCAATATTTGATGCCAACTTTTGAGTTGCCTCAAAACCAGCATACCAAAATTTAATCACCCAATAAATTAGGAAAATAATTGATTTATGTATGCATGTTAGTAGTGGACTTCCATCTTTTCAATTCTTTTTTGGTCATTCTTTGATCTTTTCATTTGATAATTATTTCTAATCCTAAGTTTCATTGTTATGAAAGCAACTTTAATGTCACAATCCAATTTGATTAACTGCATAAATCACACTAGTCTATTGAGAAATTAAAAAAAAAAATTAACGCATTTATCTTCGATCACATTATTTGCATAACGATCAAATACATTTTTATCACATTTATATTTATTTTAAAAATTAATAAAAAAAATATTGCTTATTTTACGAAACACAATTACTCACATGATGTTATTCTATAACATCATAGATTATATTTTTTTTCTAAAATTATTTATAAATTAAAGAAAAAAAGTATATAGATCTCAAAAAGGAATAGTTTGGTAAATTTTCATATTATTTATTAAATTATGTCATATGGATTCTTCCAAAAGATAAATGTGTGGTGTCACAGTGTAAAATATTTGTCTATAACATATTATTATAATTTATAATATTGAAAAAAGAAAGTGTCAATGAGAAATTAAATGTGACACTCTTTTTAATTAAGTGTTGGCCTAACAAACAAATTAGTTGTTAACACTAAGTGGATCAAAAGAAACCATGTTAACTATAAAGTATTAAAGTTCCAAAACACTACTTAGTCAAACTAATTATTGCTTGATTGCATTCTAACAATTGTTAGGTAAGATTAAAATTTCTTACAACTAATTCTGTAAATCTATTTAAAAGTATAGAAAAGATAGGAGAGGATCATGATCCCTATTTAAATATTAAAAATTTGAGTACTTAAATGATAATTTGGATGATTGAAACAATACAAACCACCCAATTTGTTGATTAATTATGCATTATTGTGATAAGATTTGTGGAGATCGTATGATCTAAAAAGCTAAAAAGAGGTGATTAAATGCAAGGAAGCCGATGCCCTAACAATTTTTGTTGGGTTACATTTATTGGGGAGAGGCAAATAACCTAACTACTTTCTTTTTCTTTGATGGGTGGTAGCTTTGGTGGTCCATGGTCTGGCTTTGTTGGGGACACCATGAACGAATCATGTGGACTTATTGTTCAATGCTTGCTCTCATGCCATTGCCCATAGCAACGTTTAACAGCATGAAACTTCTAAACACCTTACAATAAATTTTTCACAAATTTTAATTATTAATTTTGATAATTATAGTAGAGATAGTATGTCTAAAGATAATATTGATATATAATCTAAGAAATGATACTATATTTTTTAAGTAATTCTAATGCTCGACTTCAATAATTTTTTTTGCATAGATACAAATTTATGTCTTGTTTCTAGTTTCATAAAGTTTGCATGCATCTTAGATGCTATTAAGTAATATAATTAAGTATTATTCATAAATTATATATTGACTATTGAAATTGATAACGATAATAATAGCGAATATGAGTCAATTTTTTATATATTTTTTTATTAACTCATTTTCTTTTATTCTAATAATTTTTTATTGATAGATTGATTGTCCCATTTGTTATTAATAAAAATTTAATTATAAATATAATATGATTGTCACATTTATTATTTTTATTTAAAATAAATTTAATTGTAGGAGTTGCAACTGCAAAACATTAACCACGGAAGATTTCGTGCTTGCGGTAAGAGCTTCAATGACGTTGTAGCCTGTGGGCAAACAACATCAACTCGCTCCACTCCCAGTTCCTCGGACACCACAACTTATGTCTTCTTCCTATTCGACCGTGTGATACACGCACCAATAACTTGCGTGGAGCTGGCAGTTCCCACGCGTCATTCAAATGTTTGGACGATATCAGTGTGCTTTTTTGTCGTCGATAAAAAGATGCTAGATACTACGTAATGCTTACGTCACAATCCCAGCCTTTTTAACACGCAAGAGCCGAGCCTGGCCTGGCCTGACCTGACCTGACCTGACCTTGACCACCAAAAATAATCCTCTATAGTCATACGTACATTTTTATTGTTAGCCGTTCCGGCGTAGAATTCGGGGTGATGAGATTCAATGATTGATATTTGAAATGATTAACGGTGATTAGGCAGGGAAATCAGACACTAGTGATGGATGTGAATGTAACTTTACTGAAGTTGACAGACGCGTAACTTTTAAGTGGCAGTATACAATTGATAAAAGGGTGGGACAAGATTCAGAGAGGTATAATAACTTCAAAAAGTTAACCAATAAAAGAGGGATGGCTAAAACGGTCAATTTCACGAAAGAGACTGACCTTGACAACGTGTCAGGACAGCGTGACGCTGGTAGACCGGACTATTTTACCACGTGTCATATCATATCGGCCGACATTGACAAGCTTCAAGATATATCCGCATTAAATTTTAAAGTAAAAAAGCCAATTGCGGAGCGACCCAGCTCACCTCTGATTGGTAGCTTTCTTGACCTCGTGCCCGTGGGGCCCGTTGATTCGTAAAACTACACGCCTCAATCAACAGAAATAAAAAAATAAAAAAATAAAAATTAAAGCAATTTTTTTTTTCCTTGGGGTGGGGGGTTTTAATTGGGTGGCGGGGGCCACACGGGAAGGGGAGACGAATCTTCGTAATTCAGAGGCGGGTAGGGGGCCTTGTTTCTTGACGCGTGTACAGTGTGTTGGGTAGTGAGGACCACTTTGTGTTAGCAAAAGTCCAAACCCAACTCTTTCTTCCTTTCTTCTCTCTCTCTAATATTAATAAAGTTTTTTTTTTTTTATATAATTATGTTGTAAAGTTGCTCTACTGCAACAGAGAGTGGCACGTGGGATCGACGTGGTGGGACCCGCTTGCATGCCTAACACAAGCATTTAGTGTGCCAATGTAACGTGGCTAGTCTTGGACCCTTCGAATGTCGATATTTCTCGACGGAAAAAATAAAGAAATTGAAAATATTTTCTACCAATTTTGTTGAAAGAGATTGTTATTTGGCCCCGCAAGATTGAATGGTCTTATCTAATTTAAATGAGTTCATACATTTATGTCATGTTTTTTTATTTACTTTTTTTTTCCTTTTTTGATGTACATAATAATAATAATAAATAATAATAAACAAATAATTTTATCATTTTTTTTAATTATTTAAATATATATATATTTTTATAATTTTATAAATAGGTTACTTAATTATAATAATCCAATTAATACGATGATAAATATGATATTATATATTAATATCTAGGTATATTTTGAATCTAGGACCACATTTGTTAAAGTTATACAAAATATTTTATTTCAATTGTTATCATTTCTCTTCTTATCCTTTTTTTTTTTAAAAAAAAGAAGAAATATTAAATATAATATAATATTAATTAATTAATTGTTTAAAATATAATAAATATAACTAACAATTTCATTAATTTAAAATTTGTTTCTAATTCAAATTGTTTAGACTTAGAAATTTGAATAGAAGAATGTGGAACTTAGATAATGTATATAATTCATTTTGTGTTTAGTATTTAAATCAAATAATTAAAATAATTATTCTCCCTATTATATTCATATCTCAATCTTATTAATATAATTGAAAAGGCAATAATCCTTTTGTCAAAGCATGGTCAATCTAATCTTAAGAGGGGTTTTATTTATTTATTTATTTATTTTCCCAATGATTATGTACATGAAAGATTTTGTCGAGAAAATGGAAAAACCATGACTTGAAAAATATCAAGTGCCTAACATGGATGATTTCATTAGATAAATACCATGAACCTTGCCAATAAATTAAACTAACATTCATACATTTGCCCACCATTTTAACTGCTAAAATAAATCATATCTATTCATTAAAACTATTTTTTGAAATCACTTTCAAATAGACTATTCTTTTCAATGATATATAACTTTTACAAAACATAAGATAAGGAAGTCAATTATCATAGTTTGTCCCAAACTATCAAATTCCCTTTGAAAATAACCTTTCAAAGGACATATGCAATAGTAGCAATTTAACTTCCTATACCATTAGCATGTCTTATCCTAAATAATATATTTAAGTGCATTTATTTCATCCATTTTTTAAATGTATATATAATTAAACTTATTCTAGTTTTTTAATTTCGTTACACACTTTTTTACCCATGGAAAATTTAATAAAAAGTTAAATGCTAACTGAGTTTATGATAATATATGAAATTTAAAAAATTAACGATAAAAATTAAAGAAATACGACAAAAATTATTATTATTTTTTATTCAAAAAATTCTGTGATGTGAATTTTTTTAAGAACAAATACAAATTATGTCGATAAGATCTTTCAAAAATTAGCTAAGTTAAAAAAAACTGCGTGAAGATCTCTCCGCTTTCGTCTAACAAAATCTTATTATATACATATTATTTTAAGTTAATAATGACAATGAATACGCTATGCAAGATAAACTAAAAATAAAAAATATGTGACCTGATTTAGAACGGTTCAAATTTTATATTTATTCAAATTTAAGATTAAAAAAAATAAATACTATTAAGTCAATAATGGATAAATCAAATAAACAAATTTAAAACAAGTACTTAATTTTATTAGACAACTTCATAAAAAAATCATCCATAGATAGTATTTTTTCTATCAATAATATTAGGTTTACAAATTCTTATATTACAAACTATGTCATTAAAAAAAATGTTACTTTTATTAACATTATCACTAAAATAAATGTGTGGTATGCATACTACCATGTAACATGTTATATATGTTAATAATTAATTAGATACATATTACCGTTATTAGTTAGGGTGTCACGATTTCGTCATTAAGGATATAGTTTTGGATTGTGATTGCATGTTGTTAATTTGTTAGTGAACATTTATTTAATTAGTTGTTCAATTTCTCCATCAATTATTATAGATGATCAATTAATATCATGACTTTTCAGCGTATTTGAGGCCCCAATCTTGGGAAAATTTCTTTTGTCAACATGCATTTTTTTTTTTAACCAAATTATATTTGAATAATCTTTGGATCCGAAATATTAATTGTTAAGTACTTATTAAAAGAATTGATACTATAAATAGTTTAATAATGAAAATGATCAAAGTGATCATCAAAGACTTTTCTTTATGTTGTTTGGTAATAGAGAAAGTGTGAGAAAATAAGAGAAAATTTGAAAAAGTTAAAAGGGAATTTGCCCTTTTCTTATGAATCATTTACTTAATGTTGTGTTATAATTTTATAATACAAGGAATAACTAATTCCTTTTAGGCATACCACTTTTATAACAAATTGTATTGATGATGTATATGTCTCATTGATATGGTCATATTTTTTTTTTTAAATATGTAATTTTTTAAATAATAAAATATATAAAAAATTTATTATTTGAGGTAAGTAAATTTTAATTTTAATGTGTAATGAGAATGTTCACATTTTTTTTTAATTATTATTAATTTTAAAAACTCTAATTCACTTTTATCAAAGAGCCAATAATAGTTGTTATTCAATGAATCTGCTATGAATATCAAAGCCTAAAATAGTTAGGCTAGGAAGGAAAATTTGTCAAAAAGTTCACATGCCCACAATTATTAGAGAAAAAGTGATAAAAAAAAAAAATCAACGAGGGACTATAATATTTTAATAATTAAGTTAAATAATTTAATTTTATTAATCTAGATGACTGTCGATGAACATAAGATTCATGTAAAGGAAAAAAAAAATCAAATAGAGGAAGGCAGCCCCCTCCTTTAATTTTGTAGCTAATTAACAGTAATGATAATAGCATTGAAACGCCTTTTATAATACGAAACATTGTATTATCATCTTTTAACATTAATTGATGCTAATTATATTATTTTAACGATTGATTGATGTAAACATTATTTTACTTTAACCTTGTATATTATTATTGGTCCTTATCTATATTGTTTGAATTTTCAGATTGAGTGTTTAATTACTAGGTAATTTGATTTCGAGAGATAATGTATCATCTTCAAACCCCACTTTCATTTATGTTTCACTTCAATCTTATGATAATTTTTATATACTTTGTTCGAGTATTGCATTGAATTTACATCTATTGCGGTCTTATATAATATGATAGGATCTATAGTAAGATATTATTTATTTTAGTACAAAGGTAATACTTGTTACATCCATTCAATTAGGCATCACTTTATTTTTGCATCTAATAAATTTTTATTTTCTTTGTAACATCAAATTTGCCAAATTCAATGGCAAAGTGTTGAAAAAAAATTTGTGTCCGATAACATTCGAAAACTTTATGCTATATTAAATATGAAAGGAAATATTTTTTTATGATTGCAAAAAGGAAGTGATAAGATAGATAAATGGAATAACTTTGGAGTTACCATTGTAGGAAATGACCTAATTTATACCATTTGTGTTTGCGAAGTATCTTAATCAAATTTGTTAAAATAAACGGGTATCGAATGACACTCTTTTTGGTTCTTATGACTAAAGTAAAGAACGATGATAGGAAGATGTACACATATATTAAAAGTTAATTGAAACTAATACTTAACACTTTACTAGCTTCATGTGACATGACTACGAATAAAAGATTAATTAATAAATTTCTTAATATTATCGAGTTTTTAGGTATTATAAAATTGGTTAGGTTCTTAATACGATGAATTTGAAAGTGGGTTATGGGCCCATCTAGGAGATATAGCTCACCAACTCAATGGTGAACATTGAAAAGTGGGGGTTCCACTCTTATCCTTTTTGGAACAAAAATTTTCCACATCATTTATCATAAACTTCTTCGAAAAATAAAAATAAAGAATTATATTTATTCACTTCATGATTCATTTATGGTATTGAAGACGATGATGATGCAAGTAGTTCTATGATTTGGTGATTGGTACACATGCACATTTTGCTTATATTTCCACATACCAACTTTTTTTTTAATCTTTGTGGCACAAAGATGAATTCTTTATGCATAAAATCTAAAGCTTTTCCCCATGTTTTTAGTCATTTTCTTGTGAAAAAGAAATAGAGATTTGAAAGAAGAGACGAGCAACAACAAGCAAAGAGTCCGTTATAACAATCTTTGAAGTGTAGCAAAAGGGGCCATATTCACTTCAAATATTATTATTATTATTATTATTTTGTCTATGGGAAAGGATATTCAATAAGGTGGTTGCGTAGGCTGAACAAAGAAGTTTAGGATTTTTATTTTTTTGATGTGATGTGTGTGACATTTAACATGCATGGAAAACAACAAATACCATTAAGGGAACATATTAGTACGGGAAATGTACTAGGGTTAAACAACACTTGCTATATAGCATATATAATCGTTGATAAAGATTGGGTTCTAAGCTAAGAAATTAGTAAATTGATAGCAACAATTAATTGTAGCATATTAAATTATATTATATTACTTTGCACACATGAATTTATGTAGGAGAATATGTGATTTATGATTTGAATATAGTTTTTGAGGGTAAAAATATAATTTAAGGTTTTAAAATACGGTTTTGTTAATTTTCTATTAAATTTGTAAAATACTAGTGAAATTTGAAATTATAATTATGTACTTTAAAGAATTTTTTATATTATTTATTTTTTCAAATGTAAATCAAATAAACCCTTAATTTATTAATCAATTTGAGTTTAAGAGAGTGAAAAATAGCAGCTTATGTGTTTTCTTCTATAGCTATTTGGTGCTTTAGATGCCTATAATTAAATCACAAATTCATAAAATCATGTATTCTATCATTAGATGCAAAGGAAAAAAGAAATTTGTTAGGTATTATTGATGGTTACATGCACAAATATTGACTATATATGAAGAGTTATTTTTCTTAACATAATTTTTATGAATTAAGATTCTATTAAAGTTAGAATAAAACGATTGTATGATTGTAGTTACAATTGTACAAAATTTCTTTATATTTTTTAAAACATTTTTATTGTATTTGACAATTTTCATATTATATTTTTTATTTTATTCTAAGATATTAATTACTTTGACTAACTTTTATTAATATTGTTCAAAATTGGTAAATAGGGCCAAACAATTAATGATAGAAGTAAATGAAGATGAAGAATTCATAAAAACACAAGTGACATTTTAATTTTTGTAAAAGTGAAAAGGTGTAGTTAATGGAGTAGTTAGTAATAAGTAAATTCAGGAAGGATTTGACCAAATAGGTGCTTCAATAGCTTAGATAATTAAAATTATTAAGAAATATCATACTAAATTTCTCCATTACTAATTTTTATAAACATCCCTTTCTTAGTTAGTTTGGTAGCCGAACTAATCTAACCATTGTATGAAATTAAAATTTTAGAGTTCGATAGTGTTATCTATAGACTCAAATTGACTCAAATTTATTAAATGTTTACAATGAGGTTGTCAATTTTTTCATATTCTAGACGTTTTGACGTTTCATTTTTTTAAAAAAATTAATTAATTAAATGTGAATTATAAAGATTGAGTTACCAAAACTATTGCAAATAGATACTTAAACTTTGCTTGATAAAAAATATAAAATATAAAATATAATCAATATTCTAATTTACAAATGATTTACCCATGTCTAAGATTGATTGGATTGCTAAATATGGAGTCAAAACTTATTAAAAAGAAAAAGAGAGTACAAACCAAAAAGCTGGAATAGGAAGTGCCACAACAATCTAAAAGGGGAATGTGTAAAAATCATGGCAGGAGCTTTCACTAGCAGTGAAAACATAGTAAAAGTTATTACATCAATTAGTTATAAAGGAATTGAAGAATGGGGAAGAAAAGAAGAAGAATCCTAGGAATAAGAATTATTTATAATTATGGATCCTTCAGAAAATTAATTAATAAATACTTCTGCAACAAATCTACAACTACAGAGAATGTATCTACTTAGAAAACTAGTCCTATTAACATCATTAACTCTAAAGTTTGTCAGTAGTCATTCTTTACACTATCATTGTTACTGATTGTGATTGAAAAAGTTTCTGAAAAATATGGTTTCAGATTTTCTGAATTCATTAATTAATTAATTAATTATATGTATTGTACCTTCTTTGATTAATTAATTAATTAATTGATTGATTAATATTTTCTAATCATGTATATTATTTTTTGCCCACCAAACACTCTTTCCTCTTTTTCTATAAATTTCTTTTGATTTGGTTTTAGATTATGAGTTGTATCTAGGGATCCTTTGAAACCCTAGAAAGGTTATGGAAGAACAAGACAAAAAATAAATAAAATTAAATGAAATTAAAAGGAGAAAGTGGTAGAAGCAAATTCTAGACCCCTCATTATTTAAAATTTATATATATACATATATATATATATATATATATATACACACACACACATACACACACATATCTTCTATATTTTCTTAGTAGGCTTGATGTACTTCAACTTTGTGGGTCTTAATTACATATACTTTAGTTTATTTGCTTGTTGTATTAAGAATTTTCTTTTAATTTCAAGATTTAAATTTTATTTGATATTGAGGTTCGTAACTTTAATACCACAATTATTGTAAAAATAAAAGTATTAAAAATTAAATATTAATAAAAAAATTAGTGAATCTCATTAAAAATCTATACTATTAAATACTTTTTTATTTAATTTTTAAAATATAGTAAAATACTACAATTCCCGACAAAGTTTTATTTCTTTAACAAAAATTAAATTTATAATAATAAAGTTTGAACCCTATTATTATTTTTAACTTACCCATTTTGATTTTGAAAATTTAAAGTGAATGTATTTATACATTTATACAAGTAAAATAATTTTTTTTTATCAAAAATATAGATAAATAAATAAATATAATAATAACTTTTTTGAAGGAGTTAAATATATAAATATATATGGTTGTTGGTTTTGCGTTCCTTTGGCAATTTAATTGCTTTATCTTTAAACTCTAGCATCCAACCACAAAAAAAATAATCAAAGAAAATTTTAATAATAATAATATATGACAAAGACAAAGCGATATTTAATATGGAATTAAACAAATAGGGTCCCCCCTCCCCCTCCAAGTCCAACCCTGTGTGTCCTCTTCTTCCTCTTCCTCTTCTTCTTCCATTTTATTTTAATTTTTTAATACAAACTTTGTTGGAAGGAGACGTTTCCTCGTTTTTCAGCGGTTTGTATCATCTGACACACTTCAAAATTTCAATTTTTATTTTTATTTTATGATAATTATAATTATTTTCGTACACAGAAACATACAGTCATACATGCATCTCTCTCTCTCAAGTTTTTCTCTTTAAAAGCTCATCAAAATTTTCCTGCCTGCATCAAATGATTTGAAAAGAAAAAAAAAGGGTGTCAAATCACAGAGAAGTTCATTTGTTTGATCCATTCGCAGGTACTTCTCTCAAAAAAGATATATAAAACAGAAACCCATTTGAGTAAATGATATATAATAACAACCCTTTTACAGTTCCATGTTGAAAAAGAAAATTAGAGAGAGAATATTGTTTGGTTGAAAAGAAATAAATAGAAATTTAGTTATATATATGTGTGTGCGTGAGTGTGTGTGTGTGTGTGTATGTGTGTGTGTGTGTGTGTGTGTGTGGGGATTGTGAGTGAATAAAGATGGGTATTATTCTTTTTCTCGGCCCTTTTAACCCCATATCTCTCCCTTTACTTAATTTTTTCCTTTTCAGTGGGGAAGTTGCAGAGATTTTGAGTCTGACAAACTGCTTTCACCTATAAGTGAAAGAGATTCATATATAATAAATCCCACACACAGATCATATATAGGCAGGTTAGTTTTGGTGTGCTAGAGTTTTTGATGTATCCTTTCTTTCTTTCTCATGTATTTTAGCCATAACTGTGTGTACTATGCTTGCTGCTCTTTCTTTTATCTCTCAAATTTTCATGGGGGTTTGTTTGTTTTAGGTCATTTTAAGTGAACAAAATTTCTCTCTTTTCCTCCTTTACAGTGCAGATAGTTAGATGATCATGAAGCACGTGCACACTCAGATTTTCATCACACCAGGTACTGATATTATTAACAAATACTATAATCAATTGTCTGTCTCTCTCTCTCTCTTTGTACTCTCTCCTTTTCTTTCTCTATCTATATAAGCTTCATGGTTTCCTATCCCTACTCCCTTTCGTTTTCATCCTCTCCCTCTCTCTCTTTTCTTTTCCTTCTAGCTATCATGTTCAAGTTCTATATAGCTAGAAGAAGAGATGAAAAAGTTCATAAAGAATTGGTTAGATTCTGAATTCTGATCATTTGGTCTAAAATCAGTATATTCCTGCGTGTTTTCTTGAATTTTCCAGGTTTTGCTTGAGAACATCCACCATCAATCGATATCCCAGTTTCATCCATATCTGAGCAACAAGCAAATGGGTTGATTCTGAAAGATTCAAATCAGACAATAAGGTAATAATAACAAGTAGTTTGTGTTTGTGATATTGATTGATGCATGTGAAAATGAAAACTAACACGTACTTTGTTTTCATCTTTCTGTTAAGTTCGGTTAGATTCAATCCAGTTTGAAACTTACATCAATATTAATATTTTCGAAGAAAATTCAAGATATGGCGACGTACTTCCATGGCAACCCTGCTGAACTTCAATCACCAGATGGACTCCAAACCCTAGTACTTATGAACCCAACAACTTACGTTCAACACCAACAACAATATTCCGACGCAATTCCTCCGCCGCCTCAGCCGCAGCACAACAACCTTATTTTTTTCAACTCCTCCGCACTCTCTCCACACGCGCCACCACCTCCCCACACTCAACACTTTGTCGGCATCCCCACAACCAACCAAGATGACACCATCCCCTTGCAAGGCCTCCTACCGCGTCTTCACTACAACTTATACAATCCCAATTACCCTACTCCATCGGCGCGTGAAACTCCACGCGCCAATCAGGGATTGTCTCTGAGCCTCTCTTCCCAGCAGCAGGCGGGCTACGGCTCGCAGGGTGGTCAAGGCCAAGCGATTTCAGGTGAAGATATGAGGGTTTCGGGTGGGTCGGCGTCGTCGGGTTCGGGTGTGACAAACGGAGTCTCGGGTATGCAAAGTGTGCTGTTTAGCTCTAAGTACTTGAAAGCTGCTCAAGAGATTCTTGAAGAAGTTGTTAATGTGAACAATAGTGGGATTAGCAACAAGGGTGAATTGTCAAAGAAGGGTAGTGGAAACAACAATAGTAATAACAATAAGGTGATTGGAGAATCATCGGCGGTAGCCGGAGATGAAGGAGAGGCAGCCGGAAAACGTGCGGCCGAGCTTACCACGGCGGAGAGGCAAGAAATTCAGATGAAGAAAGCTAAGCTTATTAATATGCTAGATGAGGTATGGATATATATATATATATATATATATATATATGTATGCATAAGTGTAAAAACTTTTGGTTGGATTTTGATTTTGGGCTTTTTATAATGAAAGTGTAATTTCAAAGCATAACGAATTTTTATTTCTCGGGAAAGTTGAGTGTTTGAAGGAAAATCTTGTTTAAGTTGTGTCCTTGTCAATGAAAACTGGATGAGATCATAACAAGAAGAAATTGAATTAAGGTCCCTTAAAAATTTTTAAAATACTGTATTCATCAGAGCCTTCAATCAAATTCATCTGTGAGGAATTGAAATTTTCAATTTTTGATTTTCTGAAGGTGGAGCAAAGGTACAGGCAGTATCACCAGCAGATGCAGATTGTGATTTCTTCATTCGAACAAGCAGCAGGAATTGGCTCAGCGAAAACATACACAGCTCTTGCCCTGAAGACAATTTCAAAGCAATTTCGGTGCTTGAAAGATGCGATTACAGGCCAAATTCTGTCGTCAAATAAGATGTTGGGTGAAGAAGATTGCCTCGGAGGAAAAATTGAAGGTTCCAGGCTCAAATTTGTCGATCGCCATCTTCAACAACAGCGAGCTCTACAACAGTTGGGAATGATCCAGCAGAATGCTTGGAGACCCCAGAGAGGATTGCCTGAACGATCAGTTTCTGTTCTTCGTGCTTGGCTCTTCGAACACTTCCTCCACCCGTAAGTAAATCTAATTTTTCAAAATTCTCACAACCCTATTTGAAATTTTCTTCCAATTTCATAGATTCAGAAATTTTCCTGGTTTCTCAATTCGTATTGATTGAAGAATTTGTATTTCAGGTACCCGAAAGACTCAGACAAGCAGATGCTAGCAAAACAAACAGGGCTTACCAGGAGCCAGGTACAGGATTACAAGTCCTAAAATTTGAGCCGTTAATGATTTCAGTTCTGGAAATTTTCGTACTGATGAAAAGTTTTGTGATAATTCAGGTGTCTAATTGGTTTATAAATGCTCGAGTTCGGCTATGGAAGCCAATGGTTGAAGAGATGTACTTGGAGGAAATCAAGGAACAGGAACAGAATGGATCAGAGGAAAAAACCAGCAAGAGCGAACACAACGAGGAGTCGGCATCAAAATCTAGTGCTCGTCCAGAGAAAAATCTTGTGGCTGAAAAGCAGCGCGCGAAGAACTTCAAATCCAACAACGACAATTCCACAAACCATAATGTGCATTCTGTAATTTCAATGTCCACAGTGCCAACTTCTCCAATAGGAGGAAATGTTCGACACCAGTCAGGATTTTCTCTCATTGGATCATCAGAATTTGAGGGTTTGACACAAGGAAGTCCAAAGAAACCAAGGAGCACTGAAATGATGCAGTCTTCAAGCAGCATGCTGCCAACTATAAACATGGATATCAAACCTAATGGTGAAGCTAACAATGATCAAATTTCTATGAAGTTTGACGATGACAGGCAGAGTAGAGATGGCTACTCATTCATAGGAAACCAAATGAATTTCATTCAAGGATTTGGCCAATACCCAATTGGCGAAATCGGAAGGTTTGATGCAGAGCAATTCACTCCAAGGTTTTCAGGCAATGGTGTATCTCTAACACTTGGTCTTCCACATTGCGAAAACCTCTCATTGTCAGCAACCCATCAAAGTTTTCTCCCAAACCAGAACATTCAATTGGGAAGAAGAGTAGAAATTGGTGAACCAGATGAATTTGGTGCAATAAACACAACAGCACCACACTCTTCTGCTACATATGAGAACATCAATATTCAGAACAGAAAGAGGTTTGCAGCACAACTGTTGCCTGACTTTGTGACTTGACATTCGGGAAATCTTTTCACTATTTCTTCTTGTTACCTATGCCATTTGGAGAACTAGAAAAATTATGCAAGGTAGTGTAAAGAAAGAAGAAGAAGAAGAAGAAGAAGAAGAAGAAAATTTACTAGAAGAAGAAGAAAATTTACTTAGTATAGATAGGTTTATACTTCTGCATAGAACCATTTGAGTTCGTAGATAAATGGCTTTCGTTTTTGGGCATATATGGATTGAGTTGTATATTAATTTTGTAAGTTTTAAAGATTGATAGATGGATTGATATCATAAAAATTAGTTAAATTTGCGGTATACCAAATATTAATATTGCTTGTGAGTAAAACTTTTTCTCATTTAATTTAGCAATTATAATGCTTGATTGGAATGTAAGAAAGTACAGGAAACGGTGAAGAAAAATTGTGGGATTACATCAATCTTCCGTGAAAGAAAGTTGATTGTTTATTGCATTTCAGTATAAAATTTGGCTGCAACATGCATATTACTCCTGAGCTGAGCTCCTCTGCCTTGTATGAAAACATATACAGGTCTAAATCTCACATGAATTCAAAATACAAATATTAAAATACCCCCTTTTTCTTTACAAAAATATTTTTTTAAAAAAATGAAATTCTATTTTTAAATTCGTATTAATTGAGATAAGAGTATGTGTTACATCAAGTATAAAATTCAACTCACTGTATTGAATATGTGATTAATATTTGTGCAATTGCGTGTTAAGTATAGTTTATAATCATCCTTTAAACGCCGAGTTATATTCATAAATTTAAAAAGAAAAAAATATTTTTCTCGATATTTTGAAAAAACAAATCATTTTTACCATAAGGTTGTTAAAAGGATTAAATTTGCAAAATTCTTATTATTTCAATTATATTATATCATTGTCCATTTTTATAAATAATTTATATTTTATTATTTTTCTTATATGTTATTTTACATTTTGGTAATTTCTTCCATAATAATTTCCTCTTCTATAATCAATTCAGATCCTATCAAATATCAATGATGTAGGCAAGACTCTACCAAACCCCATCAAATTATTCATTTTATAATAAAATATTTAATTTATTTAATCTAATAATACTATTTACCTAGATATTTGAACACTTCACTATCTCTCTACATAACATTTTTAATTTTCTAATGTATGTATCCATTAAGATAGGATCATAGATTAAGACCCCACATAGGTTTCTTGTTAAGTAAAAATAAAAAAATAAATAAATAAACAAAGAGAAAGTAGGAAACAAAAGTCAGCAAACATAGGACAACAATCCAAATATAATTTATATAGTTGTTGAAAGATTATCTTTTAAAAGAAATAGTTGTTAATTTATGGGCATAAGATTCAATTTTTTTTTTAAAGAATCTAATCCCAATTCACCTTCACTCTTTTCATTTTATTTTAATGTATAATTTTGTAGATTACTTATGCTGCAAGGACCTGAGTAGTATCTTTTAGACTTTATTAACCTAATGTGGAGAAAAATAAAGTTTTTTAACGAAATTTAAAAAGATAATTGTGCAACGCTAAATTTACTTATATCTTAACTAATGTGAAATTTGATCATCACTCATTAATTAATGCTACATAGTTATCATTGACAAAACGCTCAACAATATCTAACGCGCGACATGTATTAATTAATATCACATCAGTTGAAATACAAATAAATTTTATCACCCAAACATTACTCAAATATTATTAACTATTAATAATAAACTTAATTTTATTTCTATACTAATTTTTTTTAAAGAAGTAGCGTTAGCATTTTGTAACATAACATGAAAACCACAACATAAATATTAATGACATAAAATTTCATATAGCATGTAATATAAAAGAAGGTGCATTTTTGTTCCTTTTGGAAAAGAAGCACAAAACCTGATTATATTCGTAGAACGTGATGGTTTACAAACACAATCTAGTAATTTTATTCTAACCAAATAATGTGAGATCTTAAGTATAGACCTAGTAGTACCTCAATCTTTGACTCTTTTAGCCTCAGGAATCTTGTGGATGATTGAAGGACTAGCTTATCATGTAATTAAATGACAACATAGAATAATTTCTTCATTTCCTTTGAAAGGTGGAAACAATTGATGCTGCAGTGTTATACTGACACGCCAGTTTATTTAAATAGAGTTTATATACGTAGTATTAGATAAATAATAGTAAAAGTGGGTGTTTTCAAATACTTTTACAACAATTAAGTTGAAGCATTACAATTCCAAACATAACCTATCATCAAAATTGATTTCTCAAAATTTGCCCATAAATATTCTAGTAACTAGACTTCAGAAACCATTTAATTTCATGAGCACTAATTGAGAATACAGGTGTAAGTTTTGATTGTTACTGAAGCTCTGCTCAAATAAGTCATTCATCTTCAAACTGGCCCAAGAAATTTGGTGACATGATAACTAAATTCTGGCAGGTTTTTGCAATTATACACCGTTATTTCAGTTACTCCAGAATTAATTATCTTAACAATTACAATTTTTACAATTATGCAAGAACTAGCATCACATGATGTACAAATCCCGGAATTGCAGTTTCATATTGCTCAAAGGGTCACCGTTTTCGATGCATCCCAATTTAGACATTTGCCCTTATAAACAATGCTCTGATCTATATGCATTGAGAATATAAAAGATTGACTTCTCAAAGCTTGATTGAGCAAGAGCTGCCAGAATCATGGCCTAATAAAATGATGGAAAAAGATTCTACCGAAAAAGTAAGTGTGTTTGTCATACCAGGCTTCCTCCATGCAATGCTAGTCTTCTCTTGGCAACCTTTGACCTGCAACACCAAACCTCAAATGCCTCAGTCAAATCAGGATAGCGAATATGCTGATTTTCCAACCATTCAGCCAAAATCTCTGCCTGATCCCCAGATGGTAATGCAAGAATTATTGAAACAAATGTGGACTCCAATGACTGCCAAAGCTCACCATCTATTTTAAATGCCAGGGTATCCTCGTCACTGGTCATCACCGAATCAATCAAAGGTTTCATAGCTCTTACAAATGGAAGCCACGCCTTCACCAAGTGAAGCCTTTTAGCAGTCGGAAGAATAACAGTGCCATATCCCATTGCCTCTAGAACTTTTGCTGCCACTTCAATAATCTTCAATTTTGTCTCAACCAGTTCAGTACATGGACTTGCATGTTCAACAACCTTAATTATCTTATCTGATGCATCCACCCAGTTGCTAACGAATTCCCTCATAATTTCCAACTTAGACAATATCTGACAAGCCCACAACAAATCTGATATATGGGACTGGAGCAATTGCATTTTCCCATCCTCAAAAACAGAGTCTTCATGCTCGTATAACAAAATTTCTAGTACATTGCTAAATCTGACAAATAGTCTTTTTATGCATTGTCTTACCTCAGATTTTATCCCGTCATCAGCTGTTAATAAAGCGGCATCATCATCTTCAGTGATCATGTATTCAAGCTGCTCTTGTGCAGAAGATTTAAGGTCATACATGGATGAAGGAGGCGATGATGTGGCAAAACGAATGGTCGAAAGAAATATTCCCATAATAGCAGATGGTTTGACTGGCTGCAGACGGGCTAGAATTGGTTCTGCTTGTGATCCCATGCTTGGAATGATTCTTAGAATTTCTTCTTCCTCAGCCTCTTCCCATGGAACTGCTTCCAAGTAGTTAATGCAAGCAGTGACAATTTGTGGGCACCCCAGCTCAACAGCCACCCGGAGAATGCCAAGGGCATTCCTCACGCCATGCCACATATCATCCACCATGGCATCAGTAACAACATAGAGAAGGCGTAGAACATTGACATAGTAATCAAATTCAGATTCTTGACAGTAAACTTCAACACAGTTGCGTGAGTCGATAATCTGGCATGTAGGCCAATTGTCAGAGAGTCGGTCAGCAAAATACTTGCATTTCTCTACAAAAATGTGTGAGTGACAGTATAACCAGTCATCTCTGCCATCCTGTGTTCGTAACCTCACAACAACATCGCTGGTCGAACGGTCACCAATCCTACTTGGAGCCTCCATTTCACTATTCTGAAAGCAAGAAAAACATAGGAGAAGATCAGGGGAAACAAAGACGTCCCAAGTGATTTGCAATTTGAAGGTAGGGAAAATATAATAAAGCTAAGTTTTGACATGGCATTAAGTTGTGAAATTTGATTTTAAGAACTTGCATTGCAAACAAAATAACGAAAGCTGCTACTGAAGAACAAATATGTACCTCATGGTATGCTAAATCCACTAAACAATGTGAATGAAAATTTGGGTTTTTGGATGAATTGCCAACACAAGACATCCACCATGCAACAACCATTAACTGAAAAAAAATTCACCAATCCTACACATTAAATAATGTAAAGAACAATAAAACATGGTAAATGACATAATCAGAAAACTTACTAGAGACACCATTGAAGCAATGAGCATTAGTACTTGTATCTTTTACCCATTTTAGCACCTATCGAATAAACAAGAGCTCAAGACACATAAGAGTAAACACAAAATCAACACCACCCCAAATATTTTTTTAAAAAAATTACTGCTGAAAGTATTAAAACCAGAAACTCAATGTTAGAAAATATAAGAATGTGAAGTTAAAGAAGATTGCTGCGAAGTTGAAGAAAAACAGAGTACTATGAAGTTGCAGTAAGCTGACTGATTAGCTGTCAATGAAGGGTCAGAATTAAAGCAGCAAGAGGATCAGTATCAAGTCTGACAGATCTTGTTGATAGGAAATCATAGATTAAATCAGTTAACGTCGTTTTGTTTACCAGGCTGGAATCAGTTAACAAGCAGAAAGTCAGCCAAAGTTAGTTAAGCTTAGCTGGCAAAAATTGGTTGTAATTCTTGAATCTTTCCTGAACAAATTCACGTGTATAAATTCTCATTGTATTCTCAATTGTGTAATCAAGATGAATTGAACAAAATGAAGAATGTATTAGTTCATTCAATTCTCAAAAGTGTTCTTAAGTTTTCTTTCACTTTCTCAGCAAACAAACAGAATTTCTAACTCTCATGACCTATTGCATCCAATTCATCACTAATTAAAACGAAAGAAGGAATCCAAAATCATTATTGCTAATTTCGGGCACGGTCCTAAATTTTTCTTAACCAGTCAAACTCTTTTCAACTTACCAACAAATAACAATGAACTCTAAAGGCAAAATTGCTTCAGCTAAATTAAATTCCAAAATTTCAATTAAAATTCAGAATCACACAACAAAAACTGTATTTAATTCAGAACACAATCTCTTCAAAATTGAACAATTAAGGTACTTCAAAATTCATACCAATAATTCAGACTAAAAGATGAATAATTTGAAGCGAAAATGAATTTATGAGACAAAATCATTTGGAAATTATGATAGAAAAGTAAATTGAGAGCCTAGTAAAGTCGAAACCGAGTTCAATGGAAGCGGAAAATAGAACAATTAACACCAATTGCTTATATTAGAAAACAAAATAGAGTAAACAAGTTCAGAAACAAGCGGAAATAGTACAGGAAACATGGTTCAAGAATCAAGAATTCAATACCTTGAGTTCTCATGATCCTCTTGTTTCGTGAGGAAGAAGTTCATTTCAGATTTCGCGTAGCAGAGTAAAGATTTCTTTCTTCGCTCTCTCGTTCTCTCTGTTTCAGAGTCAGAGTCGGAGCTCAGAGCTGAGAGATTTGGGCTGCAAACTGAACAATTAGAGGTTGTTCATTGATTCTAAAGGCACTTAGTATCGTACAAATAATATTGGGCCTCATAACGGAAATGGGGTACTCAGAAATTTAGTAAGGTGGTTATAGATTTTGTCTGTTTTGTTTGCAATAACAGACTTTACTAATTTGGGCTTTTGTTGTATTAGCCCAATCTTCCCACCTCATCAGTAAATTAGAGCCCCCACTTCTTTGCTCACTAATTATAGAAAAACTTTCACTTCGGTCTCCTTATGCTAGAGTTATTCATCGCGCCGTGTTGTGTCCATCTAATCCACAAAATATAAATACACTCGTATTATGTGATAAACATGTGTGATGTTTAAATTTTAAAATGTTTGATCTCACTTAACTCGTGAACTTATTAAATTTTTTTTGTTTTATTAATTAATAAATTTTAAAATATTTAATTAATATATCATAAAATTTAATTTTTGTATTATTATTATAGTGGGTATTATTGAAGTTTATTATTTTAATTAATTTTTTATTTATATGTTGGCATGCTTGTTAATCTATTAAATTTTTGTGTGAACTATTCCCTTGTTAATCCCTTTTTTTTTTTTTCGTGTCGTATTATGTTGATTCAACCCGTTTGACACCTCTACCATGAACTTGGACTTGAATATTTTCAAAGGACTTTCAAAAAATCATTTAATATTAATATGTTTGTATTAAGCTCCATTTGAATAATGATAACTATATAATTTTTGTTTTTGCTTTGGCTTGACCTAAAGGCACATGAAATAATGGATGATATAAGTTTAGCAACACATTTTCCTTGACTTTGTTACTAGGAAAGAATAATATTTTTTTTTTATTTTTTTGGAAATAAAAATTCTTAATCACCATTTAGTTTAAGATAATAATTTTTCATAAATTCTTAACAAAAAGGATAAATTTTATATTTTTTTAAGAAATTTTGGATTACGATAAGAATTTCATTTACAAAAAAAAATAATAATAATAAATTATCATCCCTTTAAAAACTCAATTAATGAAAGAGAATTCTTCTCTTTTCATTAAACAATAAATTTGAGTGGATAATAAGAAATTTTGAAAATTAAATGTTTGGGTGAGAATTTTGTTCTACTATTAACATTAGGGTTTTTGTATCGAAATGTAAAATCATGAATTATTTTGGTATATATAACTTTAAAAGGTTATATATTTTACAAAAAAAATTTAAATAATTGTATGATCTATTTTAAAATATGATGTGTATAAATAAATACGACATGATATGTTATACAAGCGATCAAAAGTATTTAATATTATTAACAAGTAATTTGGTTATAAAATAATTATACTTGTATTCCAAATTTCCATTAATCAAATATGCTAATAAAGAATTAATGCATAAATGAACTTAATAAATTTCTTATTGATTTTCATATTCAACCCTAAGCTATGCTTAATAAATAAGAAACTTCAAATTTCAAAGATTAAAATTTAGAAAAAATAATTAAAAAATTAGTGGCATACATCGTTGGTAGACTTCGGTATTGGTATAATAGTCATAATCAGTACTTAAAATTTCTAAGTAGTTGGACAGCAACGAAGTAATTAATTAATTTGAACAAAATATTTTAATTAAATTGACTACCAAAATTTGATTCTTCAATGCAATTAATAAAATTAAATAAATTTCAGAATTTTGAACACTTGCTGCTCATCACTTTCACAAAGTCTTTCAAAACAAAACGTGGGCTGATCTTTGAACCAAATATAATTCTCATCAAACTCATGAATAATTTTTTGGTTTGAGAGCTTCAATTTATTATTAATTATTGATGTTAGTAGGAAATTTCTTGTTAAATCAATGGGAGTTCATTGCTTGAAATTGATGTCAATTTGTTTAATTAACAAAAAAAAAAAATTATTAGACCTACTCGTTTTATCTCTATGAGTTTCAAATCAATTTAATTTTCTTGCACGAAGGACACGTATTGTTAGACTTTTTAATATTAATGTTGTGTTTTTTTACTTAAAGTAGGGTACGGTTGTAAATTTTTATACAAATTTATTCATATAGATTATGCGTTATTATTATATTATTTTCATATATTTTATATTTTTATAAGAATAAAAAAATTAGAAGAAAAAATAAAATTAATTCATTCTTTAATTGAATTATCCGCATTTTTCTTCTTTATAATAGAGAAGGATTTTGATATTTGATATTGAGTTTTTAATTAATAGTTTAGACATTTGAATTTGCTAGTTTTAAATAAAATTGTTTTTTTTTAAAAAATTAAATTATTTCTATATTATTTATTCGTTTTAATTAAAATTATTCAATTAGATAACTCTCTATTTTCTTGTCACATCATTCACTCATTTTAATTAAAATTATTTTTATCTTTCTTCTAGCAACATTTACTCGTTTGAATTAAAATTATTTTTATTTTTGTTTTTAAATCATTTACTCGTTTTAATTAAAATTATTTTTAAGAAAATTAAACTCTTCTTTAATCCGATGATTCTCATCTTCCTTTTCTATTACAAAAAAAGAAATCCATTTATGTTATAAATCGAACCCTCATAGTTACAATTTCTTAATAAAAATTGACTTAGCTTTTGGGAACTTCGGGCAAGACAAGAAGACTTTAATATTGGATGATTGTTAGTTAGAAAAGTTGTTTGGATGTTCAAACGAAGTAGAGGGATGACAGTATGTCACCACAACTGTTCCAGAAAACCAACAAACTTGATTGACTGAGAAAAGTGGTTTGGATGTTCGAACGAAGTAGAGTGATGACTGTATGTCACCACAACTGTTCCAGAAAACAAACAAACTTGGTTGACTTAGAAACAAAAAATTCAAAGTAATAGATTCTGTGACCAGCCGACAATTTGGGCCATTGAAAATCTTTTGTCGACAAAGTACTCATCTTATAAATTTAGAAATTTAGTTGCCCATAATTAATTTATGTTATTATTTTATTTAAAAATTCTAAATAAAATAAGATCAATGACTTTGATGCTATCATAAACAATCATTGATCGAAAATAATTGAGAATCATTGATAAAAATAAAAAATAAAAAATATCAAATTGATTAAATATATTTTTTTAGTAATTACAATAGTATGAAAAAGGAAAAGACAATAAAGCACACCTAATTAAGAGAGATATATTGAATGGATAAAGTTTGTATTCAAATTTATATATAATTCTTAATAATTCATAGATAAATTGCTAACAATTTTTTAATTGAGTGATTATTTAACGAACATAGTTTAATTAAAAAAAATTATAATAAAAGGCATAATTAGTTAAAATTTTTGAGCAAACAAAGAGTAAATAGTCTTTTAATATCTTGATTAATTATTAGCATCGTTTTTATTAAGATGTCATCTTGATTGAGTGAAAACCCTTGTACATATACAAATTAACTTATGAAACTTATAAAATGTTAACAAGAGAAAGCCAAAGAGGAATTACTCCTCATATTACAAGATAAATTGTCAATTAATTTGACCCAATTTATCACGTGTATGTTGAAAAGTTGACTCTACTAACTACTTGATGAATTTTGTTTGCATCTATCCGCATGTATTACTATGACTTGACTAAATTTAATGAAAGTCTTCATGATCTTTTTGGTAAATGAAAATTTATTTATTTTAATTAATTCCTAAAAATGTATAGAAAACGAGAGAATATATTGGTAGGGGACATTATAATCTAACTCTTGAACAAAAGAAATTACATGTATATAAATCAAATGAAAGTTTAGATTTGTTTTTGTAGTTTTGATTATGTTTATTACAATTTTGTAAAAGTTATTAGTTTATCAGTATTATTAAAAATATGAATTTTTATACAATTTATATTCATATAAATTGATGTGATAATTAATTTATATACGTAAAATATTCTTAATTTATTGTTATGGGTAAGAGATTCTCACAATTTAAAATATAAGAATTATAAACATGAATATTATAAATTTTATATTTTAAATTGTAAGTTTTAAATTTTAAAATTTATATTACGATTTATAACAATATCATTTTGGACATAATATGTCTCCCATTTAGTAATATTAATATAAATTAGTGTATAGTTAATGAATCAAAGTGATAGTTTAGGGCACCATATCTTTTTAAAGTTTTTTTTATAACACAATTCCTTCTTTTAAGTTGTCAAGCAAAATAAAGAAAAAGAAAAAGAAATACATTCTTTTTGGTTAAAAAAATTTCTTAATGCATCCTAACACATTTTAATTTCTTGTGAAAAAATAATCTTGCATTGATTTCATCTTTAATTTTTTTATTTCCTTCATCAAAATTTTAATTATCATGTACTTACCACCTTTATTTTGTTGACCTTAGTGTTATACAAACTCATATTTTAATGATAACAAATATGTTAATTCAATCAAGCAAATGAATAAGGAAGTGTTAAGAATTCAAGTTAAAGAATCAAGATATAAGGCAAAAAATCAAGATATAAGCTAAGAGTATTTATTTTTAAATCTTAAAAAATAAGTTTGTATGTGTGTAATTGTTGTTTGTAAGCTCAATTATTTTGTGCAAAATCATACTTTTAATACTTTCAAAATGCACCAAAAGACACACTTTTGAAATCTAGAATATGGACTTTATCATATTTTTTAAAATTGAAAAAAAGACTAAATTACAAGGTTTTTAGGGACTAAACTGCAAGATTTTCTAAAGTTGTGAAAACCAAGTATGCAAGAGGAACCAGTCAACCGGTTCATGCAATCGATCAACCAGTTGCATGCATTGTTCTTTGACTATTACTCATTTTTTAGAACCGATCGACTAGTTCGGGAAAAAGATTGACCGTTTGTATCCAAAATTTGAATTTTTATGAGTCTAACGACTAATTTTTTAACCCTAACTATAAATATAAGTCCTATTTTCATTCATAAGTTGTTATGAATGTTTTTCTCTTGAATTTACAAAATTTTATAAACACATTCCATGTAAATCTTATTCCTTAAATATAGGGTTAAAACAGTCTTTGTATGACTTTTATTTTTGCACATGTATTGTTTATGGTTAGTTGACACATTATTAATGCTTAGTTAAACTTAAGTTAGTTTTATGGTATAAACCCTATTCTTCGAATATAAGGTTAAAGTAGTCATTGTATGACAATTATTTTCGCACATGCTTAATTCATGACTAGTTGACATATTATTGAGGTTTAGTTGAACTTAAGTTAGTTTTATGGTATGAATATATCGAGTATTTTGGGTTTCAATATGTCATTCTACGCATATGGTAGTCTCAAAATTTCTAAAAAAATTTAAGTTCATTTTGATTTTTTTTTGCTTATTTCTATATAAATTCATTTGCCGAAAAGAGAGAATAGAAGTGGAGCTACAGTGATTGCTACAATACAATCGTTACAGTTCCCCACAACTAAAAATTACTATTCTAGCAATTTTTTCAGCAAGTGAAGCTTCACCCCTCATACCAAAATAAACATCTTCATCCGATCTATCGTTGTATGTAAATTTTGAAGACATTCGATTCAATACAAAGCATAGAGGTGCATTTATGTAAATGTGTTACAATATTCTAAATTTGCATCCTCGTTTTTGGACCTTTTTTTTAGTAAGTGAGATTTCAAACCCATCCTAAAATATTCATTACTTGTTGATCTACATTTTGAAGTAATTGTTGGGAAGATTTGGAATGTGTAGACTTATTTTTCTCTCAGTGCTACAGTAATATCTACAGTGAATTTGAATGTGCTACAGTACTTTGATATAAACAGTTGTTATTTGCTATCATAACTTTGATCTAAATAGTAACTGTTTGCTATAGTAACTTTGATCTAAATTGTACTAGTTTGCTTAGACAAAATTGTGTAAATTTGGGTTAGACAAAAATGAGAATTTGAAATAAGTTAGCAATGAGATTTCGTTGTTGGAAATCAGGTAAATGACCTTAGTTAATTATACTTGGTGAACTGCGTCAAATTAATGAATTTTAGTCACGTTTTCCATGAGTATTGCTTTTAATGCATTAGAGTATAATTATTTGAATCGTGAAATTCATGATTATTTACATGTGTGGTATTAGGTTTCGAGAACTCGGAAGAAAATTCAAGTGGGCATGAAGACCCTTAGTGGGAGTGGTTACCTTCCCTTTGTTGTGAGTAAATTTATACATGAATATGTAAATATATGTATGTTATACTTATATGTGTTAAACAAACAGTTTTTCTTGTTAAGGAAAATATGAAATGAACATGTTTATAATTTATTTACATTGATATTGGGACATTTACTTATGTGGTCTGCTATTGAAAATTTTATGATATGCATGCTAAAATGGCTGGGGAGGTCGGATTTGATTTATATGCTTTATAATCATTGTTCGAAAATAATTTTTTTTTTTATGCATGTATATGGTAATGAGGTCAGTAAAGCCGAATATTGTTATATGGCCAATGGGCGGATTTATTGACTGTAACTACAAGAAGGTGGCCTATAGATGAACTTACGAGAGGCCGTATAAGTGAGTGAAGTCGCAGTGGGGTTGGTATAAAGGGGAAATGTCATGACAAGTCCACTATGTGCCGTGCATATATGTGCAGTTACAGATACACTATAGAATGTCTTGGCGGCTTGATTGAGATATTTAGAATTTGACAGATTATGAGGACAATTCTTTATGTTACCAAGTAACTACTTGGGGTCACTATTAGTGAGGCGGAATGTTATTTTTATAAAGGCATGCTTTATGAAAAATAAATAATTTTATCGAACATGGAAAATAGTTTTATGTTTTATAAAAAATTCATTGCATATGTTTTTTTTTTTTTTTTATGAAAGACTCACTGATGGTTTCGATGTTGCCTCGGCCAAGGTAGCGGTCGAAAAAGTATGGCCAGACTGGTTTGGTTGTTTTAAACTAAATGTAGACCTATGAACTATTTTACAGTTATTTGATTTAAACGAACATGCATATATATTTTTTTATGTATAAGTTGAAGAACAATCACAATATCATGATTTGAAATGCGTGTGCATGTATGTATATATGTTGTACTTTATTTATTCACTAAGTATATTCGTATACTCACCCTTCATCCTTATAGTTTTCAGGTTATGCAGATTAGTGGTAGCTATTGAAAAGTTTTCAACACTCTGTGTAGGTTTTCCTTTGACTCACTAATGTATTTTGTTTCCACTGGATATTTATTTATTTGAGTATTTATAAACCAAATAGTTATGTAAACATTTATGTTTATTCAACCCGATTGTGAATGATTTAATCTTGAATGATCAATGATGAAAGAAAATGATTTGTAAACTGTGATACAGGTTTTGATAAAGGAAAGTCTTACAGATTCTCTTGATGCATTCTAGGTGTAAATGGTGCATCATGAGGGTTTGTGGCAGTTGTTACGGGGTGGACCACAAGTTCAAGACGTGACACATGGTATAAGTATATCAAGTATTTTTGGGTTTCAGTATATCATCTTACGCATATGGCAGTTTCAAAATTTCTAAAACTTATTAAGGACATTTTGGTCTTTTTGCTTATTTCTATATAAACCCAATTTTTCTCTCTCTCACCCATTCTTCATTTGTTTTTCATTCTTCTCCCTCTCTCTAAAATAACAAAGACTATTTCTCTCTCTCTCTCTCTCTCTCTCTCTCTCTTCCAACCAATTTTCTTCAAATCTTTTAGTTTTTCTTTCAAATTTTGGTTGCCAAGAGATTACTCATCATTCTGTCTTCGTTTGGTGCCAATTTAGACTAGAAATAATAATGGAAAACAAGAAGAAAAATATGAGTTTCAAAGAAAATTTGGGGATTTTTCGTTTAATCGGTAATTAAAGGTTTTTACGAACTTTTACAAATTAACGGTAACTTTATTAACCCGTTAAAAGTTTGATTTTGAAATTTTAAACATGTTATAATTTTTGGGGTTACAGTTCATGCACCATTTACATTGATTTTGTATAGAAAATATTAGATTGTGCTGATTTTGCATTAATTAAAGTATTTATTGGGAGGATTTAAAGTGTTTTTCTCTTTATGCTATAGTTACTTTGGTCTAAATAGTGTTTGTTTGCTTAGACGGAAATGTGTATATTTAGTTTAGATAAAAATGAGATTTCATTGTTGAAAATTGAATAAATGGTCTCTATTAATTAAATCTCGAAAAATGTATTATGTGTCAAACTAAAGAATTTTAGTCATGTTTTTCACAAGTATAGTATTTAGTGCATTTATATTAATTATTTGAATCGTAGAATTCATGATTTTATGCATGTGTGTTATTAGGCTCTAATAATAGTGGAGAATGACCTAATTAGCATGAGGACCCTTAGTGAGAGTGGTTACCCTCTCCTTATTGTAAGTAAATTTATATATATATATATATATATGAATATTTAAATATATGTGGGTTATACACATATATATGCTTGTGTGCTAAACGAACAAATTTTCTTGTTAAAAAAAAATTTGAAATGAAATTATTTTATGTGTATTACTTTGATATTGTGATAAAAATACTTATTTGGTCTGCTATTAACAATTTAATTTATATACATATTGAAATGGCCTTAGAGGCATAATTTGATTTACATGATTATATTATTGCTTTGATTATGCAGGTATATTAGTGATGAGGCTGGTAGGTCGGATATGGGATATGGTTAGTGAGCCTATTTATTCACTATAGTTATAAGGAGGTAGCCTATGGACAAACCAATTGAAAAGCCTCATAAGTAAGTGAAGCCATTGTGAAGCTAGTATAAGAGAGAAAGTTCATGTTAAGCCCAATGTGTGTCGTGCACGAATGTGCGAATTTAGATAATTTATGGAAAGTCCTGAAGGCTTGAAAGAAATATCTTGGATTTGATAGATTTTACGAGGACAGTTATTCGTATCATTAAGTGACTACTCGGGGCCAACATCAGTAAGATGGACGTGATTTTATAAATCCATACTTTACAGAAAATAAATAATTTTGTAATACATGAGAAATAGTTTTGTTGAAATGTCCATGCTAGTTTATGATGTTTTGCCTTTACTTGCTGAAAAACCATACACCTGGCCATATATTCTGCTATGTCTTTTTTTATGCCTGACCACTAGTAATTCTCTTTGATGGTTCGGTACATCTTGCTACTTCCTAAATGCATGGCAAATACAGAACAATGAGCTTCTTTCATAGTGGCCTTTCTCAACTCATCATTCTTAAGAATACAAATTCTACCTCTCATAGTTAAGATCCCATCTTGCATGAAATAGAAGTCACCTTATTTTCTATTTAGGATCTCTTGGTGCACTTTAATCAATTCCTTATCCTGCATCAGTTTTTCCCTGATTTGCTACCTCAAAGTTGGTCTGACTATAAAACGAGCTATTAATGCTCTATTATGATCATATTTCATTGTTATGTTTAACCTCTTTAATTCCAAAAGTAGTAGTATATGGGTGGATCTTACATGTGCTATGGTGATTGACGATTTTCTACTCAATGCGTCGGCCACCACATTGGCTTTACCCATGTGATAATCAATTATGAGGTTATAGTCCTTGAAGAGTTTTAACCATTGCCTCTGTCTCAAATTCAGCTCCTTTTGGGTCAGTAGATATTTTAAACTCTTGTGGCTTGTAAAGATATGACACTGCTCTTCATACAAATAATGTTGCCAAATCTTCAATGCAAAGGCCACTATAGCCAATTCCAAGTCATGGGTAGGGTAATTAACTTCATGCTTCTTTAACTGTCAAGAAGCATAAGCAATTACCTTCATATTCTACATCAATATAAACCCAAGTCCTTGTTTAAAGGCATCATTGTACACAACATACTCATCTCTCGGTGTAGGGAGTGTTAAAATTAGAGTAAAAGTGAGTCGATCCTTCAATGCTTGAAAACTCTGCTCACACTGCTAATCCTACTCAAGTTTCACCTTTTTTCTCATTAGTCATGTCAATGGGGTTGCCAACACAGAGAAACCTTCCACAAACCTATGATAATAACTTGCCAACCTTAGGAAGTTTCTAATCTCTGTGACATTCTTTGGTCTTTCCCATTGCACTATTGGTTCGATCTTGCAGGGATTAACAAAAATTCCTTTCTTTGAGATTACTTGTCCCAAGAATACTACCTCCTAAAGCTAGAATTCACATTTTGAAAACTTGGCATATAATCCCCTTTCTCTCAGAGTTTGTAACACAATCATCAAGTGCTGGACATGTTCTTTCTTGGTTCTTGAGTATACCAAGATGACAGCTATGAAAACAATCACAAACTTGTCAAGATAGAGATAAAATTCTCGATTCATGACATCCATGAATGCAGCTAGGGCATTGGTTAACCCAAACGACATTGTAAAGAACTCATAATGCCCATAATGAATTCGAAAAGTTATCTTGGGTACAACACTCTCTCGAATCCGCAATTGATAATATCCCGACCTTAAATCAATCTTTGAAAATATGCTAGTACCCAGTAACTGATCAAACAGACCATCAATCATTGGCAATAGATATTTATTCTTGATGATGACCTGATTCAACTGTCGATAATTTATGCATAACAGTAGGGTTTCATCTTTCTTTTTAACAAACAAAACTGGTGAACCCCAGGGTGACATACTTAGTTGAAAAAATTCCTAATCAACCAAATCTTGAAGCTACACCTTTAATTCCCTGAGTTCAATACGTGTCATGTGATATGGGAGTATTGATATAGGTGTAGTGCTTGGCACTAACTCGATATTGAAATCAGATTCTCAGTCTGGTGGTAACTCTGACAACTCATCTAGAAATACATCCGCAAATTCTCGTACTATTGGCACTTGTTCTATTGAATACCCTAAAATTGAGGTATCAATTACATGTGCCAAGTATGCTTGATAGTCTTTTCTTATTAACTTTTGAGCTTCCATTGCCAACATAACACATGTGGGAAGCACATTACACTCTACCATCATTACTAACTCTGGTTCACCCGGCTTTCTGAATACAACTTGTTTAGTAAAACAATCCACTTAAGCTTGATGCCAAGATAACTAATCCATTCTCAAAATAGCATCAAAATCTTACATTCTTAGAGGAATTAAATCGACTTCTAATTTTACTCCATTTACCTTAATAGTACAGTCTCTAAAAACTGTCTTTCTTAGTAGTTTCTATTTCAAAGAGGTGTGAACTATCATTTCTGGATCTAAGGGCAATAGCTCTCTATCGACATAAGATGCGAATGCATGAATGACAAATGATTTATTGGAACCTGGATCAATGAGGATGTATGCATCTTGGTTGAATATGGTTATAGTACCTATCACTACTTCAGGATTGACCTGAGCCTGTTTTTGATTGAGGGCAAACACATGAGTATACACTATGCCTTAATTCCTCTGTATACCTGATGTTGCTATGGAATAACTACCCACTCCTGACCTTTTGCTAACTAAGAAAGCAGATTGACTCATTTGGCTATTGATGTGATTGGTAAGCAGTATTTTGATTGGCTACAAGTTGACTGTCAGTTCCCATTTGAACTAAACTAGGTCAATATTTCTTCACATATCCCAGCCGCCCACAGTGAAAACACATCTAGGGCATTTTACATGGATCATTGTGGTAATTCTTGTAGTTCATATATTTATCATTTCCCTATCTCTAGCCAAAACTCCGTGCTGACCCTTAAGTTGATGATGCAAACCAATATGGTTTTTGACCTGTTGAGTAAAATGAAGGATTACTGGCAAAACTAGTAGCTAAGGTATTACTAGAAGAGTTACTACTACTCTTTTTAGACAGTTGCCCTACCTATATACTAAGATTTTTTCTCTTCTGGAATGTGCCTCGAGACTTCCTTTCCACCACTAGTTTCTCCATCTTTAAAGCTAACTAAATCATCTCATTATAACTCTGATTCCCAGTCAACGACATCCTTTTTCTAATTTCAAAGTTTAACCATTCCTTGAACTTAGCATATAAGCTATCCTCATTGGCAAATTCTGGTACAAATTTCACCAACTTCTTTAATTGAGTTTTATATTTTGTCTCTGTGTTTCCCATCTGTTTCAGCCTAAGAAACTTTTGCTTCTTCTGGTTACAATGGGAAGGGGTATAATATTGATCTTTGAACTCCTACTTGAACTTAGCCCAAGTCAAATGTAATGTCGACCTTACTTGAGTATTTTCCTACCATGTAGTTATACTATCTTCTAACAGCTGAGTAGCTACCGTCAATGTAATATCATCATCTAACCTCATATCCTCCAAGTCTTTCTTCACTTTCTTTAACCATTTATTGGCTAATATCACGTCTGTTGTGCCAACAAATGGCATACTCCCAAGTTGTCTGATCTCCTTTATGAGTTTGGAGAGTTTTAAAGCTAGTTTAGATGGTTTTGTTATTGGCGGTGCTTAGTAATCCTTGGATACAGTTAAGGATAAGGGTATGGATAGGAATATGGTGTCGGCACTGGTGGTCCTTTTGTCTGAAAAGACCCTTGTGTATTCCAGTATGCCATAAAGGTTGCTAAGGCCTCTGGAGTCATTGAATGAGGTATTTCCATTCTTGGTTGTGGATATGAAGGTGGAGGTGCTTGCAGTTCCTCAGTTTCAGGGGGTGGTACAAATGATGAAGTATCTTGCTTCGAATCTGGAACAATCTCTCTTCATGGTTTACCCTTCCTCTAATAGATCGCAGTCGCATTATTTACTACAAAAAGAATTCACAAGATCAAATCTATGTATATTCGTGGTGATCAATCTCTGAGACTCGACTCACTTTATCCACTGGGTATTTTTCAAAATTCAATTAAAAATCAGGTAAAATAGTTTCGAAATAAGTTTAAATACATTTTTAAAAATATTTTTCAAAACCAGGTTCCGATACCAATCTAATTGTCATGCTCCTGCCCATGGGGTCCACACGTGACAACCGCCACAAACCGTCGAGATACATTCTAAACCCCTGAACATATATCTCAGGCCTTTAAGATTGCTTGAGTACTTGTCTCGATATAATTAATTATATAAACTTGTCTTTTCAAAACATTTTCAAATCATCTCAAAAATAAAAGTATACTTAATTTAAAATACATACAGGGTACATAATCAAATGCATTATTTTCTATCCATAATTACATATATACAACAGTTTATAAAAACATACCTAGTGGACAAATTTAGACAATCGATAAGCTGAGGACAAAATTGATACCTGAGGGTTTGCAACCTTAAATTAATCACCACTACGTAGGAATGCTTTTTGATATACTTGGGTTTCTGAAATTGGAAGGTGAGTAGGTAAATATATAGGGTTATACTTCATGAGTGAACAAAAATATAATTATATATATAAAACACTATATTATAAAAAAACAGTTTATTTTAAAGAAAATCATAGCTTGTTGTTCAAAAATCATTGAGCTGACTCTCTTTCTTGATGATCACTCTGGCCGTGGGTAATTTCGAGACTGTTAGTGCGTTTTATGCACAAAAAACAATGCTCATTTAAAGAAAAATAATTCTTTTTAAAATAAAGAATGCATACTAATTTTTAAAACATGCCCACCACTAACGTTGGTCTCGAGTAGTTACATGGTGATACTCATTACTGTCCTCGACAATTCTGCAGATGAGCAAGTTCATAACATCCACCCAAACAACTACCCCACCGGCGGCGCACTCACTTAGACAGCCTTTTATTAGGTCCATCCCTAGACTACTACCCTGTAATTACAATATCAATAATCCTGGCCCTTCCGACCATAGCATCAATACAATCTACATATACAACCAAAAACGAAATCATTTATAAGCATTTCATTTTCAACAACATTGTAAGACATGCATTTTCAATATCAAACTTGGTCTCATAGCCAATCACATATTTATTCATTTCACATGTCATTCATACTTATTATAAAAGTAATAACAACAATAATAAATATATTTCTTAATTTATAAAACAATAAGTTTTATAAAATAATTAAATAATATAAAACATTTAAAAATATTCACTTATAGTAAGGGGAGGGTCACCACTCCCATTATTGATCCTCACGCTTAGTAGGTCCCTCTCTTGGGTGTTCGGTACTGGTACTTTGTAGAAACCTTTAGAAACATTAATTTGCTATTTAACAGTACAAGCCCCAAATTTCACTCAAAACCTAAATTCCTCTCTTACTTTACCTTACTATTTCTAACTTAAAAACAGTATCAAATTAAAGAGAGAAAAGCAGGAAATCAATTGGTGTCAAAATTTAGAAGAAAAAGTCGAAGGATTGGCTGAGACCTATAAAATACAGAGAGGGAAAGAGAGAGAAAATATTTACTCTAGAGAGAGAAAGAGAATGAATGAATTAGAACTCACTGGAATTGATTTCCCCTATGAGTATTTATATAAATGAGCAAAATGGTCGAAATGCCTGTAAGGAGTCTAAAAAATTTCAAGTTTACTCTCAAATTTTACCCTAATTTGACAAAAGTGTCGTTATTTTATTCTCAAGTATCGACATTTTTGGTGAAAGTGTCGATACTTTTAACCTATTTGTCGATACTTCCATAAAAATCACATTCTAAAATTTTTCTTAACCTCGAGTATCAATACTTTTAGCTAAAGTGTCAACACTTTTATAAAAGTGTTGACAATTTCATAAAAATAGTAGATATCTTTGGAAACAGAATGCTTAAATTTTATTTTGGGTAAAGTGTCAATACTTTTGAGAAAAATATCGATACTTTTAAGCAAAGTATTGATACTTTTTGGTGAAGTATCGATACTTCCAAGGGTTTGATACTTTTAAGTAAAGTATCGATATTTTTGATAAAAATAGGTCGATACTTAGTTCAAATTTTCAACTAACACCAATCATTCCATATATCAATTTTGTTTACCTTTCGCTCACATCACGAGCTAATTTAAACTCAACTAAGCCTCGTTAATGTGTTAATAAATCTTATACTATACACGTGTAATATTGAATGTCATTAAATGAATATTTTGCCCTTATATTCGAAGAACAAGGTTTACATCTAGCATTAGGATATTTTGTATTAAACCAATCTATAAAGTATATAGTTTCATTTTTCAAATCAGAAGCAAATTGTTTCCAAATATACCTTCTAATATGAATATTAAAATGTCATTCAAACCATGTTCTGAAATTATCATTACACAGTAATTCATACTCTTTTCAGATAAGTCTTTTTGTGAAAGTTTTTTGCATAAAATATAGGTCCAAAAAACATAATTCAATATCATCATAGAATCTAATAATTTTATACCATATTAAAACTCATTTCAGATCTAGTAGAAGAGTTTCTCCTATCCTGATCATTCTATTCATTATTATGATCTTGATTATCTATATAGATTCCATATGGAATTCGATTTTCTGATAATCTAGTACCTTGTATTCTGGGTTCCATAATATCATTAGAGACAGAATGTCTATTAGATAATGGTTCTAACATCCTATACAATAGTCTAATAATTTAGAAGACTGGCTTTTAAGATCAGTTACTAATGAACTTTTGAGTAACTTTGTTACCTCATTATTAGCAAATCTTATCTCGACATCTCCTTCCGGAGTTTGAGTTATTTGCTCTAATTTTTTGTTCAACACTAGTTGAAGTGGTACTATTCTTTGAACAGTCTAACTTTCAAAGAATTGGATTTCATCCCATTTTATCAACCTAGGTATTGGTACATTGGTAGTCATACAGTTACTATCTATTAAAATAGTTTTTCTTGGTTCACTTCTCAGTTTTGCATTGTGAGTCATGGTATTCATTACCTTAAAATGCATCATATATATTACTGTTATGGTTTCTGACCCAGGAAGGAAGTCATAACCATGTGTTTGAATTCTCAAAGACAAAGCTTCAAACAAATTTCTGTTTGTCAAAGATAGATTTAAATTCAGATAAATATTAAAATATATTGGTTCATGGCAGAGACTTGTCTCAACCACACTCATTAGAGATGATAAAAAAACATTACACCTTGCATCTTTTAGATGAGCTTGGATTGTTGCATTCAAACAAATTAATGTTAATGGTTTAAAAAAGTAATCTAGATTAATCCAATGTGTAGATAATTATACCGAGATAAATATATTTATATATCATTCAGATTTAACAATTTTAATGTTTGATCTTGCTGATCTAAACAAATTGTTTGTTTGATTATTTTTATGACTTTCTGATTTTTAAAGTCAAAAAATCTAATTCGGTAAATAGACTTAGCCTCAACCTGAGGTATAGTCTATTCATTTAGTTGCTGAATTTGTAAAAACGCAATTGTTTCAATATTTTTTATTGATCTAAAATGGTTCAATTGATTTATACTTCTTTGAATTGTATCCATAAGGAAGTTTAAACATACATGCTTAATATTTCTTAGAATAAAAGATTTTATATTTATTATTCATGCATTATTATTAAAAAAATTATGTTTTGTAAATATTATTGTTCCGATCAAGGTCTCACAGGTAACCTGTAGGTAATTATCCAGATCTAAACGCCACAACGTCATCCCCAACTCAAAAGCTAAACGATCCTAACCTAATACCTAGCCCAACTATATGTTACAACAATACTAGCACATACATAAATCATTTTAATAACCATGCTTAAATAACTTACATAAAATAAATTATTCTACAAATATTAAAGCAGCATGTTTAAATACGAATTTATTTACACATATCTTTGGATTGCTCTAAGGGTGCTAAAAATGGCTCTGATACCAAAAAGGGAAGGATCGATTGATCGATTAACACAAGTGAATTATTTTATTCCTTTAAATAGTAAGAAAATTATAGTGTTTTTCAAGACGAGAGAAAAGTGATAATAAAATTTAAAAATTAAAAATTTATGAGGAGTTATAATACTCTTCTTACATTAAATAAAAAAGAATTTAAAAAAAATTAAAATTCGCTATAGTTTTCACTACAGTGAACAGTGCTGCTACAGGCTGCCGACTCTGCTACAATAACTGCTATAATTGCCGTTGTTGAAACACTACGTGTCCTAGATATGGTGAAGTCAATCCAGCTTTTGGTTTCTGATTGAAAAATGGCAAACAAAGATGGGTCCCCCATTACTAAATAAAATCATTAATCTATAATTCTAATCCCTCTCTCTCTATATCTATCTATATATATATATAAGGTATGATTCCATTAACTTAAAATTTTAATTTGAGCCATTGATGCATGCAAGTTAAAGGGTGGATATCGGAACTAAATTGACATTAAATTTTAATTTGAACTTTAATTTTGAGTCATTGATGCAAGTTAAGGGTAGATAAAGATATCAAATTGACATAATTAAATGTTATTTGTTGACTTTAAATTTTAATAATTAGATTTGCATAAATTAATGATTCAAAATTAACGTCATTATTTTAAGTAATATTTTAAATTAAGAAAAACCCATCTTTTATATATATTCAAAATCTTAACATCTGGTTTCTATATATTTTTTTTAATCACTAAGATTCGTCCATTCACAACTCTTTTTATCTCCTCCTTGCAAAAAAAAAAATGACCTCAAAACTTATTAATATAAAATTATCTTCACTCCTATTTATTCTCTTTAATATTTTCTTTTCTTTTCTTTTTTCTCTCACCTACAAAATCCCTATCCTCTCTAAAAGTTTTTTCACCCACTTGCTATTCTATTAAAATACAAGTTTAATTAACATAAAAGAATGGGTCAATATTCTGAAAGTATTTTTTATGTTGAGTCTTTCAGGTTGTTTTGTTAGTATTGCATAAATTAATTAGTAAAACTCTTATTATTGTAAGAGAAGTTTGAGTTTATTTTTTATTTTCACCTTTTATGTGATATGAAAATTTTAAAAAAAAAGTTTTAAAAGTGTTATTAAATATGTATCGATAGAGTTTTATTTAGCATCTTTGCCAATTGATAATTTTTTTTTTCCAGGAAATTGATAAATTGTAAATCATGATACAGAGAGGATCATCGTGGAATAAAAAAATACATAAATAGGGTAATATTAGTAAAAGATAATTGAACAATATTCTCATACAATTTTTTGTTATGTGTTTTCAAATTTGTTAAAAAAAATTGAGAATTGCATAATTGTTTTTTGTCATTTCCATATTTTTATAATGCTATTATAAATTTTTTTAAAAAAACTTTGAAAGAGGGTAGAGATTGGTAAGAGAGAAATAAGAAAACAAAATAAAATATTATTGAGAATAATTATGAGAGAAAAAATAATTTAATATTAATAAGGTGTATTTAACTTTAGATTATAAATAGGGGAGAGAAAGAGCGATTAATTTTAGGCATTGAAAAAATAAAATTAAAAATTAAAAGTTATATATATATATATATTTAAAGAAGAAACTTCAACTATAAAATAAAAAATAACAAGGCTAATACTTTGGGCTACAATTTATGTAGTTAATTTACTACAAATACATTCATTCAAATTAATTAATTAGTAGTCAAACCACATATAGATTAGATTATCCAAGTTTGTAAATAAGGAAAAAGAGTCCGCAAACGCTGACCAAAAAATGTGAACAAACTAAGGTAACTTGAGATTGCTGCATTCAAAGAACCGAATAATAGCTTACCTCATTACTTAAGTTTGTTGTAGTCTTATCATGAAATAAATTAAGCCCTTCATCATTAGTTTTGTAAGCAACAATTTATGTGAAAATTTATATGTGATTGTATATACTTCATATTTATTATGATTTTATAAAAAAAATAAATAAACAAATAAATAAAGTTGAGTTCTTTTATTTTTTTATTTAAATTCTCGATGGCATGAGTTAAAATTTTTTTAAATAGTATAAAATAAAGGTGTGTGTGTGTGTGTGTGTGTATATATATATATATATATGCAAAAAGCTATGAGAGATATTGTCAAGAATTTAACATACCACATGCAATGAAAATTTTATTTTTAAATTAATTACTAGTAGCTTATGAGATTAGTTACTTTTATTTTTCAAGAAAGAAGACATAATATATATCGATTTAAATTACATTTATTAATGTTATAGTGTTGATATTCTTATAATCGAAAATATTTAAGAATGAAAAAATCTCATAAATTGAAATTAAATTAATTCATCTTATTCTCATTTTAAGAATTTTATATTATAAGTAATGAATATTTATTATAAACAAAGTTTACAAATAAACTGTCAATTTTATTAACCATCGCAATAATATGCAATTACATATTTGCCACTATTATAAATCTAGGACATATAACTAACAGAAACAACACATTAGATAAGTAAGGCTATGTTTTTATTATTTTTATTTATAGTTTTTGCCCTTTTATTCTGATATACAAATTAATAGAGAAATTAATTAATTAACTAAAAATTATTATTATTTTTTTCTAAATTCTTATTTCTATAATTTCAAAATTCCTAACCAACAAAAAGAATATAGAATACATAGTAAATAGTACAAATTCAGTAACACACACACACACACACACACACACACACACACACACACACATATATGCGTATATATTCAAAGTATTCTGAGGTTTTGGATGGGTGCAAAGAATATTTAAGGTAGTGCGCACTCAATGTCAATTGAGCACATAATATTTTTTATTTTTTTATTTTGTGAATGAAATTATTTATTTGCAAGTAAACCCAGTGGCTGACTCAACCTTTTTGACTCCCAGAATGTGCTTCGACTGACTAATTTTATGTCGTTTTTGGAATTATTGACTGAAATTGTATTTGCATGCATCACGTTACATTATCATTATCGTCTTCTTTTTTCAATCCATTCCCTTACGTCTTAAATTTATTGACAAATAATATTTCTTTCTTCTTATCTGTGTTCCAATACTTGGTTACAGAATCTTAAAATTGATTGACAATTAATATTTCTCTCTTCTTATATGAACCCCAAAACTTGGATCCAGAATTAAAAAAACAACATTAACTTAGCTTATAATATATGTTTGGAAAAATACCCAGAGTATAAATAAAATTTAATGGACCTTGAACTCATTAGGTAAGACACAGTATCAGGGTTTTAGTCACTAACAAAGGTCTCATAAAAAAATAGATAGAATTTAAAGTCTATCTCGGTCAACAAATAAAGGGCCTCGGTTTACACGTAAAAATTGAAAATTTTTTTTTAATAAAAATCTTGGATATAACATGACAAAGACTTTGAGTAAGTTATCAAAACTCAAAGTCATTTTTATTAAAGAAGAAAGTCTCAGATATAATGTAAAATTCTAAGACCTCTCATTAGCAATTATTTCTAATCGTTGAAAATCCAAACCACTTAGATTTTTTCAAAGATAAGAGAGGATTTATAAATTAATAATTATATTTTGTAAATAAGGCCGGTGATCCCATGATTCTTAGAAAATCGATGAATTCGAGATTACAATTCTATAATTACTTAGATTATTAATGAATTTGAAATTATGATTCCGTAGAATACTAAAAAGTTTAGTAAACATGATAGTAGTCAAACAAAATAGCTTATAAAAAGTAAACATGAGACAACCGAGTACGATATAGAATATACTAAATTCAAGCTATCAATTATTGTCATTATTTTTTCTCAAACACTCGTAAAAGAAAAACCATAATTTAAGTATTTGAGTATTTTAATCAGATCACCGATTTTACCTCTAATATCTTTTTATGATTTTATATGACACAACAATCTAACAAACAACAAGGACAATTTTAATGCACGAAATTTTAAGAAAAATTTTGCTGTATTAACAATATATATATATATATAATTTTATAATTTTAAACTATTAATGTATGAAATCGAATAATAGATAAAAATACTCGGTTATCAATATTAAATGTTCTTTGTTGATTTTAAATTTTATAAGATAAAATTATATAAATTTATGACTCAAAATTGATGTTACTATTTTAAATAAAAAATTTATATTTATATTCCAACTTCAATAACATTAAAAACATTTTTTTATATAAATTATATGGGTATAATTTTGGAATATGAATTTTAAAGAAGAAATTTTGATTAGATAATCCATAGTTTCTAATAAATATTAATGAGAATAGACTGAGAATGTAAATAATAGGGGTATGCATTATTTGAGATGGGTATAATTTGTATAAATAATAGGTATGTATTATTTGAGATGGGTATAATTTGCCTAAAAAATTTATGTGGTTTCGAAACTTGCTACAAAAATAACAAAACTTACCACCTTCAGCTGCAATATCCATAAACTTGTTTTCGTAACTCCAATTAATAATCCTAATTTAGGAGTCATTTAATCAAACTTAAACTTTTGTTTGTCTTATCTCTCACGTTTTTGCTTGATCAAAAGAAAAATCAAAGAATATAATTTGCGGTTACGTGTAATTTGGATATTATGGCCAACAGCCAAGGCCTCCCCTTTTCTTCTTTGACCGTCGAACAGTCGATTAGAATAATAAATTTTTTGGATATTACCTTTTGGGTCCCCAAATTATTATATTCTTATGAATAAATTAAAAATATATTCTATAAATTTATATCCAATAAATTCCTAATTTCCAATTGAAATGATCTATCAATTTTATAGGAGTGTATTTTGACCATTATATTAAGACTATATAATTTAAAATTAAAGAGTACTGCAATTATTGTAATAAAAATTAAGAGATAAAATCACCATGAACCAGTAATAAACTGATTTACGATGGATTCTAATTGTGATGTTTGCATATTTTTTTTTCTAATTATTTGTGAGAATATAAATCATTTATATTGAGTGTAAACTTTGAGCTATGTTATAAGAGTTTCAATTTCTAATATTAATATAATATTAGTAATTAAAAAAAAAAAAGAAAAAAAGAGCTAACCTCTATAAGAGTTTCAACCTAGTATTAATATAATATTATTAATTCATAAGAAATGAGAGCTAAACCTAAAAAAAAAAAAAGATTAGGACCTATTTGATATAATTAGTAAATATATTTTTTACTCACTACAATTTAAAAATATAGGGATCTAAATGTTATTATTCCAAATTTAATTTAATTGTAAGAAATGTCACATGAGAATTTATGATCCGTAAGACACGAGACAGGACCAATCCCATAATCAAACACTTTCCTCTCTCTCTCTCTCTCTCTCTCTCTCTCTCTCTCTCTCAAATTTTTCAATAAAATTAGCCGCATTTTCTTACCAGTTTCAGAACCAGCAACTTCCCATTGTTCGTACATTTCTTGTTTACTCAGTATTTCATCGTTCATACATTTCTTTTTCAATAAAATTAGCCGAATTGTTGTTCTTCGATCTTGTGCTGTTTTAATTTCAATGGAAGATATTGAAATTCCTCAGTATTTCATCTGTCCTATTTCTCTTCAGATCATGAGAGATCCTGTCACAGCCATAACCGGAATCACATACGATCGAGAAAGCATCGAGCAATGGCTGTTCAAAGGCAAGAACAAAATTTGCCCAGTCACTAAACAACCTTTGCCGAGAGATTCAGATTTGACGCCAAATCATACTCTGCGCCGTTTGATCCAAGCTTGGTGCACTGAAAATGCCGCATACGGCGTAGACCGAATCCCGACGCCAAAAGCTCCTCTCAACAAGTTCCACGTCGTGAAACTTGTGAAAGATCTTTGGGTTCCTCAGCTGCAGATGAAAGCCCTAAGGCAGTTGGAGATTTTCGCGGCGGAGAATGAGAGAAACAGGAAGTACATGTCAGAAGTTGGCGTGCCTAGGACTATGTTATCGTTTGTAATAACCTGTTTTGATAATAATCAAGCGGTGGGTTTGGAAGAAGCTCTGAGTATACTTTATTTTTTCAGAATTTCTTTTGGTGAAATTATGAAGCTTTCCCCCGTCGAGAATGATAAAATCATTGATTCTCTGACTTGGGTTTTAGGTTTGGAGATGGAAAATCAGAAGGAAATCAAATCTCATGCATTGATAGCATTGAAACATATCTTCAAAAGAGCAAGTTGTAACTTTATCCAACGGCTGAAACCAGAACTATTTCAGAAAATTGTTTATGTTTTGAAACAAGGAATTACACATCAAGGAATCAACGCCGCGTTGCATGTAATGTTAAACGCTTGTCCGTGGGGAAGAAACCGAATTATGATGGTGGAATCCGGCGTAGTTTTTGAGCTCATTGAGCTAGAATTATCGAAGCCGGAGAAGAGAACAACAGAGTTAATTTTCGGCATACTGTTTAATTTATGTTCTTGCGCCGACGGAAGAGCACAGTTTCTCAGCCACAGAGCCGCCATAGCGATGGTGACAAGGAGGATTTTGCATGTTTCTCAGGTGGCTGACGATCGAGCAATTTTGATCCTTTCATTGATAAACAAATTCTCTGCAAACCGTCAGGTTCTTCAGGAAATGTTGAAATTCGGAACTGTGTTAACACTTTGCACGTTTCTGCAAACTGATCGCGCGGCTTATTTGAAACACAAAGCTAGAGAAATCCTGAGATCGCATTACGATGAATGGAAAGATTCTCCGTGCATTGATGCTTCTATTTTGACAAGGTTGACTAGGTGAAAATAATTAATCAATCGAATTTATTACAATACCTACCTTGTTCATTTTACATATTTTATTTACTTTTAGGGTTTCAATTTTCACACTTTAATTATCAATCGTTTGAAGATAATCTTGGCATTACTATATGATTCATTACGATCCCTAGTAATTGATTTTAATTGAAGTGTAACCGTCCTCGAGCCCTTCAATTTTAAGTCATATGTTCATACGTTACTTTCGTATTTGTGGCCCAACAATTATTATTTTTTTCTTTTTTTTATTATATATTTTTATATATAAACTGTCAAGTGATCTCAATAATGATCTCATCTCTCGATATTAGCAATTTTTTTTCTTTTAAATTTATTAGATAAGGTCACATATTATTTAATATTATTCGTAAAGTTTAAAATAAATAATATTTACTTAATTATTATATTTTAATTAATATAATTCATTATTATAAACCATTATCAAATAGATATATTGATAAATCGATGATTTTTTATATGTCAAGTCATGTTTGTAGAGTAATTTTATCTATGAACCAAACTAGATATATAGGTAGGCTAAAGGAATTTGTTTCTTCATTATATGTGCATGAGATAAAGAATTAATATAGATTAAAGGTTGTAATAACAAAATAAAATGGGGTTGTACAATAAAAATGTTAATATAAATCGTGAAATTATTATTAATATATAAAACTAAACCATTTAAAATAAAATGTGCAAAGAGTAAAATAATAAATAAAATCACTCATAAGACATACAATTAGCACATAAATAAAAAATCATTTAAAATAAAATGTGCAAAAATAATAAAATAAAATAAAATCACTCATAAGACCTTCAATTAGCACATGGTGTTCCAACCATTGAGCCACTTTAAATTTTTTTAAAAATAATAATAATGAACAACCTATAATATATATTCCATGAGGCGATTATTTTTTTCTACATTGAATTTTAAAAAGATAGTAAATATTAATAAATATATTTATCTTGAAAAAATTAATAATGAAAAATAAATTTGACAATCTTAAATAACTTTTTATTATTATAGTTGTTAATAATAAAAAATATATATTTTTCTCATAATTTTTTTTTGTTTATAATAAGATTTTGCAAATAAGTAAAATTGGCATTTTTGGTCTAAAAATTATAGGGTTATTTATTATTTAGAATTTTTAGATACTTAATTTACACATTTATCTTATTTTCTTATAAACTATATATTATAAGTTGTATAATACTTATTAAGATTTGAAAGTTATTTGCTTGTTAGAGGCCTAGGTTTGAACCAAATGCAAGAAAAAAAAATGATAATGGGTAATTTCCAAATTAAAGTATTTAAGTCATTTGTTTTTAATGTAAAATTAAGAAAAAAAAAATATTTTAACTTAGAAAAATAAATATTTATTATATGTTGATTTTTGTACTGCTGGGATTCATTAGATATAAATATTAACTACCTAACATGTCCTTTAATTAATAATTATTTTTGAATTATTTATCATAAATTCAATAATTATCCCACAATTTTATTTTTAAAAATATTTATTCCATATTTTCACTCAGTCAACTTTCAATTTTAAGTATAATTAATATTTCGTTGGTCGACATCACGGTTTACCAGATAAAAGGTCTTCTGCAATTTGCTGTTAATGGGTCAATATAATTTTCAATTTTTAAGAAGAGGCCACGTTCATTGGACCAGCTCATTCTATTTTTAATGTTCCGGTTCAGGCCCACAAATATTAATTGCGGTCCCAATTTTTTCAGAATTCATGACAATATATATATATATATATATTATCATTGAAGAAAATCTTAATTGAATATATTATGTTATTTGTATATTTATTTAATGAAATTAAAAAATAATTAATTATGAAGTAAATAAATATATAATTAATAAAATGTTGTAGAATGAAATTAATTTTACATACAAAATAATTATTCCCTTGACATTAAAAAATAAAAATAAAAATTTACGATTCGTGGGTCACAATATAAAATAATAAATTTATGTTTCTAATATTGTTTGAAAATATATGAACCAAACTAGATATATAGATAGGCTAAAGGAATTTGTTTCTTCCTTTCCTTTTATGTGCATGAGATAAAGAATTAACATAGATTAAAGGTTGTAATAACAAAATATAATGGGGTTGCACGATAAAAATGTTAATATAAATCGATGCAAATATTGCTAATATATAAAACGAGCTCATATTGTTTTATTATTTATCTGCTATCAATTGGGTTTTTTTATATATTGCTAATATATATATATATAAATAAATAAATAAAATCACTTATAAGACCTTCAATTAGCACATAGTGTTCCAACTATTGAACCACTTTAAATTTTAAAAAACAATAATAATGAACAACCTATAATATATATTCAATGAGGCGATTATTTTCTCTACATTAAACTTTTAAAAAATAGTAAATATTAGTAAATATATTTATCTTTAAAAAATTAATAATAAAAAATACATTTGACATTCTTAAATAACTTATTATTATTATTATAGTTGTTAATAATAAAAATATATTTTTCTCATTATTTTTTTTTTGCTCATAATGAGATTTTACAAATAAGTAAATTTGTCAATTTTGGTCTACAAATTATAGGGTTATTTATTATTTAAATTTTTAAATACTTAATTTACACATTTATCTCATTTTCTTATTAAATATTTATTATAAGTTGTATAATACTTCTTAAGATTTGAAGTAACTCAGTGATCAGAAAGTTGTTTGCTTGTTAGAGGCCTAGTTTTGAACCAAATGCAAGAATAAAAATGATAAATTAAGAAAAAAAAATTATTAATTAGATATAAATATTAACTACATAATATGTCTTTTAATTAATAATTATTTATCAAAAATTCAATAATTATCCCACAATTTTATTTTTAAAAATATTTATTTCATATTTTCACGTGGTCAACTTTCAATTTTAAGAGTAATTAATAATTCGTTGGTCAACATCCCGGTTTACCATAAAAAAAGGTCTTCCTCAATTTGCAGTTAATGGGTCAATAGAATTTTCAATTTTTAAGAAGAGGCCACGTTCATTGGACCGGTTCATTCTATTTTCAATGTTCTGGTTCAGGCCCACAAATATTAAAATTGCTGACCCAATTTTTTCGGAATCATTGATAAGTCTTAATTAAATATATTATGTTATTTGTATATTTATTTAATAAAATTAAAAAGTAATTAATTATGAATTAAATAAATATATAATTAATAAAATGTAGTAGAATGAAGTTAATTTACATGCAAAGTAATTATTCCATTGACATTAAAAAATAAAAATAAAATTTACGACTTATGAGTCACAATATAAAATAATAAAGTTATGTTTCTAATATTTTTTTGAAAATATATATGACGTGTATATATGTATTATCGTGAAATATCATGTTGCATTTCATCCTTTAAAAATAATTATTAAAAAATTAGATTATGATATATATGGTGTTGTATCTCTTTAAAAAAAAAAAAACAATAGAGTGTAATATATAGTTGGTATTATAATATATAATCAAATTATTTTTTTCTATTAATTATCAATCATAAGTCTTGTTTATATTTAAATATAAACTTAAAACGATTGAGGATTTATATTATTTTTTTCTAATTATTTTGTCTTTTGAGGTCTTAATCAATCTTTAATTATATTATATTTTAAGTTTTAATATCATCTCGTTCTTGAAGAATAATACAATTAATTCGACCTTTAGCAAATGAAACAAAAATTTAAAAATCGATTTTAAAAAGTGGGATTTAAGTTTGAATCAATACGACTTATACCCGATTCAATGGAAAAGTTAGCCGAACTACCTCAACTATAGCTAAGCCGAAGCCTATGTTTTAGAAGTCCTAAAATTGATTCAATGGCAACAATAAGCCAAACTATATCTGACTCTATAGCCAAAGTTAAGAGTCTATGACAATAATTAGAACAATTTGGAGTGAATAAAAACTAACCAACTAGTTAATGGGATGGTTGGCAAGCCTATGCCATGAAACACTTAAAATTGTATGTACAATATTGAATCTTCAAGAAATGATTGATTGCAAAATTTATTATATGCAACCTTAAGAAGAGAAGATCTTCCATTACATTTCTTAGAACTCTAGGCAATTTATTAATGTGATAAACCTCCAAGGTCAAATTTTATAAACTGGGCCAATGTTTTATGTTTCATTTGACAAGTCTAATTATGCTCATTATAGAGGTGTGTAACAGTTCCAACTCGATATGAAACTCTCAAGAACTAAACCAAAAAAATCGATTTTGAACCAAAACAGATTTGTAGGTTTCGGTTAAAAAAAAATTAAAAATTAATTTTTTTAGAATAAATTTTGGTTCCGAAGATTGTGGAACTAGAATTAAATCAAAAAATCAGTTTGATTTTAAAAATAAAAAATTATTTTTCAAACTAAAAAAATTGAACCCCACCTTATATTCAAATACAAATTCTTAATCATTGAATTATATATATATAATTACACAATTTATTAAATAAATCATTCTTTATTCTTTGAATTACATAAAAAAAAATTAATCAATATACTTATAATGTTTTATTTAACTTAGTTTATAACGTTATTTATATAATAATTTAATAAAATCGTAATGTGTATATATTTATTTTAAAATTTTCAAATAAATTAACAATGATAATAAATAAATATATACATAGTATAATATTATTAGATATATAATTGTACTATCATATAAAAAAATTAAATGTCTGTTTTTAGTAATATGGTAATATTAGCTCGAGTAATAATACAATATTATTTAAATAATTTATCGTATATTAATTTTCTTTAATAATTTATTTTTCTTCTTTTTTGTTCACTTAATTTTTTGTCATGTATACAATAGTTTTATAATTTTATTTCATTAATTTTATTTTTAAAAATTTTTGTATAAAGTTAAAAATTAAAGAAATTGATATAATTGATAAATAAGATACTTTATTTTTAAACCAAAATCAAATCTAAATTAAATTGGAACCAAAAAAAAAGTATTCCTTGATAAATAAGATAAATTTCGATTTTAAAAATTAATAATCAAATTATTTATGGTAAATTTTAATTTTGAGTAAAATTGAAATTGATTTTGCACAATATTCGTTAAATAAGAAATAAGGAATACAAAAGGGACAAGGAATAACACCAACCTTCTTCGATTATAAAAATTTTAGACAAATAGGCATATAAATAATACAAGGGCTGGGCTATTACTGCCTAACTATACAATTGTTTACTTTTATCGAACTTAGTAGTCAGTGCATCATTTTGAGCCATTGGTTCCCATTTCCTTTTACTCAAGGAAGAGGGTTCGTCAAGCCCCAAGGCCAATAGAATCATTCAAGTAGTCAAGTAATTCCCAAGTCCTACCCAAAACCAGTATAAGCTCAACCCAAGTCCTCCATCAAATCCAAAGCTCCAAAAATAAACCACAAATTTCCAAAAGAAAGCAAGCAAACCTCAAGAAACCCAATCCTCTGTCTCCAATAATGGAGGAACAGCAACAACAAAATCTCCTAAAACAGCTCCACTATTGGGGAAACACTCCAGATGAGAGGAAGAGTACTACAATCAGCAGGAATCAAATCAACAAAGTCATACTACACCTCACCAAGAGGTCTCTCTCTCTTCATCAGATCATGGGCACCCATCAACACCCCTCCACATGTTTGTTGCCCAGAAGGACTTTCCAAGCTACAGCAATCTTTCTTGCCCAGATGGGTTTTGCTTGTTTTGCTGTTGACATTGAAGGCCATGACAGATCACAAGGTGTAAGGGCTTCTGTGCCTAATGTTGATCTTGTTGTTCAAGATTGTTTATATTTCTTTAATTCTATTAAACAAGATCTTCAATTTAATGGATTGCCTTGTTTTCTGTATGGTGAATCAATGGGTAAAATTTTCACATTACTATAAGGTATAATTGTTAAAAAAATATTAAGTATAAAATTATTTTATGTATTTATTTGTTGTTAAAAACTAAAAAAAAAAAAAAAAGTGACAGATTAATTAAAATATTTTTCTTTTTATTTATTTATTTTTGTTGGTATCCATAAACTGAAAGCCCAGTACTAGGGGAAAGCCTAGTCTTAAGATTTGAAGTAACTCAGTGGTTAGAATGTTGCTTGCCTGCTAGATGCCTAGGTTTGAACCAAATGCAAGATAAAAAAAAAAAATGATAATGGGTAATTTCCAAATTAAAGTATTTAAGTTATTTGTTTTTAAGGTAAAATTAAGAAAAAAAATTATTTTAACTTAGAAAAATAAATATTTATTATATGTTACTTTTTGTATTGCTGGGATTAATTAGATATAAATATTAACTACCTACCTAACATGTTTTTTTTAATTAATAATTATTTTTGAATAATTTATCATAAATTCAATAATTATCCCACAATTTTATTTTTAAAAATATTTATTTCATATCTTCACTAAGTCATCTTTTAATTTTAAGTATAATTACTAATTCGTTGGCCGACATCCCGGTTTACCAGTCAATATAATTTTCAATTTTTAAGAAGTGGCCACGTTCATTGGACCGGTTCATTCTATTTTTAATGTTCCGGTTCAGGCCCACAGTAATTACTTGCTCACCGTCCCAACTTTTTTGGAATTCATAACCAAAAAAACAAAAAAAATCATCGGAGAGAGTCATAATTGAATATATTATGTTATTTGTATATTTATTTAATAAAATTAAAAAGTAATTAATTATAAAGTAAATAAATATATAATTAATAAAACGTTGTTGAATGAAAGTTAATAGATTAAAAATTAAAAATAAAAATTTACGACTATAGGTCGCAATATAAGATAATAAATTTGTATTTTTAATATTGTTTGAAAATATATATGACGTGTATATATGTATTATTAAAATTATTTAATTTAAAATTTTACGTTATGAAGTATAATTTTCAATATTAAATTATTTTATGTATTTATTTGTTGTTAAAAATTAAAAAAAATAGTGACAGAAGTTAATTAGAATATTTTTCTTTTTATTTATTTATTTATTTTTGTTGGTATCCATGAACTAAAAGCCTAGTACTTGGGGCAAGCCAATGCTGAATGGTCAACAGTTGGATTAAGCTGTCCTTAATTAGTTATTAATTGATTATTAAAATTAAAATTTATAATTTGACAGTTACTTTTCGACGTTAGGTTTGACTTTTGACCTTTTCCAGTCACATGTAAATTTAAAAGTATATGATGAACACTCATATTATGTATGTACATTGCCAATATGACACATAAATGATATGATAAATGCATGTTATAGAAGACTTTTATGTTGAGTAACATGAAAAAAAAAAAATATTAGTTGTAATTCAATAATAAAAATAAAGAGTCAACTTTTAATGCTTGATGCATGAACAAAGAGAAGATTTCAATATTGCACGAGAATATAATGCAAAGTCCAGTTAGATTCATTGCCAAAAACATAATTGAATTAAACCCAAATACACAAATTAATTATTTTATTAATTACACTTATTACAACCCACTATCTATTTATAGTAATTAATTAATAAAAATTAGTCAAAGTTAACACACGTGGGTCATTAGTGAAGATAATGGAAATATAACTGTTAATTAAATTGGTTTAATTGCTAATTATGACTTAACCACTCATAGCACATAGGTTTTTGTTCCCCAATGAGTAAATTTATTAAACCCATCTAGCATACGATGAAAGGTAACTAGATCCGACGTCGTACTTGCTAGGTTTTAATTCTAAGGCAAAACGTGGATTCTCAGAGTCGTCTCTGTATTAATTGTATTTAATTACATTATTGCCTCTTATGACCGGCGAAAATGTGACGGTCGTCGGATGTCGGTGATTAGGGTTGACTTCTTAATAATTCAAACCTAAACCATATGGTAGCTAAACTTCAACCCTACAAAACAGAAAATAACTAGTTAGAAGCTGCTTTATTTCTCTATTATAAATTTATTCATTTACATTTTTTTTGGATAATAAAATTTTAGATGCCTATCTTTTATATTTTATAAATAAATATATAATCTATTTATGAACAAATACTATACATCCCGAGTAATTATCTCAAATTATATACAAAGTAATGATATAACATTCATTAATTGGTCGATAAATTTTACAATATGTATAACGACAAATTAACCAATTCTATTCAATAGAATATAGTTACATTATTGCTTCCGATGAACAAATAGATCTTAGAAATTCTAATATTATTCATATTCAATAACCCAAATAACGTGACAATTAACATGTAGATAGTTGAGATGGGTAAGAAAAAATAATCTTAATAACAGTAAAATTTAATTATCAAATAAATGAATATCACATTAACAATAATTTTGAAATAATTTTTTTTTAAAAAAATTGAAATATCTAACAGTAAGCTTTATTTATAATAAATAAGTCCTAATTTTCGACTAACCTTACAATTATGAATTTATAACTTAAAATTTAAGAATATATTTTGGTTATTTAGTAAGATCTCAATAACCAATTTGTTATAAATTGAAAAAATATAACATTGTTTGCAAATTTGTAAAACTTTAGGGATATATCCCTTTATTGTTTTTGGGTTGTTAGAACTTGGAAGAAATAGACTGGAACAACACGACTTTGTAATAAAAAACGTGCGCCTACAAATAATAAAAAGACAGCAGTACACAGTTTTTGCCTTAAATTATATAGTGAATGGCGGCTCCCACTTGACGTTTTCTAATATTCGAGCGTATCGATAGCGTTGAGGATAAGATTAGTATAAGCATGTGAGGGAGAAGGAAACGTGGGTGATTGATTATCCATCGCCGACATGTCATACTCAACCATTTATGCTGTGTGCTATCTAGTTTTCTTATCCCATTTGTGTTACTGTTATTTTGTTTCTGACTTCTGATTATTGAGTGTTAGCAAATTGTTAAGGATTGAATTTCGTTACGTTATCGATTTTATCATCTTATTTTCTTATTTTTAATAATTTTTATTAACTAAATAAAATACGTATTCAATTTTTCATAATCAACAATATTATAATTCACTTAAATTTACGTCAATATAAATATTTTAAATTAATATAAATAAATAAATAAATAAATAAATAAATATACTAAAATTTAAGAATTTATCAAATATTTATGATCGTTACAAATTGAACTGCAAATTTTTTAATTTGTTGGTCAAAATTACTAAGACAACTTGGGGCAAGTAGAACTGTGGAGTGAGAGAGAGACATGCGGCGGCCACGAAAATTCCTTAATGTTGTCTCTATTGACTTTTGCCAGCAGCTAAAAAAAAGTACACACCGAGAAAACACGAGGTAGACAGAGAAAACACTGTATAAAAATTCTAGATAGAGAAAGTCAAAGGGGTTTTATAACTTGCCAAGTCATCATTCATATGGGTAATAACAGTTGGCCCTAAGTTTTTACATTTTCATAAATAAAGACACAGCTTTCCATAAATGTCAAATAGGTCCTTATTCCTTTTGAATTGACCAAATTACAAAGAGTATGTAACTTTACAATCAAGGATATTTTAGTAATTTCAATGTAATATAGGTGTCTAGTTGGAATATATGATAAAATTATATCATTGTTTATGAATAAGTAATAATACATGACCCAGATGTAATTGCTTATGTACAATGTATTTTATCTAGTAATTTTGTGACCAAATAAGCTCGGTGTGCATTCTGGAGCCTTTCAAATGTAACTTGGAAAAGTCAACCGATGAATCTCCCTTTCCCGTGCATCACCCTTTGTACTTTGCGCGTCTTTGACGTTCTCTTACCTTTTTGAATATCTTCATCTCTCTTCACTACTCCAAATCCACATGTATATATAAATAATACCTGATCCTCTTCAACGTCTTCAAACCAATTCACAACTTCTCAACAGCTAATCAAACTACCTTCAATCAAGAGTTTTCTAGCCTAATTTGCCATTTTCTCATCTGGGTTTCTGCTGAAAATTATTATTTTTTAGTTTCTGTTCAAGATTTTGCCAGTTACAAATGGAAGAAATTGATGTTCCACCATTTTTTCTCTGCCCAATCTCCTTAGAAATCATGAAAGATCCGGTGACGGTGGCCACGGGAATAACGTATGATCGAGAAAGCATCGAGAAATGGTTATTTGCAGGGAAAAACAACACATGTCCGGTTACAAAGCAAGTTTTATCGTCGTCATATTGTGAGCTGACGCCAAACCACACTCTTCGGCGCTTAATCCAATCTTGGTGCACTCTGAATGCTTCTTACGGCATTGAGAGAATCCCAACGCCGAAGCCACCGATTAACAAAGCTCAGATTTCCAAGCTCCTCAAAGACGCCAAATCGCCGCAGTTGCAAATCAAGTGCCTGAAGAAGATAAGATCAATCGCCGGCGAGAATGAGACAAACAAACGTTGCTTGGAAGCTGCAGGCGTAGTTGAGTTCTTGGCGTCAATGGTGAACAATTCCATTGCTTGTTCATCGCTGGAAGAATCGTCCGAATATGGGTTTGATCTGTTTGATTCCACGAGACCGATTGATGAAGCCTTAGGCATTCTTTGCAATCTTCAAATATCAGAACTCGGATTGAAGAATCTCATGTGCAAAAATGGAGTTTTTGTGGAGTCTTTAACACGAGTCTTGCAACTGGGAACCTACGAATCTCGAGCTTATGCTGTCTTCTTGTTGAAATCAATGCTTGAAGTAGCTGATCCGATGCAACTCATAAACATAAGGCCGGAATTATTCATCGAAGTTATTCAAATTTTCCAGGATCAAATCTCTCAACAGGCCTCAAAATCTGCACTGCTAGTATTGATCAATCTTTGTCCATGGGGAAGAAACAGAATCAAAGCAGTCGATGCCGGCACCGTATCGATTTTGATCGATCTGCTTCTCGATTCATCAGAGAGAAGGACTTGTGAGATGATACTAACGGTTCTTGATCTTCTATGTCAATGCGCAGAAGGAAGAGCCGAGCTGCTAAAACATGGAGCTGGTTTGGCCATAGTATCAAAGAAAATACTTAGGGTTTCCCAGGTTGCTAGTGAAAGATCCGTGAGGATTTTGCTGTCGATTTCAAAATTCTCTGCAACAAATAGTATTCTTCGAGAAATGTTGCAGCTGGGTGTTGTGGCAAAATTGTGCTTGGTGATTCAAGTGGATAGTTGCAACAAGACCCAAGAAAAGGCCAGAGAAATTCTTAAATTGCATGCTCGGGCATGGAAGAATTCTTCATGTGTACCATCAAATTTGCTTGCTTCATATCCAGCTTAGAGGAGATCAATCATTCATTCAGACGTTTCAGTTTCTGTTTTTAAAAAATATTTCCCATTTTTGTGCACATAGTGATTGATGATTTGTGAAATAGAAAACAGATACAAATGATTCATGACATGGATTTTTGTTCTACCTCTGGAATATTAACGATTCACAATTAACCAATTAGTACTCACTAAATCAATTTGTTATTGATACTTTAGCTTTTATTTTTATTTTTATTTTCCTTCTCCTTTGTCTTGCCTTAACGCTGGGGTGCTTAAATAAAATTGTAATCTTAATTATAAGATCATTAATCAACAAACTCATGTTCTATAGACAATTGTGTGTGGCAATCAGATATCGAGTACAGATATCAAAGCTCCAATACCTTTTCAAGAAGATGAAAATATTATTAGAAGAAATTAATATGCTAATAGCTTACATGTAATTAAAGGGAGTTAATTAATTAACTTTTCAATAACCAAGAATGATAAAACCATATATAATTGGTGATTCTCCTCCTCCTCCTCTTCTTCTTCTTCTTCTTCTTCTTTTATTTTTATTTATTTATTTATTTATTTTAATTTCTTCAACAAATTTTCTCATTTAATCCATATCATTAAAAATAATAGTATTTACATTTCAAAAATTATTTTCAATACAAAAGTCAGGGCACCAGAAAACAAATTGAGGATATATATATATAGAAAAATGTGTAATTTAATATTCTAATTATTGAATTCTATATACAATAATTTTATATCTCATACAGAAACAAGTTAATTAGTATTAATTCCATAGTTCAAATTCTATGAGAGATGTGATTTTAATCAAATATGACAAATAAAAATTACTGAGTCTGATACACTAAGTCATCATATAGAATATACAATAATCTACTATATGGCATGGATCATGCTAAATTACCAATATTTAGGGACTAATATGATCAAAATCCAAAACTTGAATGAAGAAAAGTATATACATGATTTGGTATACATACACATTAGTTAGCTGGTTCAAATTAATTTGGTGCACCCTGGGTCATTTATTCACAATTGCTGTCGAAAATATATATTTTCGATGGTTTGAAGCCGTCATCATCGTCGCTAATGCTTTGATTACAAATTCTCTTTTTTCTACCAGCAATCATAAATAAATTAGTTTCGACCAATATACATAATCACAAATAAAAGGGATCTTCATCGAAAATGTAATTATCAGATAATTAAGACTCACAACCAATGTTATTTTTGACCAAATAATGCAGTTACTTTTTGACAATATGTAGCGGTTGTAATGACAAGTTCATTTTCAAGTAATAACTACAGTTAAAAATAGACTAATTTCAAGGGTAGAGTGCAGATTAATTTCAAGAGTAAACTAAAATCGTGAATGCTTAATTATAGCATAATGAGTTGTACTACCAACCAACCATTATAGGATTTCAATGCCTTTGTTCATTTGACTAGTGAATGAGGTCTATCACTTTTGCATTCTTGACAAGCAATTGGAAATAATAAAAAATAAAATTAATGTAAAATGCATTAATCCAATGCATTAAATTCATTCTAATTACTTCAAACATATAAAACTTACATAAGTTATTCATACATCAAATTTAACTTAGTCATTAACATGAATAAATATACATATAACAGTTTATAATAAAAAATAATGCAAGTTAGTTAGGGTTTTCTTTTTATTCTAGCATGCTGCATGAAAGTCTTTCGTTTGTAGTTGTAGTCATTTAGTCTAAATATTTGTCTAATTTAATTTACTTTAGTCTTATTTTTAATTATTTTTTACTATAATTAAATTTATTTGGTTAGTTAATGTTGATCATATAAAATAATAAAGTTTATAATTATTTTTAAAATAGATAAAACAATATTTCCAAATTTTATTTGTTAAACTTTTAAATTATTTAAATATAAATACAAAATAAATATTTATATTTGTTAAATACGAAAAATTAAAAATTATATTACAAGATATAACATAATTAAAGATAATTTATATTGTATCATGCCCTTTACTGCATAATATATAACTCTATGAATTAACTATTAAATGTTGAATATTAACTAGAAAATGTCCATCGACTAAGAACAAAATATACAAAATATATGCTTTGCACATTAAGTATAACCATTTGTTATTCAAATTTATCTATAATTATGTTATATTATAAAATTTTAATTCTTGCATACATTATATATGATGACATTAGTTGTATGACCACTCTTTAAACTAATTTAATTAAAAAAATAAAACTCTCAAAACAAAAGTGTTTTTTTTATAAACAAACAACTAAACAACTAAATGTTAAACATAAAGTGTTAAGATTGAATTAAAAATGAATAGAAATTAAAGGTCCGTCCGTTATTATTTTTGGTTATTATTTTCATTTTTATTTTACAAATTCAGATATAAAACATGTACTTTATTGTTTTATTAAAATTAAACTCATAAAATAAAAAATATAAATTATACATTTATAACCTAAAATTATAAAAAGGTTCAAAGTTGTTTTTATCTATTTTACAAAACAAATCATAAAATATATCATAAAATATTCTCCATATCCAAATTAAACTCTCTCATCGTTCTCTTTTTCTCATTCTCTGTTCTCTTTTTTCCCTTCTCACTCTCAATTTTCTCTTCCGTCAGATTTGTTCTTCTTTTCTTCGATTCTGTCAGAGAGAAGAGGCAGTACCAAATTGAACAATTGTTGTCGTCAAAATTTTCAAATTACAGCCCTTATTTATTAACAAAAATGAGCTGGTGGTGTGCCGGTGCTATGGGCACTGTTAAGGCAAGACTCTCTCACCTCCTCTGCATATCAAGTTGTAGAAATGTTCATATTCATATTTATTAACAATTTAACATGTTTATTTTTTATTTTACAGAAGAAATTTGAAGAAGATAAGCAGCCTCGAGACTACCAGTATATGGAATTGATTGTAGGGTTGACTGTAATCGTGGGTAATAGCCTAGCTGAGATTTTGCCGCTTTCCGATACGCCTGGTGGCCCATGGAAGGTTTACGGAGTTGCCTGACGGCTCAGACCCAACTGGAACGCTGACCACTCGGTCAAATACATCCGATGCGACGTTTCTAATCAGAACGAGACCCAAGCCAAGCTCTCACAACTCACTGACGTCGTCCATATCTTCTACTTAACGTGGACCAGCCACCCCACTGAAGTCATATGTAAACACGAAGGTGTTCCTTTAATATTTCCCAGCACTAAAGCTGCTTGGGATTGTTATTCAGTTGCTTCAGATACAGATTTGATTGCGGAACAGCAAATTTGGGCGGCAGTGGATCCTTATGCAAGAAACGATGCTTTTAATTACAACAACAATGGAGATGTTGTCAAGAGGAAGCATTTATGGAAGGTGTTAGCTGAGCAGTTTGGGATTGAAATTATGGATCTGAAGAGGGTGAGAGAGTAAAATTGAAGGAAATTATGAAAGGAAAAGGTGTTGTGGGAGGAAATCATTTTAAATATAATTCTCGAACATATATTTATTATTTTTATTTTTATAATACAATTTTCAGATTATAATACTAAACGCGATCTTATATTTGAGATATAATAATTAAAAAATATTATTTTTATTTTAATTTTAATTTTATAAAACACTAATTTAAAAACAATATCGACCTTAATGTGTTTAGCAAGACATACAACACATCCAAACATAAAAAATTGACTATATAGTTAAGTAGAATTATTATAATTAATTATTTTTTAGAATTCATTATCATATATATAATTAAATTATTTTGACAATAAGTATCTTAATAGATAATTAATAATAATAAGTAATGTTAGTTTCTAACTTTTCATGAGATTTAATTACAAAATAGTTTAGTAAAACTAAATATTGATGTATGTTCTATACAAAATATTAATAGTTGATTACAATTGATTTATATTATAAGACATCTTATATTGTATTTAATTATATTAATTATACTAACACTCCAATTTAGTGATAACAAAACTATAAGACTTCAAATAAGCATATTATTTTAATATTTGTTTCAACCAATTATGATATGCAGTTACAAATGATTTTAAATTTTAACGAAAAATTAACGTAATAAAAAATAATATCGGCGCCAATATTTTTCGTTAATATATTTATATCATTTTAACATCAATTTCAACCAACACTAATATAACATCAAAAATATAATTTATTTTCAACAGTGAAATAAGACGTTCGAATTATTATAATATTTTTTTTACTACAAACTATAATTATTAAACATAATGATAGCACTAATGTTTATCGCTAAAATATTTATGTTAGTTTAATATTATTTTTAATCAACTATAATACATACTTAAAAATATTATTTTATTTTTGATAGCGAAATAAAGTGATTGGAAATATTATAGTATTTTTAATAATTTTAATGAAATTGTCAAAAATAGTTTTACATGTTTTTTACAAAATTATTTTTTTTATCGACCATATTTTTTATTATTTTTGACGATGGTTCCATTCCCTTTAATTTTATATAATTTTTTATATTAATTTCTCAATTATAGATCAATACACTCTCAATGGTTGAAATTAAATCTAACATATGTAAGTAATACATGATAATTACTGCATATGTGAAATACAATCTCAACCATTCAAATTAACATAATAGTAAATAAATTATGTAAAAAATTGTGTAAAAAATAATAGCTATTGATCTTAACCACCCTATATATATATATATATATATAGATAATAGATCACTTAATTTTTACAATGGTAAATAATATTATTATTGTTCCTATTTTACTGCTATTGTAAATAATTAGTCGAAAAAAACTGCTTTGAACTCAAACCTGACGGCGGTTCGATCGGAGTCAACGGCATGCAATTTGCTATTGCTTTTTCTTCTTATTGGTTATTAAGTTTTTTGATGTGAAGGTGACATTGAAGCTTATTCATTTATATTTAATTCAGGACTGGTCCAAGCATTTCCCCAACGAAAGAGAAAGGGAGAACGAGGAAGAAGAAGAAGAAGAAGGTAATTTTGGACCATTAATTTGAACTTTGAATGTTCTCAAAGGCCAACAATCTTTTACTTTTTCTAATGAATTAATTAATTACTATCAACCGTACGTCAATTTTAACTAAGTCATACTTTAATGAGCCATTTTTTTAATCTAGTTAATTACCTAAAGTTGATTGCTTCTTTGCAGCAAAGGATTACATAGTAATTTCCACTCTTTATGTAGCTTACGTTTGATGCTTGTGTATAATGTTATATACAGTATGTCCTTAGCATTATGTATACATTAACTTAATACTTCATAAAATTATATTATTCTTTGTATAAAAAGGCAGTGTTTGTATATTCAGTTTGAGTTATATTTTTTAAAAATTTTTGAAAAATTAAATACAGTTTATAAATTAATAAATTCAATGGAAAATGTAGCATATATAACAAAAAAAAAAAAAAATTTAAGATATATTCATTTGGAAGATGAAGCTCAGTTAATATAATCAATTTGACCAGGTGATTGATGAGAATGGTGACGATGATCATCAGCCAGCGTTGATTTTGAAAGATCTGATTTGATAAAAAAAATTTCAGAATACTACTCTCTTAATCCTAGAAGTTTGTCGACTGATAGAGAGAGATATATTGATTTGATTTGATTGTGGGAAATACAACCCATATAGATTTCTTGGATCTTGGGCGTCTACTTCTGGGATCATGTGTATCACAAAGTTTATTAATTGTTCCCATGTTTCTAAGCTAATTAACGTCAATTTAGCTCCATGAATCGGGAGCCGCAACACTATTTTAACTAATCAAAGGTTGAATTTTCTCCAGCAAAAATATTATAAAATTCCATTAATTCTAGAGTAGTTAGAATTGGATGTTGCTCTTGAAGTTTTCAAGCTAGGGCCAACTATGAACAACTTGTTCGTTGATTCATTCAGTTAATATACTAGAATGCCCTCTTCTTGTATGATCATCTGGGACCAAGCTCATGGCTATACGAAGGTTTCTTTGCTTCCAACTTTCAAGGAAATTGACTAAATATCAAAGTTGAAAGTCTTTTAATTAGCTATACAAAATGCACTAATCAACTAGGCCACTGATCCATTAAATGACATGGGTAGCTAGTAACTTGTACGTGTATATATACAATTTTTCTCACGTTTGGTCTCTCAATGTTAGAGCAAGTAGGGACCATGAATCTCGACCATTGAACAATTTTAATAATAAAAAAATTCAAGAGCACTTAATAATTTTATTATGATATAATTTAAAATACGGACCATAAATCTCAATCATTAACTAATTTTTATAGTTTAAATTCAAAAACAATTAATAATTCTATTATGATATAATTTAAAGAGTTGCTTTAATGTACGAGAGAACGAACGTTGAAAATACTATATATATATATATATATATATATGTAGTGAATGAAGTCACTTGTCAAATTATTTTATGTATTTAGAAAGATAAAAGTTATTAGGTAAATAAGTTTGAACATCATAAAATTTTAATATTATTATTTAAAAATTATACAACATATTTTAAAGTTATACAAATCTGTTTAAGATCAAATTCAAATTTTATAATTTGCCAAAGTTTACACTAAATAAGAATACTATGTAAAAAGAGGTATTCATGCCACATAATGACATGATTAATTCAATATTGGTGATTTAATTAATTGTGTACACCATCAAAACAATAAACAGAATATACTTATTTAATTGCTAATAGAAAATTTCAAATATAAGGACCTTAGAGTTGGTCCAATGAAGTTTGAAGAAAATGAAGAATTTGAACCTGTTTGAACCAAATGAAAAACTTTTGGCCTAGTATTTTATCAAAATTAAGAGAGTTTATTACCTTAATTTATTACCTTAATAAGTTTTCAGACACAATATTGCAGATTCTGATCAATGAATGTCTTGTTTTATTTTAAGGGTTGTGATATGATATAGGGCATGGATTTTTTTTTTATTATTATATTAACTTGTAATAAAATATGGTTTGCAACATTAACATACAATAAATATTTGTAGGGAACTATTAATATAGATCTCATGTACCTTATATTTCTTAATACAAAATTTGAAATATTAAACGAAAGATTCAAAACGATTAATTTAAAATTTAAAATAATTAACAAAAAAAAATTAAAACATAAAATAGAAAATTTAAAATAATTAACATAAAATTTAAAACACATAGCTAAAAAATTTGAAATATGAACAAAAAATTTGAACAGTTAATGTAAAAATTAAAAAATTTGGATATAAGATATATGTGATGCATTGTAGACAATCTCTTGTTTATAAAGTAAAAGAAATATGATTAAAAGTCTTAAATTTCAAGTTACAAATCATATCTCTCTTGTGCTAGATTATGGTAGTGGCAAGAGGAGTTTATTTTTGAGGAACTATTAGGCTATATATATATTAGGAGAAATTTGCTTCCTTAATTACAAATAAGAACTACCCAATTGAAGAATATCAAGAATGAAAAATCTCTTAAATAAGATATTTAAAATACTAAATCCTTGGTAGGTCTACAAAATTAATTAGAATTTAGAGTGATATATGCCTCTTTTAAGCAAAGTTAATTTAAGGTTCACAAAGCAAGCAAAAGCCAAGAGATTCTGGTTTTTTCAAGGCCTTCCACCCATGACAACTAATTATATAACTAAAAAATACTTTAAACACCAAAATTAATTAATATTAATAAGAGTTTAAGGAACTATCAAAATCTGTAAGTGGTGCAAAGTTTTGCACTATATAAATAAAACTATTTCCTCATTGTAATAATGGAATAAACAAAGAGTACTTCACTGCTGCTTAATTTTCCAGGAAAGAACTTGATCAGACAGGCACCATCATTGAAAATTTCAGGTAACCATTTACTAATAATTACTTATTTTATGGAAAATTTTCTGATTCTATACTTATATTTATATATGTAGTTACTATATATATATATATATATATAGTAATTATAAGAAAAACAATGAAGTAAAAATTGCATTTAATTTCTCAAGTCTTGGAGAAAGCATCATCACTTGAGAAATCAAACGGACTCCAATTACCAAACAATAAATTATTCGGATCTTGTGGTTGATCAGGTCCAAGAATTGGTTCTTGTGTTGCTGCTTGCAAAGATTGATTCATCATCATTTGAGAATTCAACCACAGAATTTCTTGATGGGAAGCTATTTCTTCGCTTGGCAATGGCGGCAATGCTTGAATATTACTTGTTTCATGACTTGAATATAGTTGAATTCCATGATCTTGAATATTATGCTTGTGAACTGAATCAAAAACATTGTTGTAAATTTGATCGTTTTCTCTAACTAAATGAGCTTCCGCCGTGGCCGCCGACAAGTCGGAGAAACTTAAGCTTCCCACAAGACCATTATTTTCTTCTGGTAATTGAACCCTAGTGTCCAAACTTGTACTCGCCATGCTTGAAAACTCCATAGATGGATCAAATTCAGGCATCTCAAAGCTTCCGGCGGGCTTCGTTTCCGGATGCTGATTCAAGAAGTTGGCGTAAACAAGAGCAAGATCAATATGTGAACCATCCTGCTGCTGCATTATAGATGAACTACTGGATTCAACAAACTTGTTTCCAACAAAATTCCCAGTTCCATTTTCACTACTTGCACCCACATATGTCAAGCTCTTCGGCGATACGCCGTCTGTAGATAATGTCACCGACTTCCCTCTTCTGTTCTTCCGGCAGCCACCGCCGACGGGCACGTTTCTCAATGAGCCGCCTTTGGTCCAATACCTCCTGCATCCTTTGCAAAAGTATCTAGGTTGTGCCAAGCTGTAGTTGTTGTAATAACAAAATTTTGTGTTAGAAGAACCACAACGTGGACAACTTGGTAATAATTCAGCGTTAGGTTTCCATGCTCTCTCCATCACCAAAATCTTTGAACTTCATAGAATTCATTCATCAAAATTACTTCTTCTTCTCTCCTTCTAGTGAATTTGAGAGAGATTCTCAATCTTTTAAAGAGAATGTAAGAATGTAAGCTAAGAGTTATAAAGAGAGAGTGCTGAAATTAGAAGCACTTATGCAGTAAAAGCACTTAAGTGGTGCACATGCAGGCAAGTTGGGCTTCCGGTGCCGTTAATGACGTACGACCGGGTGGTATGTAACAGCCCCGTAGGCATATACATGGTGTCGGTGTTTATCATATGTGTCGAGATTTTATTGGTGGAAATGAAGGTAGTATAGGAAGCAAATTCCTCGAGAAAATCATCTAGGTTTCTTATGAGATCAAGCAAAAAGGACATAAAATATAAAAAAAAGGAATAATAACATAATGGTCCCTAATGTTTTCAATTTAAACAAATAAAGAAATAATTGTTATATGTATAACAAAATGGTCCCTAATTCGACTGAAATAGCAAAATCACCCTTAAAAGTATTGGAGTTTGTAACATAATATGAAAGGGTATTGCAGTTATTCTAATAAGGATTGGATACCTTTTTGTTACAAATGAACTAATTGAGTCTTTATATGCGAAAATATAAAAATTAGGAATCCAAATGTTATTACCTCAATATAAAATTGGATTAAGTAACAAGTGTTTGTCAATTAAGCTATATATAATCTTTAGAGATGGTGTTAATAATACATGGCTTGTATTCAAGTATATCTTTGGCCTAGTAAAGTGGGATTATAGATTTCGAATGAATAAATATGTTTGCAAGGTTGTGCATTGATCGGGATTTGTAGTGATATTTACCTAAATGGAATGAGAGGTAGGAAATCTTGCCGCCAACAGTTATATGGCAGTTAATGCTGGATTAGACATGCATGCATGCACGTATCATAATCTATTGAAATTATCGAAAATACAATAAATTATATGCTAGTTAGTAATTAACATTGTTACTAATAGTTTAAGGTTCAATTATAGCATCTTTAACAACTATTGAGGTCATTTTAACTATTTGATGGTTAATGGGTTAAGCTCCATTCATATGGTCTAAGTTTGAGCAACTTTCTATCTCTTTTGTGGTAAATTGAATAAGAATAATTTTTTGAAAAATATTAGTTGATTTACTTAATAAAGAGATTAGGGTTTATGTTTGGTTTAAATTAAAATATAGAGTGTAATTTATATTTATAAAAATTATATAAAAAAATGTTTAAAGATTTAATTCGATAAATTTAATATATATAAATTAATTCGAAATTAGATTCAAATCTAATATAATACCTACTGCTAGATAATAAATAATAAAATGTATTGAATTGATTCTTTTAATGAATAAATCCGAATGTAATTTTAAATATAAAATTTAGAGAGATTAAATAAGAAATGATACTGTAAATTATAGAATTATAGTAAAATATACTACCAACCACCCAATTAATCATGTACTCTGCCTTAAAAAATATAAAGAAAAATAATAAAAATTGTGGGTATCTTAGAAAATTGAGATTGAGAGGTGACAGATGTTTCTTAAAGGAGTGTTAAATATAATTTATAAATATATTTGGCTTGAAATAGGATATCTGGGATCATGAGCTTCTTGGACCGTGGAAGCCAAGCCAGATTTCATAAATATGCCTCTCCGAATTCGAGGATTATACCATCATTTCAATGTTTAGTTTAATCTTTACTAAGAAAGTTTTAAATGTTTAAAGTAAGCAGTTATGAAGAGAGAGTGTTGAGTAAAAGCAAAGTATCACCACATACAGATACTTGTTACCTTCATATGATAGCAAAAAATTAGTTTCTATGAAGAAAGTCTGCTAAGAACCACCACCCCATAATTTGGTGAGGGTGGCTCCCTTCCTCGAACTATATAGAAATAAAACAAAAATGGTATTCAGGCAACAGATGCATGTACAAGACAACTCCAAACCTAGTCACCAAATCATGTTAAATCCAGTACAAAATCAAGCTCATCAGTCCAAGCAATAAAATTATTGAATGACGAAGTTGTATCATTCCATACCAGGATTATAAGTTCCATAACCAAAACTTCCAATTCCGCTATTTACATTTTACGCCACAATTACAAGTGTTAACTTTACAAATGTAGCATGGAGTAACACAACACAACACAACAATGCCTCTTTCCGGATAACCGGGGCAACAGTTACACAACCGGAGAAGCCTACTTTTTAGGCTACTCAGAAGCCATGTCATCAGTAAATGCGAACAAATTAGAGAAGTACCAAACAAAATTGTTTTCTACAAAGGAATAGAATCAGAAAACCTCAATAAATCTCAATGAAAATGTACAAATTCATATATAGTACATAAATTATACAGAACTAACTTTGAAAAAAGAATGATTAGCTGAAGGCTGCAGCCGCTGCAGATCACCATAGCTGTTCACAACACAGACCTCAAACAGCCTCGACTCTTCGCATAAAGTTACAAGTCTAAAATAAAAAATTGTAAGCACTTCAATATCATTTCTGCTATAGATTACCCAACCTTTCCTGTTAGACCAAGAAATATGGATTAGAGTTAGAATGCAGAAGAATCTTAATCTTCTTAAAAGAGGGAGTAGGTTTTCAGCAATTCCATGGAGTTTTGGATCCAATGGAAATGCTATAGTCTAACTGAAACTTTCCCTTAAAACTCCACATAGTTTCAGAAGCAGCACGTTAGACTGGTGTATCTAATAACTTGAATTTTATTTTATTTATTTATTATTTTAAAATTAATCTCTAAGTGCTGATATTCAAAGCTCGAATTCTTCTGTTTTATCAATACCTATACGTCGTATATGTCACATAATACATCATTAATTAGTACTTTGCATTTAATAATTTCAGAGATTAACACCTGAAATCAATTCAAACTATGCTTAGCCAGGGTTTAAAGATACCATCCTTCATATTAATCACCATAATTACTATCATCTTTGCAAACAACATAATGTGCTTGCAATTATTTTGTTATTCCCATTCCAACTCAATTAAACTGAATTTTCTTTTAACATGTTTGCGAGTTGTTGCGGTTGGGGAAGATAATATTTTTCTATATATAAATTTAAAATTATGCAATTGTAAATACAATTTTCACTCATTTAATGGCACATCAGTTTCAACTAGTCTGCAGTTTCGTAAAATTCAGTTATATTTTTCCAGCTTTAATATTTTCACTACTGAATTTTCAGATTTATCAAACAGCACAGAATGAACTAAATAAAACCAGAGACAGAAAAATGGTTTAAATTCATTTTCAGTATTTTATTTTCCATCATTTCCGTTGCCTCTGCTTTCATTGCTATCAATAATAAATCCTAGAGCTTCTTTAAAAGAATTCGGGAAAGCTAGAAAGAAAAAGATCTATGGAGGGATAATAACCTGAAGCATCTGCATTAATTTTGGATGCTGCTCCAAAAGCTGGCACAGTTTATCACGGTCACTCAATAAAGACTGCCATGAAAGAAAAACAACAACAACAAAATTAAGCAGGGTCCATGAACGATCTATAAGAATAACAACAACAACATACAGAGAATACCAATCAATGAACCTCTAAAATCTTTAACAAAAGTTAAGCATAAAAATACCTGAATAGCTTCTGGGGACTTGAAATACTCATGTAACGACATTCCTGGATCTTGTTGCTGCTGGGATGCAACATCACCTTGCTGACGTTGAACTTGGGGTTGGGCACGTTCAACTTGCGGCTGTTGCTGTGCTGGTGAAAACTCTTGCTGCTGGGATTGATAATAAGTATGATTTGGAGAAACTTGTGGTGGTTGCAGCGTTTGCAATGGATGGACTTGCATTTGAACAGGGTTTTGAAGAGACACGCCTTGTTCCAATAGATAAGAAGCTTGCATAGGTGGTCTCAGATGCTGAGGTGGCTGCTGAGGACGTGGAACCTGAGGAGGCTGCAATGGCTGCAATGGAGCTAGGGAATGCATCGACTGAATGGAGGGCTGAGGAACAGAAAGATTCTGCATGATAATTGGGTTCTCACCCTGCTGCTGAGCTGGAGTATTTCCATAAAGAGCCACAGGGATTGAAGCTGGCCTAGTGAAGACCATGGGTGGCATAAGGGGAGGCGGCGGATAAGAAGTTAGTCCAGCAGCTGTTGCAGAAACACTGCCTAACCGCGCATCAATAATTGGCACAACAGAGTTCTGTGCCTGGTGAAGCTCGGTTGTTCCAGCACTTATGTTATTGTACATGGACATCTGGGAATTAGCTTTAGAAGATGGTAAATTATAAGGGCTAGAAGAAAACGGAGGGGGTGTAGGAGGAAGTGGAGGCCTAGCAGATCCACCAGGAAGGGATGTAGAACTGCCACTAAATGCTGATAGGTAATCGGCCTGAACCTGCAAGAAGTGATTACATGAAATATAAAAATAACAGCACAAAATACAGCCAGCAGCCAGAAATTGATTAAAAGGGGCTATCTTCTCTTACTTGAAAGCCTGAAGGAATAGGCAGCTGTGCTTCTGTCATGGAATTAACAAATGGGGAAGACTGACTTGCAATAACATCGGAAGCCTGTGATATTACAGGTAAGATTGCATGTGGAGGTGGCATTGGAGGTAAAGGTGGTTGATTCGGCATAACTTTCTGGTCATAAATTCCTCGAGATCCAGTACTTACATGAACATCAGCAGCATGCTGAGGACTGTTTTTCGGATAAAAATTTTGACCCATCCTAGAATCTCTTGGCATTGATGAACCTGGTGCATTATTGTAGAGAGAGACAGAAAACCCAGCACTATTTGCTGGTGCACCAGAATCAAACCCACCAGAAGTTTTAGCTGTAATAACAATCTTTGAGTCATCACATTGCTCAAAAAATTTCTTCTCCAAGCAAGCACTTGGTTCCCGAGTAAATGGCAATTCAGGGCGTGAGACTGACATCCTGGAAGAAAATTCACTTGGGGTGTTTTCATCAGCGTTAGATGCTAATGATGTACCCATGTGAGAAAATTGACCACTTTCATTAACATCGTTCTCTGTCTCCTCAACAATTGAGTGTGGCGAGCTTTGATCAACTATAACAGGGGCAGGCTGCTGCAGATTATCATCCAGCTGAGGGAAGGGCAACTTATCATTGGGTTCAGACTCCTCGTCGTCAAAGACAATATCAATACCTTGAAGATCATCATCAAGATCAGTTTTCAACTGCTTAGACTTGTCAACTTTTTCTTTTTGGGCGTCATTCATAGGAGTTTCACTCATCACTTGTGCTGCTGCCTCCCCAACCACTGTTACCATGCGCTTCTGGCGCTCCCTTTCTCTAGCCATAAATTCATCAACGTGCACTGATGGAGCTCTTCCACCAGCAGATCCCACCCGCTGAGCTACTATTACATTAGAATTAGTAACACCATCACCACTCCTTTCTTTTGCAATGTAGTCATCCACATGCAAAGATGGGGCCCTGCTGGTGTTTGGTTTTCGCTGGCGAAAAGTATCCCTCCTTGTAGGACCGGATGGAGTTGTAGATGGACCCAGTCCACGTGAATATGTATTTTGAGTCGTCTCAGCCAGTGAATTTTCTCCTCTAGTGCGCCTACTCAAGCCTTCCACTGGTGGCATTTTCCTCTTCACAGGAAGAGTTGTTTGCAACAATCTCTCAGGTAACGTTTCCGGGCATTCCCACATAAATTTGTCTTCAAGTCCTACTAGGTAAAGATGATCATCATTCTTTTCAACATTGTCATCTGCCATCTGATTTATATTTGAAACAACTAGAATATCCTCCAGTGATGGAAGAATTCCTTCAGCAAATATGGCATCATCCCCCTCAACAGAACCAGTAGGCTTTTGCAACAGTAACAACAATGCCTTCACCAGCTCTAAAACCTTTTAACCAATAATTAAATCAAATGCAAAAGACCAATCAGGGCAACCAAAGAATTTCAGAACAATAGTCCCTAATAAGTTATAATATATACCTGACACAAAGTTGTCTGCATATCAGGAGTAACTGAATAGTCATCATCATCATTGATCTCTGACAAAACAGTATCCATTTTCAGCATGTAATTTACATTTTCCTCTGGAAAGCCTTCGGTCCCACTCTTTTCATCGGGAAGCCCAAAAAGAAATTTCAAAGCAACAACCGCATTCAGGTTCAAACTAATCAATAACCATGCCAAAAGTTAAGATAGTGAATAGACAGTCAATTAAGGGATCAAAAAAGTAGCTCTGAATAAATATATGGTCAAAAATTGTAGCATGGACCAAAATCACAGATGATAAAGCTAAGAAACACGAAATAGAAAAAGAAAAATATTAAAAAATCATTGCCAACCAGACAGAATATAGAAAAAATTCAAAACAATAAAATTCAGAATATTAAACAAGAAGGGAAGCATATGCTCATGATACACAACGGAAATGGCATTATTCAAGCAGACTACAATTCAGAATCATCAAGTCTTACACATGTAAAACACAGTAACTAAATACATCTTGAAACAATTCCAAACTAAATTTGCACAAAAACACAGCTGAGGCAGAGTCTAAGGTTCAAAATAAACATGATTTGTGAGAGAAAAAAAAAATAAGGGGTAAAATGTTAAAAGCTTGGGCACAATTTTCAGGCCTTGGTCTATTGGCTTAAGCTTTCTGGTATACCGGTAACTTAAAAAGGTATCTTCATCTTGATACACTTCCATAAAAGCATATTTGTAAGAACCTGTGTTTTCATTTTTCTGTTACCAGAGCACTATACCTGTTTTTTGTAAATAGTCTGTAGATAAACCTCTGTTCAATTCCATTTCACTTATTTACAAACCCCTGACTTATATAGATCTTTTTTTTTTTTTAATTTAAAACTAAGTTCTGCCTCATGCTGTGCATCTTGAGTCCCCACAAGAACATGTCAACTCTGCTTTTCCAGACATGTTCTAAAACCCTACTTGACCTCAGCCAGTTTGCACATTTATTTCTTTTTTGGATGACCTTGAAATTCCTTTGAAGTGCACATCAAGTTCAAAACTAGGGACTACCACCAAACCCTACAACCTTAGTAGTCAAGAAACTCATAAGTTATAATATTCCAAATAGGTGACCTCAATGGTGTTTGAATCTCCAACCTGTTGGTTGAAAACCAAGGTTCCCACAAATCAAACCAACCACTGGTATCCAGACAGTCTGCACATTTGACAAGCTAACCCCTACAACTCTAGAAAGTTTTGTTCATAGTGCTAGCCTTCCATAGACTATCTTGACTAGATTTTCAAGAATCTTCAAACAATACAGCAGCAAAACTGCAACTAGTAATGAAAATGAAAATAATTTTATTCTTAACAAAATTAATACAGCTTAGAGAAAGATACAAGTGTATGCAGTCAAGAAGACAATAATAAGCAATGTTAAACATCAGTCAACACTAAAATTTCAGTCCATGAATATATAATATGGCCAATTATCAGGGTGGACTGACCTTTTCCCATCCAGGCAAAAGCGAAAAGAACCTAAAGACAGTGCACCAACAGCCTCAACTGCATAAGTTGACAAGCCATCTTTTGACTCAACTGATTTCAACAACTTTTTCCAGCAACATAACAAAGGAGGATTCTTTCTCCATTCAAACTCATTAAGAACGCCAAGGTTCTCATTACTTTCATGTCCTCCCCCTGAATCAAATTCTTCAAGAGTAGAGCAGGTATGACACATAATCGAAACCAAAGCACTTCGACCTTCATTGCAAGAAACCAATTCTCTGAAAGCCGCAAGACAAAAGGCTAATTCTTTTCCAACTGGCAGGACCTGCAAATCAAGAGTTCTAATCATTAATATAGTGAAGTCAGAAGACCTTTCTTTTGTTACTTGCAATATGTAAAACATTTTCTTTTCTTTTTTTAATGGATGAAGTTAATTAAGACAGCTTTTGGAAAACTACTATGACATCCCAAAAGTTGTTTGTGATCCAAAACCTAATCAGCCACAAAAATCTGAAAAACTTTTATCATCTTTGACACTGAATCCTTAATTTCATTAGTGCTAAAATGAAAAGCATTTCATGAAAAGCAACATTTATCTTCTTAAGAAATGACATAAAGAAGTGATGAGCATGAACAATTTACAAATATCATAATATTAATTACATTCAAAAGGAAATAATACCTGACAAAACTTCAGGACATGCGGTATAATCAATGAACAATCTCCAGTACTCAAATTATCAAACTTGTACCTAGTAACAAACCAAAGAAATGTAACGACTGCATAGAATTCTCCACCAAGAAAAACAGAAAAAGAAAAAAACACATAATACATTTTATATACTCACAGATCATGTCTCCCAGGGTGGTGTAGAGGTGTTAGAGAACTGCAGAGCAGTGAGAATGACTTGAATACAGGAAGGCACCAACTAATCGGGGAAAGACCAATTTTACCAGAATTTATGTGGTCTGGAAACTGTTTTCCATCTGAATCAGTAGCATCAAAACACCTCTTCAGCACTTCCATTAGAATTTGGGGAACACCCTCCTTTAACAATACCGCCTGGCAGCAAAAACAGTAATTGCACAAAGATAAGTTGCTAATGAAAATATGAAGAGAAGGGAGGTGGGGAGGATTTGAGAGAGACAGAGAGAAACCTTAGCACTCGGATGCTCCAACAAACTAGTGACAAAATCAATAAGCCGATGAACCTGAAAAGATAGTAAAAGATTATATATCAAGCGCACCAGACTTGACCCACTGTTAAACTATACATGGGATAATCATTATCACCTTGTACACATCCATGTCTGATGGAGAAGATGAGTCAGAAACATGATCACGGATCCATGCTAATATCGGCCGAACAAGTTGAGATGCATTTTCAGTTTTTTGGCAAGCAACACGTACTATAAGAACTCGAAGCATGTCTTGTATGACTATCAACTCCTGTTAAAGAGTAAAATCACCAAACAAGAACATAATGACATACAAAACGTATTCGTTTGAAAAAGAACAAAGTTACAATCACACTCTGCCCTCCAATAACAGCACAGAAGAAAAATGGCATCAAATGCAAAGAACACTTGTGGGGAGAAAACACATACAGAAATAGCATAATGTCGGATAATCTGCGCAATTTTGTTAAGATGTGGCCTCAATTGACTAAGCAGCTTCTCTAGGCATCCAGACTCTAGATACCAATTGACCTGTCTCTCCTTCTGAGGCCCCAACAATGACCCAACAGCCAACGTTCTAAGGGCACTCAACAATGGCATTCCATTCCTCCAAAGCCAGATACCTTCTTCAGGAAATAAATCATTCTTGGCATGCAAAAGAGTTGAAACAAAAAGCTAGTCAAATATCACAGTTCCAGGAGGTTTTAATCATCAGAATTTTTCAGGAGTATACATATCAGGTCTCAAGTGAAGAGCTTCAAGGAAGAAATTCACATCAAGTTGTCATATTATTCTTGGACAACAAGAATATGGTGATATACACATGCATGTGAACATAAAACATTTACTCATTCCATGTTATCTGCGAGAAACTGCAAGAATTAATTAAGAATGGATAACTTGCATACCAGAAGACAGAGCAAACTGCAGGTCTCCTTTGCACCCAAAGCCGGCGCTGACAATGTTTTAACACTGGCTAGAAGGGAGTGGAAAAGACCAGGAGTCCAGCCATTAATCGGCCAAAAAGTAAGAGCTGACACAACAAGATGGCAGACTGCTCCAAAACTAAGTGCAGAATTAGGATATGCAGAGGACAAATCCGCTGCACATGCAGCTAGCTTTGGACTGCAATTACAATAATTCCATCAATTACTAACAGATTACATCATATAAGCTATCTAATGGAATAGAGGAGAAAGTTAAATACCTCACTTCTCGATGCAATCGTAGAAGGGCATTCATTAGTTTTGTATTTTTATGTTGCTCATTAGCTTCCTACAGACATAGCAACAAAACAAGTTCACTCTCATATAAATTTAACAAACGAATATCATGCCAAGTAACAACCGCAACTAATAGAACGAACACTGAAATCCCAAATAAGCTCCTTCCAATAAAGCGTAGATAGCCTTCAGTAGAATGCTCCCAGATAAAGTAGCATTTTCAGCTTAGCTAGGGAGCAGGGATTTCAACTCCACATAAGCAGAACATTCAGAAAGAGAAACCAACCAAACAGAGGAACAAGATGCCATCCAAGACGAATCATATACTTGAAGACAAATGTTCATCGCATTTTCTCAATCTTATTTTTCCAGGCTAATTTCATAGAAACCATACCATTTCAGGTTAGGCATACACCCACAAAGTTTCATTTTTCGTCACATACCCTCCTGCTGTTAGTTATGACCAGTATATGGAAAATGAGCTCTAAAAGGAATTTGTGACATGTTTTTACACTTAAAATTATTAGAGAGCAAACAAAATTCTTTCCATTCTCTATGTTCTATTTTCTTTCACAAACAGCAGCCCAAAGTCTTTTACTTTATAATCACCAAATCAAAATCATCATTTTTTCCAAAACAAAACTCAAATCAATCCATTCCAATGTTGAGACATTGGCTAGCTTGAAAAGGAGCTGAAAGCAGCAAAATTTTATGGAGCAGAAAAACAGTGAGCAAGGATTTGATGTCAAAGTGCACTGAGACAAATATAAGGGACGAGCATTTGGAGACTTAAGTTAAGGCAAGAGCAATATTTTGCAGTCCAAAAAATGCTTCCCAAAAAAACGATATTTGGTATATGTTCTAGAGGCTTTCTTTTCTGGAATCTTTCTGAAGTGTTTTAAAGCATGTAAAAAGTTGTAAAGTGGGCTCTTTGAAATTTATCTTTATTTTTTGTCTCAATTTTTCAATGTTTTGTATATACTTCCCTGTGATAATTTCTTATTTGATTGTGAAGGATGGAAATTTTCAGTGGGTTTGTGTTGTTGTTGCGGTGGTTCAAACACTTTTATAATTATGATTCCTTATAATGCTTTTGGTGGGTTTCTTGACTTAGCAAAGAAAGTGTTTGATAATATGCTTCAGAGAAGCATGGTTTTGTTAGGTTGTACAGACAAGTATATCAAAGAAGTTTAAAATGCAACAAACCTGTAATTTCCGCAGAACGGCGATTAGCACTACCAAAGAAGGAACCAAAAGATCAACTAAGCTCTGTTCACGATTACGTTCCAATAATAAATCAGATGAAGAATTGCATTCTGTGCCATCATCAATGAGGTAATCTGTTGAAGACAATACAATCAAATGTTTGAATATAAGAGATGATCATAAGTCAAAGCAAATGATAATTGAGTAGAAACTGTTTACGATATTAAAACGCCACAAATATCCATTAAAACATTACAAATCCACTCAAAACAAAAAGCATGCTTACTAACTTACCATAATTGTTTGACGATCTCCCAAGCATGAGCCGGCAGTTAACCAGAATAGCATAGATAACTGTTATAGCACCTTCATCATACAAGGCAGCAGCAACAGTCTACACTCAAGAAGAAGAATAAAAAGAATAAGGAGAGGGGAGAGAGTAAACCTAGCGTAAGCCAAGTTAGCCGACATTACTACCGTATGGCAGACTAACAGCAACTACATACCGAGTTCTCTGAAATAAATGCTAAAATTCGAAGTGCTGTTGTCAGCTGTGCTATGGAAGAGTCACGAAGGGTAACTCCATCAAAAGACTTTTCTGTGATAAGTTTTACAAGATTCTCCATGACATTAAAATCAGATCCACTGGAAGATTCTCCAGTGCCGTTCTCAACATCCATCAGATCTGAGGCAAGAATGTTGGAAGAGGATAAGTGAGCATCTCCTCCAGAAGCTAATGCAGCAACATACCGTAAAAGACTAATGACCCCATTCTTGTGATAAACTATGCCAGCATCTATCCATTCCAATAGCCGTGTGGGAGCATCTTTCCTATTGGATCCAGGAGAAGAAGAATTTAGAGCTTTATGAAGTTCTATAGAGTGCCCAATCCAAGAACCCAGTGAGGATGCAGTTGAATCAGTAACAATAACTTCAAAAATCTCAGCAGCTGAGTGCAAAATGGCAAGATTAAGGGGTGACGCTCCTGAACAGCCAGAAATTCATCCAAGTTTATGTTCATTAGACTGCAAACAAGAAAAGCTCAAACTTAAACATAGAACAAGCAAACTACCACTACTTTTAGTTGATGGCTCTGATTCCTTGGCAGAATGTAAAACCTCAATCAATACTGAAACAGCCTACAAAAAATTGATGGATTAAATAATGTAGGAATATATCGATTGAGGTAGGAACAAGGTTCTTTGGAATAACTTCCTTTAGGAGCGGTTCATATTACACGTGATGAAAAAGTTTTTTAAGGTTAGTGCCAACTCCAAGAAAATTACAGCCATGCCCAAAAACCAGATCACAGTATTAGAGCAATAGATTACATAGTATTAGAGCAATAGACTGAATAGTATTAGAGCAAAATATTACATATTTTAAATATAAGAAAAGTAAATTACAGCAGAGGAAACCAAAGGTGATCGACGCAACTTCACTAGACAGTAACTACTATGGAGAGATATATGTAAACAAACTAGCCCGTCTCTTTTCATTTGACAACCAACAACAAGAACAAAATTGAACTCAGGTTCATAATGCGATAACAAATATGGCTTCAGATAGCATATTGATCAATACCTCTGGAAAGTACCCTAGAGTCAATAAAGCCTGGCGTCCACAATCAGACCTACAAATCATCAAATAAGCATTGCAGGTCAAAACCAGTAATATCATATTAGAACTCCGACACTGACCAAATGAGTAAACGAATTTGACCTAGAGACACCACACAGTTCCCACAACACCCATAAAAATTCTTCTGACTGAGGAGTTGATGCAAGCAAACGGTCTATGGCATTAACCTGAGCCAACATGAAATATATATATATATATCTTGGAATTAGTTACAGACCAGTAATGGAATTAGAAACCAGAAACATCAAGGGAATTAAAAAAAAAAGGATGAATGAGCAAGGATAAACTGAATAAAAAAATGGAACTAACCACCCTCAAATGCATCTCAACAATTGTAGCAACTTCCTGAGGACGACAAGCAAAACCTTTTGACATCAAAACATATGCGTACCGAAGAGGAACACACTCTTCCTTATTCATATCATTAGCCCCCATTAGAGCATGAATTAATGTAGCAGAAATTTCAGAATGATGAAGTAGAAATATCAAGCCTGAAAATGAAACCATACTATATATAAATCACAACATTCTTAGAATCTGATATACACATGTTCTCCTATCTAATGCCCAGTTAAAGTCCAGTCCTTCATTTCTAGTCCTCAGATAAATCTATGGGTCAATAATCGTTTTGGCTAATGTACTAAATCTAGTTAAGATGAAGCTCTCTGGCATTCTTAAAAAAATCTGCCCAACAGCTTTTACATTGCTTGCAGGGATCTATAATAACATCTCGACACAACTTTTCACAATATAGTTTTTAATATAAAACACATAGTACCAACTTTGAAGATAATTATAGCCATCTCTTCACTATTTTTTTTTTCTTCTTCACGTCTCTTGTACCAACCTTGAGTATTGCATATTAACCATTTTTTTTTCCTACCTCCTCAGTTGATTTGTAGGGGCTCTCCATATCCATGCACCCAGACATTAGACCAATTGACACCGGTCCAACAGTTTCCAGAATGAAGGTTGACTTCCTTCAATCTGCCGTTCAACAGTTTCCAGACATTAGACATTACTTGCCACTACTTCTGTCTGTTTTCAGTTTATTTTTTTTCCTCTATTAAATTCAAAAGCAAATGAAGGTCGGTTTCCTTCAATTTGGGAATCATGCATTTGTCCATTGAAAAAAGTAGATCTGAAGAGTCTATCACTGGTGTGAATAAATTATTCCTAATAGAGCTGAAGCTTCATAGTAGACACCTACAAATATGAATTCAATGTTTCAACTTAAAAAAAGACATGTACACTTTTTATCCAAAAATACCAATTCTCGCCCTGCAAAAGAAAGCTACTCCTGGCAACAATAGCATCAGCTCCTCTCAAAATCAAATTTTTACTCCTTCCAAACAACTCATCTCTCCATCTTTACTCATGAAAAAAAAAAAGCATAAAACCATCAACTTTTCCAAGAAAGTAAAACTGAAAATTGTAACTAGCATCATGATCTATTATTATTTCTGCAAGGTTAAAAATAAAAGCGAGAAAACTATATATTTTGTGATAAGAAAGCAGTGGCTCTAATCTCCATGTCTGCCTTTCAATAAGAGAGGTGATGAGAAATATGATTGAAACTGGCTACCTGATTATTCTAAAATAATAGAATGTATAAAAATATGGTTAAATATTATATTCAATTACTTATTTATACACTAGAAAGTTGAGTAATTATAACTCCTGCACCAATGTCAAGCTGTCAGGCAGCTTTTTAAAGACTGCCTGATTGCTTCATATTGATGATATTTAATATATTAGCCAAAAAACTCCTGACCCTTGATTTATCCAAAGGCTAAGAATGAAGAACAGGACTTTTAACTTCTACCTAGGTGTCCAGGTAGGAGAACCATTCCATGTTATTATATGGATATATGTATAAGAGCAAAGAAGAAGAAGAAGAAGAAGAAGAAGAAGAAAAGCTTCCATTCACAAACCTGACCGACAAAAAAGAAGCGAAAGAATTATGGCCCCAATGGACGAAGCTATATCCAAATATACACCCATTGCATCTCCCACTTCTGAACGCAATATGGATGATGACAACAGTGCAGCTGACAAAGGAAGAAAACCTCTCTCCTGCAAACAATAAGACATTTGAAATTAATAATGGTGCTAGAAATTCACCTTCCAACAATACCTTATCCACTGCATGAACACACGCACGGAGACAAGGAAAGGAAAAACGAAATTTTAGTATATATCACGTAAACTTTAGTAGTGTTTTTGCATCATAGAGCCTCAAAGAATTAGCCAAACAAGCGATAAGCTTTGCCAGTTACATAGAAGAAAAAGTGGAAAATTGATGTACAAACAAATTATATATAACCAAGAAAATAATTATATACGCATATGTGAGTGTGAGTGTACCTACACATCTTTGAGAACGAAAAAGAGCTAACTGCTTGACATACCTTAAGAAGGGTCAGCAGATGCAAGTCAATGTCCAAATTTGAAAAGCAGCAAGTTGATGAAGCAATCAAGTTACTCGTTACTTTATATGACAATAACCCTTCTGTCTGAACAAGAATCAATGATTTTCTTGCGCAGAACACTGGAGAAGGATCTTCAACTGGACCACCCAAATTTATCAATTTCTGCAATAATACTTGTCAACACACATGACCTATGAAGTGCAATTGCAAGATTACATGATCTGTCCAAATGAGACTCAGAACGATTACATTCTCATGAAAAATATAAGAATGCGAATAAAAGTTAGCAACTGACCGATAATTTTTTGAGTTGTGATTTGGCACTTATAAGCATGTTCGAAGTCATGCCCGTAATGTTACCAACAGCAGAAAGATCTCCCAATACAGACAGAACAGCACGCTGGAAATAGAAAAGGAATAAAATTACCAAGCAATATCCATGAAGTTGTTTTGGACACAGAAACATGAACATCCACCCTTCTCCAACCCAAATCCCCTCCCCCAACTGAGGGAGAAATTTTTTTTAAAAAAATGAAAATAGACCTCATATCGCGATGCTACTTCATATAATCTTAAGCGATGAAGGACAACAGTTGCAATAGAAGCCACATCATGGCGTGGTTTCTGCAGTAATAAGTTCAACAATCGACTGTAGCCCTCACTAACGCTAGATGGGACATTCTCATCTCCACGAGGCCACCAACCCAAAAAACCTTCACATCCAATTGAATGTCGAGTAGCCTGCTCAATAACTCCAAGTAGAAGCAACATAACAGAGGTAGAATTCTCCGTGTCATGACTAAAAACACATGCAAGCTTATCCATCCCCCCACTGTTGACAAAGTGAAAGCAGCTTTCTCTACCAGAGCACAGCAAAAGAGCAATGCTCAGCCCCAAAATGACACTCTTGCTCTGAACATAAAAAATGACATCATAAATGAACAAGATCTATAAGCAGGTGTGCAAGCAAAATTGGTAGAGAGAAAGATAAGAGCATAATATTGCTGGAAGGTACAGTTACTGAAAAGATACAAATCTACAAGAAAATTAAGAAACACAAGAGAGTTCAGATTGTATTTATATAAATCACCTGTGGAAGCTTGTGATGTCCAACACTTAAACTGTTCCCATTAAAGTTGAAGTGCTGGCTTAACATATCAACTAACTGTTTTGAAGAAGCCATATCAGCCTGAGTCTCGAAAAAGGCAGAATCTCCCGATAACTCAGATGATTCATTGCCTGAATCATGCTGAAGCACCCCATAAAGCTCAAGAAGCTCTTTTTTGGCCTTAATAATAACACGGTGTAGATCATTTTCACAATCTTTCAATATGCCCGATGCAAGATGCTTCTGATCAATACTGTCACCTAAGTCACAAGCAATGTAAGACGAAGCTGCCAACACTATTGTTCTTATAATTTTCTGTACAGCAGACTCACAGCTTGACAACTCAAAAACCTTCAAAATCAGATGCAATAACTGCTTAACCTCAATGGAAATATCAGATGCAGCAATTGGAAGAGACAATATATTTAGAGAGGATATGGATTCCTCAATTGTCCGATTAATTGAATGCAATGCCAGAGGCAGGTCCTCAAGCTTTCCCTCAGCAGAAGTAACAAGATCAGTTAAAGAGCTATTGTCAAAATCGATATTGAACTGTCCCAGATCCTCAGCAGTGTTTCCATATATGACCAAGCTTAAACTGCGGTAGCTGCCCCTTACAACCAGATGATTAGTTACAACAGCCTACAAAAAATTCAATGCATTTTCATCAGGATTCTGTAATGCTATAAGCTTCCTCAACCAAAGAGCAAATTGGAAAGCAGATTGAATAAAATTGAGAAATTGCTAAATCAAGAAGGTAAGTATGAGATAAAGTCCAGAGGGTATGAATATCACTAACAAGTTAATTGATTAGAAAATGAAGAACTGTGTGATAATTTTTCAAAAAATGGTTTCCCAAAGACAGTTTTGTTAAAATGAAAACAAGATACATTTTTCAAAATCCAAGATGCGTTTGGTAGCACATGTGGAAAATAATTTTCTAAGAACAATAGAGAAATAGTGAAAATGTGTCCTGTACTACTATATTGGAGAAGTGAAAGAACTTTTGTATGAGTTTCTCAACCCTGGTTTTATGCAGACAGAAAATGCCTTTGAGGTGTTTTCAAGTTTAAAACTAGATTTTAGGGAATGAGGTTTTTTTTTTCAAATTCATTACAACCAAATTTTTGTTTATTTTCTAATTAGTAAAACAGAAAACGCTTTCTGAAAACACAGAACAGGCCTAAAGTAAATCCCATGCAAGCTGGGAAAGCTACATCAATCAAATTATTGGAAAACAAATAAATTAACTTTTCCACAGGTTGGTATCTAACTCCTCTCTAACAAAGTATATTTGTCTATATTATTTGCTAGTTTGAGGAACTTTCAGATAATTCTGACTCTCTTCCAAAGTCAAAAATACTGAGGCATTCTCCTATTCCTCAAAGAACTACCGAAAAATTTTCAGCATAAAATCTACAATGTAACAACTGCAAAACTCCCCCAGCAAAATATTGTGTTTCAAAAGATTTAAATCTCAAAATAACATATGTAGTCCCTATTTCATACATTTTCCAGCAAGTCCCCTAATAAGTGCATAAGCACTCTCATACATATTGATTACTCAACAAATCACAACACGCATGTATAACACTAGCAGACACATCAATAACACATATTTAGTAGCTTCCTAATATAATGTATCGAAATTAATGGGCATAGTATGAAGAAAATGCGGTATCAATCCATCAAAAGAATATTACTATAAATAATATAGTAAATACCTCAACTTCTAACACATTTGCCGAAGAATGCGAATACAAAAAAGGCTGACAGAGGCGCCTAAATCTTGTCTCTCCTTCGCACTGAACAAAAACCTCCAAAGCAAATGAAGGAGGTGAAGTGGCCCTGTACAAGAAAATAACATTTTAGAAATTTCATACCCATAAAACAACCAAGAAGCATCAACTTGTGCAGATATCTAGCAAACACATTTTCCCGATAACTTAAACTTCAAACTTCAACACCTAAATAAAATCCCAACCCAGGAAACACATTTTCTCCTATTTGTCAAAGAGCCCACAAAAATAATAAACACTATTTAAAACTTTCTAGTATATCAAACTATCGACCAATGACATTGCTCTGAGCAAATTTCCATTATCTAACCCTAAATAAATATACATAATTTTCTATTAGGTGCAACTGACTCTATTCCTTAATAGAAACAAACCCGGGATTAAAATCTTATAAGATATATCATACAAAAAATTCAAAGTAGCATCATTGTTATGCTAAAAAAATTTCCTCACACAAATCATGTCGATCATTATCTACAATGTACCAAAGTTAAAAAGAAGCATAAGGCAACAAGAGAGACTCCAACAACATACCCAAGAAGAGATACTGCCTGTGAGGTCGAGCATGCGTTTTGTTCAAGAAACTCGCATGCAGTTATAACAATTGGCTCAGCAAACAATACCTGATAAACAAAAAGAAACACGACAAAAGATTGTAACATTAGCAAAGTGCACAATAATTTTCATATACAATGTAATTAAGATACAAAATTCTGTACATATACAAGTTACTCAACAAACAAATATTTTCACTGTGACTTTGCTTCCACATAGATTCATAATAACCAACTTCACAATAAAAAAAAATTATCGAAAAGGCTAAAAATTTAAAATCAGATGCAGTAAAAGCGTAATCTGAACAGAAGAGAAGATAGAGGGACAGTTACGGTGACGAGGAGAGTGTACCTCGTCGACATACTCGTCGAGTTGTGGGTGAACGAAGGTCTGAGCGAACAAGACACAAGGTTCGGGTCGACCCATAATCCGTTGGTTCGGATCTTCGTTCGATTCTGCTATAACTAACGGGGCATGAATTAGAGCGCTAGTTTTATTAATTTGAATTTTAGGGTTTTATGCAAGTTCGTTGATCTGCGAATGTTTGTTATTTGGGGTTTTTCAGGTTTTTGTCACGGAAGACATCAAGGAGAAAGGGGAGTTAAAAGAAGGAAGAAGGGAAGTGAAAATAATTATTTTATTTTATTTTAAAAAATTTTTAAATAATGATATTATTTATTTACTGAAAAAAAATAGTGTTAAATTATATGTTAATTAAAATAAAATATTATAAGAATAATTTATTATGTAATAATAAATTGTATGTTTATATAAGATATGTATAAAAATTCAATAAAATGGTTTAAGTTGTTTCAATTGAATTTAAAAATTAATTATAAATTAAAAGTAATTAAAAATAATTTTTTATTTTTATTCAAATTAATAATTATTTTTTAACGAGTATGTAACTTTTTCAAATACTTATTTAGTAAAAATGATAATAAAAATAGTTGTGAGAATAAACGAAGTGTATACCAATTTTTTTACATAAAAAAAAAATAATAATTTTTTTAAATTCGTTAAAATTTAGTTTTTTTATTAACACATAACACTTCATGACGCTAATCTAACCGGTCATTTATCCATTTCTAATTTTTCTATATTTTCGTCTTACACAAAATGTATACATTTCATATTCTGCATTTTTGTTTTAAACGGAATATGACCATTTTAAATAGTTATTCAATACATATATAATGTTTATATACTTCTAATTATACTAATTAATTACCCAAAACTAGATTTCTTACATAAATTTGACATATATCTATAGGTGAATACTAACTCTAAAATTTTAATTTGTTCAAAATCATGAAATCAAGCTTAAAATGAATTAATAGACTTACCTAGAATTTGTTGGAGTCCTTTAAAGCTCAAATTAATCGTTTAAAATGGAAATTCTCAATTTGTTTTATAACCCTAATTTTTTTTCTTCATTTATCTTTGTGTTTTTCGTTTAATTGTGGTATCAATACGTAAAGAAGAAATTAATTAGTCACTGGACAATAAAAATTGGTAAGAATTTCGGTTAGATTTTAATAAATTTAATTGATAAATGAAAGATAAATAAGAAGAGTCTTTTATTTTGATTTTACAAATATCATTGAGACCTTTATTATTTTTAAAATTTTGAAATTACTTAAAAATTTAAAAAGTCTTCATTTTAGTTTTACAGTCACAAAAATAGGATTTATAGTATTTAAGGAGTTTAATGCAAATATGGTTCTACGAAAAGAGAAATGAAAAAAATGAAGTTTGCGAAGTGGAAACCCTCCTTACAAAATGGATTTAGAAAAAAATTACTAAACGAACAAACACAGGCAAAAATATGACAGTATAGCATGTTGATCGATTTGTGTATCAAGTGAAGGATAGAGAAATAGATGTTATTGTCAATCTAAACAGCAAGACATGTAAGCGTAGAAAATTTTAATTTAAATCAACTTTCATGTGCACATGCACTAGCTGCGTGCCGACATGTACAATTTCAACATGTCTATCTTTGTTCCCAGTATTACAACATATCTATCTTTGTTCCCAGTATTACAACATGTCTATCTTTGTTCCCAGTATTACAACATGTCTATCTTTGTTCTCAGTATTACACTGTAAACACACTTGTTCTCGCTTATTCATATCTAATCCATCCCGTTAGATATCGGTTGGATTTACTTGTTCCAGATGAGTAGCAAAGATCGGTTTTATTGCCACCTATTCAGTGTTCAGAGTTAGGCCGATGTAGGCAATAAAGGAGACATTCTCAGGGCAAGGATGTACCATAGAGAAAGTGTTTTCGGTCTAATCAGTATGAACATTACCAACAAACTTGCAAGAACCCCGTGCCATTACATCTAAATTAGATAATTTCAGTTTGAACTTGTATTGTATTGAGATAAAATTATCAACAGTTGTTTAGACATGCCTACTGGATATCTCAAATTTTATCGAAAGTACATTATTGTCTCGATGAAATTCGTTGAGATACCTAGTATGCATGTCTATATTGATGAGTGAATACTAGATATCTCGACAAATTTCGTCGAGATTATATAACAATCTCAACAAATTTCATCAAGATACCTAATAGGTATATCCATATTGATGAGTATATAACTATTTTCGTACAGTATATAACTGTCTCGATGAAATTCGTCGAAATATCCAATATGCACTTATCATTATGGACATCCATATTGAATATCTCAACGAAATTTATCGAGACCATTATATAATTTTGACAAAAATTTTTGAGATATCCAGTATGCATGTCTAAATATGTAAGACTAAATAGTTGTTGATAAATTTTTGTCAACAATAAAAAATTTATGTTAATGATTATCATATGATTATAAGTTTGTTAAATATGTAAGATTAAATAGTTGATGATAATTTATGTACAAACTATGGTTATCAATTGATAGAATAGACATTTACTAATTAAAAACTATAATAAGATATAATATAATTTCATAAATATTTACATTTACATATCCTAAAACCATAATAATTTATGTTAATGATTATCATATGATTATAAGTTTCTTCCTCAAACGAGGTGCATCTGTTGCCCATAATCAAAATTTTTACCTCGTCCCAAAAACTCTATAAATTTACAAGCAAAAACCCCACAATCACCCCTACAACTATCTTGCTACGGAACACCATCGCACAATCTCCTAGTGACAAATGGTTACTCATCAATAGACACATCTGACCGAACAACGTAGCAAAGATGGCAGAAGGAAAGATTGACACCGAAGGTGGGATACTGTGAAGTCATCCTGGGTTGTTGCTAAAAATAAGTCATATACATCGATTTGGTGTCCCACCAAGTCAACTGCAGCCACCACCCAATGCTTTTAATCTACGTTGACAGAAACATACACAACGTCTACATCATACCAGGTTTTCGGTCCCTCTATGATGTCTCTAGATGGCAAAATCTCTCCCACAATATATCGCAAACTCCTAACTCCAGACGATAATATCTATGCGTGCCTCGTTCTGTTCTATCTTCCTCTATATCTTTCTGAAATAACCATGTTCAATGTATAAAATGTTATAGTTATTCATAAAATGCTTTCAATGTATAAAATGTTATAGTTATTCATAAAATGCTTTACATATATAATTATGTATATAAAGGTTGAGAAACTCATGTACGTATATGTCTGTCAACGTCCATCGCTGCGATATCACATCAGGCTTATTGTGCTGCTGCTCCCACAACAAATCAATATACGCATTGATATGCTGGTAAAGAGGTGAATAATCATTTATTAGAATATGTTAAATAAATGAACTTAAAGTTAAATAATAAAAAAAAAACTTATAAATGCAACTTACATCGTCCTCGAACCATGAACCCTTGTCATCCCCTAATATAGTCAAGTACCAAAAGGAACCGGTAGTCATCTTATGCAGCTCATTTGGCTTAGCATCATCACTATGCATCCATTACATAAACGTATTCCACCGGTCCACTGTGCCAGACTCACCTACTGTCCTCAGTTTTCGTTTTTTTACCGGGTAAACAAATAGACTGGTCAACTTCAAGCCTCTCTTGTACTGTTTCCCAAACTGGTTACGTATATAAAGGGTAAATTTATCATCTAGATCTGCAGGAGCTATAGTGGAAGGTTCTTCTATAGCAACCTCCCTGAAGTCAGGGAGGTTTTCATTGTCTGCCGCTACATCATCTTACATAATACAGACATATTAGTTTATGGGAATAACATAGAGTATTATTATTGTGAAATTTAAGTACATTTATAAGTTAACCTGTTTTACACCAACTAAGTCCTGGAAGCACCCATGCCTATCGTTCTTGAATGACTACATCTCTTATGTGAATTCTTGCCTCATCAAAGCTATCTCAGTGCGAAATAATTCTTCTTAATGTGCAAATCAAGCCTCCATATCTGCTCGCATAACATCAACAACCTTCAGGACTTCCTCAATGTGAATGTACTGAGGTACAGCAGGTGAGTGTTTAGGTCCAGTATATGTTGTGATAGACAGTCCGAAAGAAGTCGGGGGAGAGTGGTGAGGAACCGATGGTGTTGCTGCCTCATCATGATATATTAACGCCTGCATACAAGGAACAAACTTTTGATTGGGATTACATGATATCGAACTACAAAATTATGGGAAAATGAAACTATACTTACATATATTTAAGTTGCTTCTGGGTCATCGTCATTTATAGGAATATCTGCATAGTATATAAGTCCCCAAGGAGATAGTGCAATGTCACCTTCATATGCTCCATGTGCTATCCTAATAAACTGTAACTGCACTACATAAGGGAAGAGGCTTTGCTCATGTGAAGGCGTTAGCCCGCAAAGTGGAAGAGGCTACACACAAAAAGACAATATCACTTATACATTAGACAGCTTATGAAATTAAGTTAATTAAGAAATAGATTAAATAACATAATTAACATAAACTTACATTTGAATTCACAAAAACCATTTTGTTGATGTCATCATGGTGAACATGTTTTTTAGTTAACCATCTTAAAAAATGAGGCAACTCATCATTTGACTTTTCACTATACTGTGGACATATTTAAAGAATTTGCATCTACACATTAAAAAAAAAACACTCTCTAATATACGAAATTTCAGTTTCCATTAATTAACAATAATATCACACAAAATAGAGCCTTCAAACCCTTCAGACATAGCTAATAGAATCAATTACAAGTTCTACACTTACTTAAAAAGCAATTGGAAGCCTTTCTAAATTATACTGCTCATAAATGTGCTTCATTTCCTTCTGGTGATTATACTGCTCATAAGTGTGCTTCATGTCCTTCTGGTGATGCTCTTTAAATTTTTTAGCTTTCCTAACCAATGTTCATGAAAGGAATTTATATGTCAATGCCCACAAGACTATGCCCCAATGATAGCTCTCGAATTTTCTCAAGTTATTTACTAGTTAAAGCACAAATGTGTCAACCTTGGTTTGAATGTCTCTTCTAAGCAAAACCCTTTCTACAAAGAAAGAAAGAGCTAGTTTTAATGCATCTTGATCATCAATCGTGCTGAAGTCCGTGTCTTCAAATAACTTGTCAAACTGTGACTACTTAATGTCTATCACCCCTGAAAAAAACTTGTCGCGGAGTCGATAAGTATATCTCTTCTTTCTTTGAATAGGATTATGGGTTGGGTAGTTGTCAAAATTTAGGCCTATTATAAGGCCAAACTCGAACTTGGAAAATCGAATGACTCACCTAGAAACTAAGAACCACATTTGTTGTTCTGACTTCTGCCCAATTGCTGCAACTTCTTTTAGAAATACGTTGTGTACAAGCTGCCTTAAGAATACCAGTTTTTGCATATGCAAAAATCTGCCAAAACATAATTGTCTGAAACAATCTAAGTTACTCTGCAGTTAGCTTCTTATGTATCATTTCAACCATCCACAAGTCGGACAAGGAGATAACAACAATAGAGAAAAAAAAAATTTTCTCTTATTTTCAATATCCTAGTGGTATTGTTGCTTGGTGTAGCCATTTATACTGTTATCATCACAACAAAAAAAAAATAGTGGAATACATTAGAAAATTTTGAAAACAACCAACGGTCACATATTCCACTGGATAAATTTTGTCGAGGTAGACTTGTGACACTCGATGATTTTTGTAAAGATAGACAAAATGAGAATGACAATATGTGTAGAATGATATCTCGATAAAATGACTACTGGGTATCTCGATTAAATTTATCGAGACTATAATATGGTCTCGATGAATTTCATCGAAACATCTAGTATCATGTGTAGAGCGATATCTCGATAAAATTTATCGAGACCGTAATATGGTATCCATGAATTTCATCGAGATATCCAATATCATATATAGAATGATATCTCGATAAAATAACTACTGGGTATCTCGACGAAATTCATCGAGGTAGTAATATGGTCTCGATGAAGTTCATCGAGATCTCCACTATCATATATAGAATGAGATCTCGATGAAATAACTGCTAAATATCTCGATGAAATTCATCAAGAGCATATTACGGTCTTGATGAATTTCATCGAGATATTGAGCAGGCATTTCGATAATGGATCTATCAAGCCTCGATGAATTTAAACCCATGAATTTGGTGGAGACTTACAAACTTCAGTTCATTGTATAATACTCGATGAAATTTCTTGAGTATTCAAAATTTCATTGAGTATATAGAATTCATTTCATCATGTAATACTTAATGAAATTCCTTAAGTATTCATAAATTTCATCGAGGGGCGATGAAATTTCGTCAAGATCGATGAAATTTCATCTCTTCACGACGAAGTTAAAACATTGAGGGTAACTTCGCCTTCTCCAATTTCACAATTATTCACATTTACACATTTCAATAAACCAAAATGCCTCAAATAACACTTCCATTTCATAGATGATTCAAAAAAAAGTACCAATTATGCTAAAGAAAGTATGTTGTTGGAATTCTCTTATGGTTTAAACTGTTTGTGGAATGTAAAACTGGACGAAATTTCACACAGCAAGAGGCAAAATAAAATATTTGTGAACAGTTGATAAGAGATGAAACTATTTCTTAAGTTTGTGAGGGAAACGTAGAGACAGGGGTAAAATGGGTATGAAAGGTGTGTTTTAACCATAGATTAGGGGTGTCAATTTGGATACTACACAATTATTCAATACGAATTCGATGTAATTAAATAGATTTAGATTTGAAAAAAATGGTATGAATAATAATCGTATCGCATTCGTGTCGAATTCAAAATAATCGTGTTATATTTATGTCTGACCTGCTTAATTCATTTATTCATTTAGGATATGATCAAAACAACATCGTTTTGATCTAATATATAAACTAAAGAAAACTATCCAAAATCTAGGGTTTTATTCTTTTCACTCTTTCTTCTACCTCTGTCTTCCACCTCTGCCTGCCTCTGCCTTTATCTCGATTGCTTGGCTTTCATGCATCAAAATCCTTGCAGGCAAGTCTAAGAAACGAAATTACCACACACATACTGCTGCACACACATTGTAGAAGTAAGTTGATTATTATCTTTATTTTGCTGCTCTTTTTTTTTTGGTAAAATGAAAGTAAGACATTGTGTTATGTTGTTGGAATGGAAAATGATCTTGTCTACATGTCTTCTTTCCTTCACGAAACTCAATTTTGACTCTGTAGATTGATAATAACAAGTTCTCAGAACATCAGCCAATATCCTCAGGAGATCCCATTGTAACAAAAGTCAAACCCTTGTTCCTTGTCTTGTTAAGCATAGAAAGCTAAAACCACAACAATAAAAACAACACAAACACATATTACCAAACTAATCAAAAACCGAAACCCATATCACGAAGACCAAACAAATTCTCAAAAACCAAGAATAAAAAGAATAATAAACACCCCAACATCTAGAACTGTCCGATGCTTCTCAAACAAAGCATGAATATCTTCACGGGTAGAAGACCCAGGCACATTCTGAGTAATCAATCTAGTCTTAAAATATTCTTCTTCTTGTTGATCAATATTTTCTGTTTCATTAAAGACATTAAAGGAAGAAGAATAATAATCAACAACTAGGTCTTGAGTTGTGGCAGAGAAATGAAAAACAAAAGGGCTAACCTTTTTGGGTTTAATTGGAAATGTGTGAGAATGAGAGTGAGACGAAGAAAAAGAAGCATTATTGTTCTTTTGTTATTTATGGAGAAACAAGAAAGGGGCTACATGAAATTGTTGTAGTTGTTTTTGCTTGGTAGAGAAGTAGGAGGTTGAAGGGAAACAGTGAAGACGAAGAAGTACATAATCACCAATTTTAGTTCAAAGAAGAAGTGTGCGTTTGAGCAACAGGTGGATTTAGAATTTGGATAAGGAGGCTTGCAGATTTTTGTTAGGCATAAACAATGTCGTATATAGACATTAGACTTTATATGATAATGGTTAAACAATGCTTTCTTTTGCTGAAGTTAAACTCAAACAAGTTCATTAATATGACTTATGAAATTAACATTACATTAATTCCTCTTGGCTTGCATATTTTTTTGTTCAGAATAAGTTTATTTCTTGGAATACATTGATTTATCATATTGATAATTTTGTTGTCCAATTCAACGTTTTCACATCTAAATATACAGCTACCTTATTCTTATTAGCTTACAATTATTTTATATTAACTCAAGTGTTTTTCGTTATATTGCAGAAAGATGATGAATTCAACCGAGACTAATACAGTTGGTACTTCTGTAAGTGTTAGAGATGATGAAATAGATAATACAATTCAATTAGAAGATGATTCACAACATGGTGGCGAACACAAACAGAGACTTACATCAGAAGTTTGGACATTATTCGAGAGATTACCAATTAGCCAATTTTCGGATGGAAAACAAATATCAAAGTATAGAAAGTATGACATTGTCTACATTTGTCCTATCACAAGTGGTATAAGTAATATGAAAAAACGCATGAATTGTTGTCTTAAATTGATAATGCCACGTGATCCTAGGCAAATGCTTATAGATAATGTTCAAGGATCTATGTTAATTCATGTTTCCAAATTTGATCCTAATGTGTTTCATGAATTGTTATCTAGTGCTTTAGTGATGCATGGTTTACTTTTTCAATTTGTTGAGTATAAGGGTATTAGAAAAAATTTTCAATACTTGGAAGAAAAAGTGTCAATAATATCTAGAAACACTATAAGATCAGATGTGTTAAAGATATACAAAAATGAAAAAAAAAATAGCATCCATATGTTAGAAGGAGTTCCGAGTAGAATATCTTTAACATCTGATCTATAGACTTCTCTAACTACGGATGGTTACTTGTGTTTGATGGCACATTTTATTGACAAAGATTGGAAACTTCATAAAAAAGTGTTAAATTTTTGCAATATAATACCTCTACATACTAGGATTTGTTTAGCTGATAAGATATTATCATTGTTATGTGATTAGGTATTAAGAATAAAATATTTTCATTGACTTTAGATAATGCTCCAAGTAATGATGTTTGTGTTCAAATGTTAAAAAGTCAATTGAAAATAAAGAAAGCATTATTGTCTAATGGAGATTTTTTCATATTCATTATTATGCACACATTATTAATCTGATAATTCAAGAGGGATTAACAAAAATTAAGGAAAAAGTGAAAAAAGTTCATGAGAGTGTTAAATACATCAAAGGGTCACAGATTAAGAAACAAAAATTTTTGGAATGTGTTAGGCAAGTATCTCTAGATAGTAAAAAGGGATTGAGACAAGAAGTTCCGAAAAGATAGAATTCCATTTTTCTTATACTTGAGAGTGCTCTTTATTATAAGAATGCTTTTTGTCACCTACAATTAAGTGACTCTAATTACCAGCATTATCCTTCTGAAGATGAGTGGAAAAAAGTAACTAAGATACCAAAAATTCTTGACTATTTTTTATGAGATTATTTGTATTTTTTCTATATAAAAGTACCCAATTTCAATTTTGTATTTTTTCAAAGTGTTTGCGATTCATGTGACTTTGAGACAATTGATGGAATGTGAGGATGATTATATAAGAGATATGACAAAAAAAATAATATCTAAGTTTTTGAAGTATTGGTCAGAATTTTCTACCATATTGGCAATTGCTCTTATCCTAGATCCTCAATACAAAATGTCATTTATTGAGTTTGCATAAAAAAAGATATATTGTCCAAATTCAGTACAGTTGAAGAATGTACGAGATAAATTGTTTTCTTTGTTCAATGCATATATGATCAATTCGCTTTAACCATCAATCACCACTACTATATCTACTATTTCTACCCAAGCTCAACAAGTTGGTTTAGATATGGCAAGTGACGACCTTTCATTCAGCAACACTATGGACATCCTAAAGGTAATTTTTACATTTATTTAATATTTATTTTATTTAGAATATTTGATATTTATTTATAACTTATATATAACTTGTATATAATCATATGTTTTGTAAGAGTTTGATGACTTTCAGAGTATAGATTATAATAGTTGTAGTTAAAAAACTCAGTTGGAGCTTTATTTGGATGAACCATTAGTAGATAGAAATGTTAACTTGGACATTTTAAACTTTTAGAAAGGAAATAATTTTCATTATCCTAACCTTGCTTTCATGACTCGTGATATTTTGAGTATTCTTATATATTTACTATTGCATCTGAATTGGCTTTTAGTATTGGTGGTTGAGTACTTTATTAATTTCGAAGTTCACTTAAACCAAATATAATGAAGGGTTGGTTTGTACAAGATATTGGTTATATAGGGAGAATGGTACTTTAATTTTTTATATAATTATTTTAAATTTTTTGGTTGCTTAAAAGTTATAATAATTTGTTTTTGTTACAGAAAGATTCAGCGTCAAATTAGATGAGTGTACTGCAGATCTAATAAATATAAATATCACTAGTACTCCATCTTCATAAAGTAGTACAATACCTAGTGATTTTTTATTAGTATTGTTATTTGAGATTGATGATATTGTTTATGTTATTATTTGTTAGTATTGTTATTTGGAATTGATGATATTGTTTATATTATTATTTGTTAGTATTATTATTTGAGATTGATAATATTGTTTATGTTGTTATTTGGGATTGATGATATTGTTTATATTGTTATTTATTAGTATTGTTATTTATGATTGATAATCTTATTTAAGGATTTAGTTTAAATTTTTTTTATTGAACAATGCTTAAAATTTAAATTTTTTCTATTTATAGATAATGATAATATTGTTTATATTGTTATTTGTTAGTATTGTTATTTGAAATTAAAAAATTAATATTCGAATTTATGTTATTATTTATTTATTGTTTATAGATGATAAATATGCTATGTGAATTAAAATTAAAAATTTTCTATTTAATTAAAAGAAGTTTGAATAAATTGATTTAATTTGTATGTTAGATAATACTAAATTATTATTATTATAGTTTATTTTTTTTAATTATTTTTGTTATAATTTAATCGTGTCTAAACGAATTGTGCTAAACGAATAAACGAATAATCGTGTCTAAATGAATAACTAGATCTAAATTAATAAAAAAATTTAAATAAATAATCTTGTTTAAATGAATAATTATATCGTAATGAATCGTGTTTAAATAAACGAATCGTATTTGTATCGACACAAATTCAATTTCTTTATCCGAATTGACACTCCTACCATAGATATAAAGTGAACTTAAGTTAGACTATTAATATAATTGAGCTAAAAAATATGGTCATTCCTGTAAAAATTCTGTTAGTTTTTGGGTGGACCAAGAATAGCCCTAGATTATAATTAATCTAGTTAACTGGTGGAGACTCATGCAAAAAAGTCAGAAAAATGATCCTATAAACCTAGTACCTTCAATGAATTGCAGACAATCTTATTTTGAGAATATATATATATATATAGCATAAATGAACCGAACATTCTATTATCATCGGCTAGCAATTAACCGCTTTCTTCATATCATTGCTAACCCTGAGATCTCTAAAAGCATTGTTTTTCAACTTCGTGCATAGAAAGAATAATACATCTAAGAAGACATCCACCCAACTGAATTGATAAAAATAAATAATGGGAAAATCATGGAAATTTTAGATTGCTATACTGGAGGGAGAAAGAATGGCATGCCTCCAATTTTGAAGGAACACAGAAAATAATACCATGCATTTTAACTATGCAGCAATTCAACCGTAGCAGAAACCACTTCCTTTCCCTCCATAGAAATGTTAAATCTCGGGTCCTCAAATCATCCTATTCAGAAGCTTGTCAAGCTCCCCGCGTAATTTCTGCAAAATCCATTTAAAACAATCAACCCCATCAACTCCGTCACATATCAACTAAATTACGTTGAAGGGTAGATAAAAGTAATTACCCGAATCAACTCTATTACACTCTTAGATGCAGAGAAATGAAGGTAACCCCCAAGCATTTCCTGGTTTTGCTAGGAATGAGATTACCACCAAATAGAAGCAAAGCATATTATGATATGTTTGTCCAGTCATAGACAACGATGTTTTTTGTCTTCACCATTTCACTATAAACCATATAAGAGGAATGGTAATTTGGCCAGCATTAACAGAAGCACGATGGATTGTAACCTGCCCAACTTCTTTTGTGTAGAAAACAACTCGCTTTCCTCTTCTTTTGCATTGCACAACATTTGGGTAAAGACCCGCACAAAGAACTGCAGATACCATCTCCAGATCACGGATGTACTGGTTGTAAGCCTACATAATGCACATGCATATATAAATTAGTAATAGTCCAACTTCCAATACATATGAATCATGTAATACAACCTTCAGCTTGACAAAATTGGGAGAAAGCGGTAAAAGTGCTACAGTACACCATGCAATCAATAGATGGAATACCTCTAAAATTATTCATTGATGTTTACAAAATAGGCCAATTATAAAAAATAAACACCAGAAAAGACCAGAGACAGAGGGAATGGAAAGTTTTGCAATAAAAACTGAAAAGATAAGAGCTTACACTAGCACCCTTGGATTTGTCCACGAAGCCTATGTTTGATAGCAGATCCAGAAACCGGTTTCTCATATCCTCCATCATCTGCAAAAAAATTCTCTTTCCCTTCGATTGCATTTTGCATCCTTATATCCCTCAAAAACTTTTAGAAGTGTCATATGGTCACTGAATTCATATTAAAGAAAAAGAAAAAGAAAAAAGGTCAGATTTTTCATCAATATATTACTTGAAAACAAATAAATAAAGCTCGGCAAAAGCCAAACAGGTGGGTGGCTCGGCTCAATGGCCTAACCTGTAAGAATCACCAGTAAAAGATCTTTTTGCTACAGTAACCTCTGTCATATTTATTGGAAGATTAATGGGTTACAATGCTCAAGCAGCTGCAATTGTTAAAGCAGGATTGAGGCATTGAAAGATGGCTCCTATTAGAAGCATCTTTCCAATATTTGAGTCTACAGAAAGAGCGTAAAGATGGTATTATTTATTTATTTATTTTTGAAGAGTACAAGGTATTAATTTAGATTACAGTAGATCCACAGAAGCAAATAAAATAAAGGGAAAGAATATAAATTCAATGCTACAAACCAAGCGGAGTAAGATCCTCCATATCATCTAAAGCTCCGTTTGTTTTGAGAAGTTCAATCACATTTTGAACAGCCAGAGGATCTGGTGGCTGAAGTGCCTTTGGCAAAAATGATCCAACAGTTCCAAGCTGCAAGCTTTTGATATGCAGACATAGCTCCTGCGAAGGTGTCCGAAGAATTTCAGGTAACTGATACTGAAGCATTGCATCGTCGATAATTCTTGATACAATTTATAACAAACTCCAGGTTGCATATGGCCAGTACGACCTCTCCGCTGAAATTGTCCCAACATATAAACACAAAGAGAATCTTTTACTCAGTAACACATGAATTTAAATACAACAGCTAAAATGAAGAGAAATGCCCGTTGCACTTTCATGGTACCAAATGAATACCTTTTTCACTGAGGCTTTTGAATTCCATGATGGCAATAGACAAGCCAAATTGTTTAGAGCATCATAACTAGTTTCCTTTGCCTTTCTACAGTCTACAACATACACAACATCATCTATGGTGATACTACTATCTGCTATATTGGTCGCCAGGACATTTTTCAGCAAAAATTTACGCAACAGATTAAGATTATTACCAGCTAGACAATGAGGGAGGCATAAATTTACCACTAAAAAAGCAGAAATAGTAACATCAAGACTCCAACCTCTTATTTGGGGGAGGACGGTCAAACACTTCACGTTGATTGACAGTAGGCATTGAGCCATGTAGTGAAGGACTAGACATTCACTAGGATCTCCAAGATTTTTGTTTACTTTAACCTTGTCAAGTAGCTAGAAATGTAATTCCAACCTGTGAGGAATATAAGAATTGCTCCATCACCTTCAAGGCAACAAATAAATTAGACTGTTGACTCCACCTACAAATAATTTTCAACATAAGAAATACAATTACACAGAATGAAACTGTAACATAATAAGGAAACAAAGTAAATAACAATTTAAAATTAATATCTTCATGCAACATGAACAAATATGAGCAACATATGTAAGCAAACAAGTAACCACCAGACAATCATCAAATCCAAATATATTCTACATATATTTCCTTCACACCAAAAAGTTTCATAGTGTCAGTGAAGCAAATCCATTACAATGGTTCTCAAAGTACATACCAGACCCAAATCAAGATTTCCACCTGACCAAGCTTCAAGAGACACTTTAGTAGATGCACTGTAGTTTTTATATTTAGAATTGATATCAACATCCTACACAGACAAAGAAATGCTGAGTAAGTATTGAACAGAATCATAGAATGAATTCTCAGCTAAAAAATGAAAGCCTCTTCTATTGGTCAAGGAAATGTGTAATTTTAAGCTGATCATGCATAAACGCATTACTAGCGCATCAGATAATAAAATGCTGAGAAAGGGCATTAAACATTTGAAAAGGGACCCAAATGATCTTTAAAACTACCATTTTACTAGTACATCAACAATAAGAAAATAACTAAAGCAGCTACGAAGTACAAAATCACATTTAAAAGAAATGCCCAAACAAATATTTAGATCATAATTTCTATAAGGAAGTCTGGGCACTTCCAGACTAAGTCACTGATTAAACATAAGCAATACTTTACATCAATAACATGCACATTAGAAAGAGTATAGAGAAATGTAAGTAAAATGCTATACAAGCATAAATAAGGCGTGATATGATTCACACTCTGGTAACCATGCAATGGTTTTCACTTCTAGATACCAAGCATGTTTCTGTATATTGCATTTCTTAGTAGCAATCAGTTAGCAGAAGTACAAATTTTTATGTGTCTTGCATTATAGGTTATGTTTCTCTACTGAAACTAATTAAAGGACAGTTGAGAAAATAATCGGGAACCTATATTCTCGTCAAATTCTCTTTATATCCAGGTTGGTATAAACCCACATAGCATTTTTATGTCTAATCTCTATTTGTACAATAATCAGCCTCTGCAATGACCAGTTAATAGTAATTCCAAAAATTTTCTAAGAGTCATAAACTAAGGACTATAAGGCTATCATATGCGAACAAGGATAGATAAACCAATGTTTAGCACTGATTACAATTTGGCCAACTTTCTGGGACCATGATAAATAATATAGGATTTTTTTTTTCTGGTTTTGGGGATGATAGGACTGTGTTAAATCTCATACAAAGATGATCATTGGAATGAACCTTTGCAGAATTTTTTGAGAGATGGTATGTTTATAATAGTTGTTATTTCAGATAAGTCTAACAAAGAAAGACGGCGTGAAACAGAATTCAATCCACTGATGGTCCATGAATCATATCCAGAGTTACTCGAGTATAGAGAATTATGATGGTCAGAATTATAGTTCTGGACATGCCTCATACAGAGCAGTTAAATGATCTTTCTTTGAATCTTGCTCTTTACTTCTTCTTATTGAGTTCCCCTGAAAGCTGTCAAACTCTGATTTTTATCTTAAAATGAGTTTTCTCCAAAACATCTTCCAGAAATAAATCTACCACATGAAAAGTGCATTCAAGAATCTCACAGATACATTATCCAACTCTAGAAAATTGCATGATTAATTATATACCGTTATGTGTATAGTTGGGGCATTCCCATAGTATTTAGAGAAGAAATCAGCATTAATGGTAGCACTCATCAGGATAAGACGCAGATCTGGACGTCGAGGAAGTAAGTCACACAGAATTATTAACAAGAAGTTCTCATTCATCCCTCTTTCATGAATTTCATCAACCAATAAATGGCTCACACAATTTAAATCTGGGTACTCAACCTGTATATTATTATCAAATTTTAGATACAAAGAACTTAAAATATCAAAGGCTCAGCACAAGTTAAAAACCTATAAGCTTCTGTAAAAGTTTCTGCAATGAATAATCAGTTAAATGAAAACAGAGAGTAAACAAAAACTTCAAAGCTTTTGGAGCATCCAAGAATTCATTGGTGATATAAACATGGTCATCACTAATTATAATAGCATAAGAAAAGTGAAAGGGCAACTCCATACGAAATCCATTCACAGACCAAAGATTCATTAAGCAACTCCATTGTCCAACAAAGTGTAAAGACAGCTATAATAACATAAATTACCCAGAAAATAATAAGCAAAACTCAAGATTTACTCAGGAAATGAAGTGAGAAGAGCATCATATTACCAACTGCCAAAGTAATACTCCAGTGGTGTAAAATAGGAGCTGTGTTTGAGTGGAGCCCTTTGATTCAAACGGATCTGATAACCAATGATTTCAACAAAATTCTCTCCCCTTTCTGAGGATATTCAAGCTGCGACAGATATGGCAGATATACGACGGGGTTTAGTGCATATTATGTTGCAGTCAGCACCACACAAACACAATATCTCCTGTTCCAATATGAATTAAGGAAGATGTGTTGTTTTTCTACAACCTGTTTCTCCTGAATAATAATTATTTGAATCAGCAAAACCACTTCAGCACTACAATGAGCAGCAAGGTATAAGTATTGGATTGATCAATGGTTGAACATTCTTGGAAAAAAAAAATTGCCCAAACAAATCATTAGAAATAAAAGCTAAAGAGAATAAGATTGTCAGTTACACCATAAAGAAAATATATGCACCAAATAGATACTGAATCTGTCTAAATATTCCACCACTAGGTATTAAAGAGAAAAGATGGTACTGCCTAGTGATCCTCCAAGATACTGATTGACATATTTAACTAGAGTTGCCGTATTCATCAATAAATAATTTCCCCTCGCTCTCAGATTATCCTAAATTCTTTCATTCACCAGAGATATATGCAACTTCATTTTAAGAGCTTGGTTGAAATTTTCATAATCTCAAGAGGAAAACACTGTTGATCAACCTTTTGAACATAACTTACAATATTTGATACATTACATGATAGAAATTGATATAACATCCAATGCATTGCATAATCATGATCATTTAGGAATGTAAGTACCAATGCAACATAATGACTTTTATTTTTTGATAGGCCAAAAAATCTCGAGAACTTGAGTTAAAACCATTGCCCCACAGAACCATACAATCTTTTGAGAAGCAAGAAATTTGTGACATTTCATAAGGTAGGTGGCTTTGAGAATCAAACTCTAAATCATTTGGGAGCCCCCACAAACCTCACTACTCGACTAATTCTCTAGGGCTTGTGCAACATATCAATTTGACACGCTAATTAATCAAACCCTAAATCCTATATACAGATTATAGCCTATTTTTTATTGGAAAGAGGTGTAATGAGTACAATCAGTGGAAAACAATTTAGTGAAATATATACCAATAAGAAAGAATATCCTTATCATAATTAACAATAAATATTAATTTAATATGATAGAACCTGATTTTCTGCAAAAGCTTCCACAAACTCAGCTTTCATTTTGAATGTAGGAAGCTTTTCTCCAAAAGACTGCATAACCTTCACATCATTACTTGCCTGCAAGTAAGCAACAAATAACACAGGTAACATTCTAATATTCTCTGCCTTTTTAATATACAACAATCTGAGCTTATATAGGAGGAAGATAGTAACAAAAAACCATGTCAAGGGAAGGCCAAACTAGCATATGTACCTTCAATTTCTCCTGCCTCTCCTTAAGTTCAACACTAAGTCTCTCTTTTGCAGGATCGGTCTCCAAAGTGGAAATGGTATTAGCTACTTTTACAATGAGCAATGCTTGGTTGGCTCCCTGATTAGATGCCACACAAAAATCATTAACATATACGTTCCCCTGAGAGCTATTCAGAAGGTTTCCAACTCTCCTCTTAGTTTCTTTGGACATTTGAATCTGCACAAAAGCTGAAAAATATACATGTGATTATAATCAGCAGCCTATGATGATATTGACCATATATTTTGCATCTAGCATCCCTCTTTCTGTGTGGATCCATGACGTTCATCATGATCTGCTTGATACATTGGCAGTGGAACTTTGCTAACTACAAGGGCCCTCTCCTTATTATATGCATGGCTTTCTTTCCACAAGTACAACATCATGAAAAGAAATTGTCAAACAAAGCTTCATGATAGATTGATTGTAAATAAAGATCTTATTTATGGAAATCAAGTCTTTTACATTTATAACAATTACAGTAGACATTGAGGAGTCTAAATCACAATATTCTCTCAACAAATTCAGATAAAACATGAATTTCTTTTCTTTTTTTTAAATAAAAAGATTGTATTAATAGAAAAGGCGTACAAGATGTCCACTAACCGCAAAAAAAATCCAAGAATATACAATTAGAAAAACATCTCCAAAAAAATTTCTAGCGTGTGAGCCCACACAAAGTATATAAAATCAACCTCAGACTACATCCGAGTTTAAATGAATGAATAAAAAACAAAGTATCTTGAAATTCCTTTGATACTAAGGCCAAAAGAGAAGCTAAGAACTGAGATCTGTTCTACAAAGAATTTTATTTCTGTTTATTGATAAGAAACAATAAATTTTATCAATGATAAGAAATATTTCCTAAAACCTGCATTTTCTAAAGTTAAATATCTCCATTTTTCACCTTGACAATATAAGTAGAGTTCTTCCTTAACACTTAATGCAGTACTAATTCAAATACTACTCCTGAAATATGGCTCTATAAGCAGTTTGGGACTCCAATGAGCATGAATAAAAAGCAAAACCATTACAAACACTTACAAGTAAACACCCAATTGATAAGCCATATCAGCCAGGGTTTGCTGGTTGGCACGGCTAAAATTGCTCTTTATTGTCGTCCCTAGCTCTCCTCCTCTTTTCATTTGCTCCTTACCCCACCTTTCATTCTCATCAAGAACTTCCAACTGAATATCAATAAAGCAACAAAAATAATCAAACCTTCAATGCATTATCGCAATAAAAAAAGAAGTTACATCTAAATCTTAACCATGAATCAAAAATATAAGTAAGGCGTTACTTCATTGACATATACTTCCTAAATAAAAATCGGTTACTCTTCTTTGCTTTCATTAAAATATCAGTAATGCTGAGCCTAATTGACAACACCAAAAGAAGTTTAAACAACATACTAAAAATTTGGTAACTCGTATTTTTCAATCATTTAGCTGAGTTCATCAATCTGTGCTTATCACTTTAAACTATTATCCAAAATTTTCTCATTAACCAAACAGCAAGAACACTCATAACCCTTGCATGTTAATACTCACAACGATACATAACTATGATTTACTATCACGATACCTCAACAGCTTTCCCTCGCAAGCACGTCCCACCATCTCTACTCGCCACTGCGAGCGGACACGGAGGATCCTCCGCGACGCTGTCCGCCTTGGTAATTAGGGTTGTAGGTCATGGCAAGTGTAGGAAGGTGAAATGGAAATGCAGAGAGTGTTGTCGTTACGGGCGCGGCTACGAAGAGATGTTTGGAGCAAATGAAAGTGATGTAATTCGCGCCGGGGTAAGCGCGGCGACATCGTCATTTTTAGCATTAAAGAATATAATGTTGCATTGCATTGTATTGCATTAAATATGGACCGCACTGTCGCTCTGGTTGGGAATGCGAGTGTGCATGGGCTGCGGTGTTTATATCGTAGCGTTGCGGGTGAATTGTGAAATAAATTACGAGAGGACGAGCACAGCTGTTATTATTATTATTATTTAAATATTGTAATAAAAAAATCCTTACCTAATACCTATTTATAATTCGGTATAAATGGGTTTAAATTCTAAATATTTTAATCATGTCAAAATCACGATGTTTCAAATAGACAACTCAAATCTAATCTATTTAATAATTATATTAAAAATTAAAAATTTGATTTAGCATAATTATTTAATAATTAAATGAGTTGTAATCGAATTATTCGTTTAACATATTTTATTTTAATATTGTAAAATATTTATGGTTCATTTAGTACACATAGTATAATAAAATATAATAAAATAAAATAAATAATTTATAATATGATAGGATATGATATGATATAATAAGATTATATGAAATATTATATTGTATTTTACATATGACAAGATAAGATAAAATTATATATATAATTTTATTTTTATAATTATTAAAAACTAAATAAAAAATTTATTTATTTAAAATAAAAAATAATAAGTAAATATTTTAAAATATTAATTTAAATTATTTTTTTAACTTTAAATACTTATCTTATCTTATCATATGTTATTCAAAGAGTTGTTTATATAAATTTTTATCATTTTTTTACCAAACATATGGATCTAGGATAATTTATGTAGACCCTGTATAATTTATCTGATCCTGTGAAGTTGCTTTTAAATATTAGATTGGACTATTTTAATTAAATCACATCCTCATGCACCAAACAAGTCTTTAAGATATTATAAAACTCAAATAATGATTAATTTTATTCTAAATATATTTTAAAATATGATAACACATTTAAATTTTTTAAAATTTATAAAATAAACTAGTAATTTTCATAAACAAGTTCAAGTACTAAAAATTTTAAATTCGAGTCTAATGTGATACTCATATGAAATATAATAATCGTATCATAGTTTGTATTGATTTGATGAGCCGTGTCAAAAATTGTAACCTCTAACAAAAATAAATATTTTCTATATCAATAACTTTTTTAATAAAAAAAAAATGGTTTTTGTATAAATCAAAATGTTATAGTAGTCTAAATTTTAGATTAAATAATTTTATTCTATTTTAAAAGGTTTGTTGAATTTTTTTAATAACATAATTTTTTTTAAATGTCTATTGTTACAAAAAAAAAATTATTTAAAGATATTTAAAATAACTAAATAATTTTTTTTTAAAATCTCTATTTATAAAAATTTTACTCGTAAAAAATGCATGCCAAACAAATCTGTATACTACATAAAAAAAATTATCAATTCAACCAATTAGGATCAACTCATTGCTAATATATACATTGAAGTCATGTTTTGACATATGACACAGAGTTATATATGATTGTATATAATTAAAATTAAATAAAATAAATCAATCTTACAACTTATCCGGCATAAATGAATCCTAAAAGTAGTAAATTCGAAGTTACAATTTATAATATTTACTAAATTACTATGCATTGATTAATAAAAATAATAACTCATGAATTGATAAATAGAATGGATCAAATTGATAATTCTTTTGAATTGAATTCCTGAACCTTAAATACTTGTAAATGATATCAGTACTTTGTAAACTACTAATATACATCTTATCTATTTTATATATATATATTTTTTTATGTAAAATTTGAAATATAAAATAAAAAATAAAAAAATTAACGAAAAATTTTAACCAATCATCATAAAATAAATTAAATATAAAATGTAAAAATTAAAATAATTAATATCAAATTTAAAATATATAATAAAAAATTTTAAACGATTAATATAAAAATTAAAAAATTTAAATAAAATATAAATAAGACGTATTATAGACAATCCCGATACTTTAACTGTAAATCCTACTAAACATAATAATTATGAAACCATAAATTCTACTTAACATAATAATACTGAAGGCTAAATCCTAAAAGATTAGAATACAATGAACTCGGTGTTGCAGATGCCAATGATTTGGAAAAGGTTTCCTTCAAAAATTAATGGGTTAATAGATTCACCACACTCGGTTCCAAATTCAAACAAATGCTGTCATAATCTCAGAGCGATTCTCAAACAAACTCTAGCGGGTCAATCCACAATTTAACGGGCTTTAAACCCAAGGATCCGAGCAAATAAGCCAGTGAAATTTCCCGCTTCATTACCGGACCATTAATTACGAAACGGGTCGCTGAACTTTTCATTTTAGCACGACGGGAAAATTCCCAAAATAACAAAATTTTAAATCTCTTTCCATAACAACCCTAAATCATTTTTACTAAATGTATTAATTTTATAAAATTAAGATAATTTTACCTTCATCACTTAATTTAAAATATATTACAATATTTATGCTACAGTAAAACATACTGTAATAATTAAATTTAGATAATTTTATCTTTATCACTTAATTTAAAATACACTACAATATTTATGCTACAATAAAACATGTTATAATAATTGTATTATTGTACGTGCGTGTTATCCGCATTAGCGTGACAGTGAGTTTGTGTTATTCACATTAGAACTACAGTTTACATTATAATACACACTATATTCTATATTTTTTAATATTTTTATTTGTAATTTTATAAAATTTACAATTTTTTTAATTTTTAATTTCTTTATTTTTTTTAATTTATAATTTTATATAAATTTTATTACAAATAAATTTAATTTCATCACTTATTATTAATGATGTATATTTAAAAAAATAGTTAATAAATAATATATTAACATGATATATTTAAAGTAAAGTAAATAAAATAGAAATAAAATGGTATTGTATATTTAAAATAAATAAAATAAAAAATAAATAGTATTGTATATTTAAAATTTAAAATTGTATGTAAATTTCATTATAGTAAATTTTATAATAAATAAATTTAATTTTACAACTTATTATTTATTATGTATATTTAAAAAAAATATTTAATAAATAAAATATTAATACAGTATATTTAAAGTAAAATAAATAAAATATAAATAAAATAGTATTGTATATTTAAACTAAATAAAATAACAAAGTTTTAGCATGATGAGAAAATTCGCAAAATAACAAAATTTTAGATCTCTTTCCATATGAACCCTATATCGTTTTTACTAAAAGTGCACAAAATTTAGATAATTTTATTCTTGTTCCTTAATTTAAAATGTATTATAGTAAATACGCTATAATACTTATGCTATAGTATTTGCGCTACAATACATTTGTGTTATTTACATTAGTGTTATAGTGTGTTCGTGTAATCCGTATTAGTACGCTCTTGTCATTCACACTAGCACTATAATACATTTTTGTCATTCACACTAGTACTATAGTTACTCGCGTGATTCACACTAATGTTACAGGACTGTGTTACAATATATATTATATATATTTTTAATATTTTTTTATTAATAATTTTATAATTTTTTATTTTATAATTTTTTAAAATTTAAAATTTTATATAAATTTTATTATAAATAAATATAATTTTATTATTTATTATGTATATTTTAAAAAAATAGTTAATAAATAATATATTAATACAATATTATAAAAAATTAATTATTGAAAGAAAGATTGATTGTAAATATAAAAAATTGCAAAATATGATTATTTTCAAAATTTTCGCCAGCATAAACTCAAAACATCTTACATTCATACCACGCGCTCTGTTTCTCTGTTTAATCCTCCATTGACACCGAAGAGAGAGATCCGATCGGCCAAATCTCGTACAATCAAAAAGTTATCAGGAAAAATATGGTGGATCCGGCCACCACGCCTCTTGGCAAAATGCTACTAGACGAGATCACTCCTGTCGTCATGGTCCTCCGTACGCCTCTCGTCGAAGAATCTTGCTTCAAAAACGGACTTTCCTTGGTCCAGATGCTCTCTCCCTTCTGCAACTTCAACAACATCGACGGTCTGTTTTGTTTCTTCTTTTATCTCTGTGGATATGCGTATCGTATGTTAATTGAGTGGAATGTGAAGTGTTTGGATCTTTGAATTTATTGGTGCAGTGCCTGTACGGACAGCGAGTGATCAGCCTTACAGGTTGCATAAGTTCAAGTTACGCTTGTTTTACGAGTCAGATATTCGGCGGCCAAATTTGGAGGTATTGTTGTTTTGTTTGTTTATGCTTCATTTGTTAGTTGAGAAAATGTAAACAGAATGGTTTCATCGTTTGAGAAAATTTTAGCATTTTTAGTTTGTAGGTAAGGGATGTAAAAAAATGGAGCTGAAAATTGAATTACGTGATAGGAAATGCAGGAAGAAAGGGATCATTAGGATATACTCGAAGCAGCTTTCTAGTGAAAAACCTGTCTTATATAGCTCATTAGTGTAGTTTATAAACACTTCGTGTGCCCCACTTTTTGTATTTTGATTTGGTATGAAATAAGCGATTAATGGAGGAATTTGGTCTGTTTTGCTTTAGGTGCGCATTGAACTCATTAAATTTAGTGCCATGTGGATGTTGAATTTCGTGTGAATGGAATTTTATTTTATCATCCGCATCGGTAGTGTTTTTTATTTGGATTCTGCTTTCCTTGGGTCAACTAGGTAGCGAAGGAACAGCTGAAGCAGGTAATTACCCAAGCTGGGGAGAAAGATCTTTCAGAATTATGTTCAGACCCACCTCAAATTAGTAATGTAGTTGGTCGTGAGTAATATTCTTATCATTTCTTTCCCTAATTAAATTTAAATTTATTCAGGGAAGTTTAACTTTGTAATCAATTTGGTGACTTCTTCCTGCAGGCTCTGAATCTGAAATTCTTCCATCATGGTTTCAATTTTTTAATAAAGAGCTAATGCGTACAGTATCTTTTTCAGACCATGAAGCTTTTGATCATCCCGTGGCTTGTAAGCATTTGAAATTTTTTATGAAGTTCTGTTCTTTTTCTTGTATCCTACAATTATGCTCAACAGATGTGGTCCATTTTTCACCTGGGATGTCAGTTCTTCAAAGTGTTAATTTTTTATTCTTTTCAAAGTATTCTTTGGACTGAATCTTAAATATTGTTATTCAAATGCTGTGCAGGTCTTTTAGTTGTTTCTTCAAAGGATGAGCAGCCTATCAACAGATTTGTGGATCTTTTCAACTCTAACAAGTTACCCTCTCTTCTTAATGATGGTGCAATGGACCCAAAGATTTTGAAGCATTATTTATTGGTGCATGATAATCAAGATGGATCTTCAGAGAAGTATAGTGGTCTTTCCCAGCATTATTCAGTTGTTCTGCATGTATAAAAATTTTTATATTCTGAACTTGAATTTGCTTATTAGTTTTCAAAGTTTCAATCTTTCTCTTTACCTATTCCATCCCATAGGTATATATTCACCTGTTGCCAACACTACACAATTTAAGTTTGAGCCATTTTCCTTGTTGAGAATAACTAGTGTGATTCATTGTCACAATTTTTTGAATTTCATTTCTATGCTTCCAGGGCAGCTAAAATCTTAACAGAAATGAGAATTACATTTGGCCCAAATGACTGTCAATTACTTTGTATTAATTCTTCTGAAGACGGCCAGATAGAACATCGGGTTAACCCTTGGGCCCCTTATGTAAGTTACTCTTGTAAGGACTATGATCTTTTCTTTTTTTTCTTTCCTTTTTTCCTTTGCATGTTTTTGATTTTATGTAATTGGTAAGGTATGTTTGAGTTAGGAATGCAGTGAGGTTAAAGCAATAGTTTCATGTTTTTCCGTGACAGATATCTGACGCTTCACCTAGCCAGCATCTTGGTTCTTTCCTTAACAATGAGGATTTTAATGAGGTAATTTTTTTTTTTACTTTATTTATGTGGTGTTCTTGAATAATTTTCAAGAATAATGATTTGAATTTTTCCCATGGTGGAGATTTTTTACCAAGATGTTCACTTTTTACTAACTGGAAACAGATAAAAGATGTCATGCAAGAATTATCATCTAAACAAATAATTCCTTACATGGAGCAAAAGATACGCGTGCTCAATCAACAGGTAGTTGCCTCCAACATTTTAATTTTTGGGTTCTTATGCGGGGAGAGTCTTGTACATAATACTTTTCTCATCCTTTTCCATTTCTGTCTTTGTTACTTCATGCCAAATTCTGTTGTACTAGGTTTCTGCTATGAGGAAAGGTTTTCGAAACCAAATTAAAAACTTATGGTGGAGAAAAGGGAAAGAAGAGACATCAGATTCCCCCAGTGGTCCTGTGTAGGTTTAAGAGACATGTTTACATGTTATATTGTGCTGCTTGTTTCCTTCCTTTGTGGTCATCTAATTTAGTTTTATTATTCACTGTTGAAGGTATACATTCAGCTCAATTGAATCTCAGATTAGAATTTTGGGTGACTATGCCTTCATGTTACGAGATTATGAACTTGCATTGTCGAACTATCGCCTAATTTCTACAGATTACAAGCTTGATAAAGCCTGGAAACGTTATGCTGGTGTGAAGGTAGCTTCTGTCTTTGTCATTAAGATTGTTCTCTTTTGGTGGTCCTGTTAGCCTTTTTCCGGAGTAAAGATGAAAAAGAAAAGCTAAGTCATCAAATTTGTTTTTGCTTAGAAACAAAAGAAGAAAGCTTAGATGTCAAAATTGTAAATGAGTTTGTGGAAGCTATATTGTTTTACCTGTTTTGGTGTTATTTATATGTTGGATTTCAATTTGGTGGGGCGCATTGGAATGCTTAGATGGCTCGTGCCGTTTCTATATGAAATTATTATTTTCTCAATTTGCCAATCTGTCCATAGTTCCTTTATTTGCCCTGTTTTGATGATTGTGAGTATTAATTTACACTTTGAATAATTTTCTTTTGGAATATTCATAGTTTGTTTCACATTTTCTTGCAGGAAATGATGGGGCTTGCATACTTCATGTTGGATCAATCAAGAAAGGATGGAGAGTATTGCATGGAAAATGCATTTAGTACATATTTAGTATGTATCTTTCTCTCTCTCTCTTTAAGAGGCTGCTTATATCTGGTCTGCATATCATTGGTCTGGCCAATCTTTTGTAAATTAAGTGGTTAGTGACAATTAACTGTCAGAGTCATATTTGCTGACATTAATTTAACATTTATGCAGAATATTGGATCATCTGGTCAGCAAAATGCCACACGGTGTGGTCTTTGGTGGGTAGAGATGTTAAAGGCAAGACATCAGTATAAAGAGGCTGCTGGTGTTTACTTCCGCATTTGTGGTGAGGTAATGCCCCATTCCCTTATATAATAACTGTGGCTATGTTTATATCATTTGCACCTTACAAATTTTCTTTTGTTAGGAACCTTTGCATTCAGCTGTTATGCTTGAGCAAGCATCTTATTGTTATTTGTTGTCAAAGCCACCAATGTTACACAAGTATGGATTTCATCTTGTTCTTTCTGGAGATCATTACAAAAAATGTGATCAGGTACATTCATTAATTTCTCAAAAACATACTAAAAATGTTTAGATGCATTTTTGAAAAACTTTCCTGAAATGTCCTCTCCAGATTAAACATGCAATTCGTACATATAAAAGTGCTGTTTCAGTTTATCAAGGAACTACATGGAGCCACATCAAAGATCATGTTCATTTCCATATTGGACAGTAAGTTATGGATTCTGTGGATGTGGATTTTGCATTAATGACAATTGTGGGATTTGCAAATAAGGGAAGATTTATAGCTGAGCTCATTTGACATAGGTGGTATGCTTTTCTTGAGATGCATGATGTTGCCGTTGCACACATGTTAGAAGTCTTGTCCTGTAGTCATCAGTCCAAGACAACACAAGAGCTATTCCTGAGGGACTTCCTTCAAATTGTTCAGGTGATTATTATTTGTACTTCCGTCCTTTATGCTTGACAGTTATTATCTGTCAAGTTGAAAGGCAAGGTTCTTAAGCTCAGTTAACGTCTATGTTCAATCTGCCTGGTTCCTTTGGGTTTGTCAAGAATCCAATACATCTATGTTTTCAATGTTTCTATACTATACTAAAAATTTTAGTATGCTCAGAGGTATTGGTATATATATATATATATTTATTTATTTTACCTTAATTTGAATACCAACTGCAACCATGGGTTTTTGACCTATGTTGTACAATGATGCCCATCTTCTGCCATGGTTGTAGTTCCTTCATCCAATATATTTATGTTTCCATTTGAATTCTTCTGTTTATTGAAATGCTTGCAATGTGAAATGCATAATAAAATCAATAAGTTTTCTGGTCAAAGTGATTGACTTATTTCATCTAAATTTTCACTCTTTCACTCCTATATTGTTACAACTAAGGATCTACTTTGAGGGCTGGTTCACCAGAACCAGATGCCCCATTAAGTTGTAGACTATTGAGAATAGGTTCTAAATGTCCAAGGTTGAAATTTTTTAAAATTCTTCATCAACACAAATAAAGTGCCCAAATTCTGTACAATGTATTCTTTTTAATTTCAATTCCTTTATTTTTATCTAATAGATTATTTTAGCACTTTGTGGCTTTCATTGCAAGGATATTCTTAACTCTTGAGTCACTTTCTCCTTGATTCTTACCGTCTTCATTTTTTGGATAATGTAGAAAACTGGGAAAACATTTGAGGTATTGAAACTTCAGTTGCCTGTTATCGACATTTCATCGCTTAAGGTCATATTTGAAGATCATCGAACTTATGCCTCACCTGCAGCTGTAAGTTAAATTATTCTTTGCTTTTGGTTTCATTACTTGTTGCTTTATCTGTTTCAATAATATAGCTTGTCCTAGTGAGTTTGAGAGATGTTAATTTTTGCCAATGGTTCTTTGGATTTCTCTTATTTTGTTTTGATAATGCCATTTCATTGGTCGCTGTATAGTATAGAACTACCAAACAGCATGAAGTATTGCAAGTTACAGGTTTGACTGATGGTCACTCGTATGATTGATGATTGCAAGTGTTGGGAAGTGTTTTTTGTCATAGAATTGATCGATGATGGCAAGGTGGCGGGAAAGGGATAAAACATTATACTTGATGTTCTTTTGAATGAATCAGAAGTGATGAACGTGTCTATACACTTTTTGCTCAACTGGCTTGTATTGTTTTATAGGTCTTCAGTTAAGAATAGCTAACGCAAAGTGATTTGTGTTCTATTCTTAAGTAGAGTTTTAACTACTGTGAGCATTACAAAATATACAAACAGCCATGAGCCAATGGTTAGTGAAGTGTATTGTTTTCTAGATTCTGTTTGGTATAAGATTACTTATGTCTATGATTGGTCTAGCAATGTTGATATTAATCCTTTCATATGTTGACAGGATGGAGTTCTTATTGGTTTGAATGATAATATTGAGTTGATGTTTGTTGCTTTCAAAACATTTCAGGCTAGTGTTAAAGAAAGTTTGTGGAGTTCATTAGAAGAGGATGTGATTCCATCATTGGCTACTGCCAGGAGTAATTGGCTGGAAGTACAATCAAATCTTCTCTCAAAAAAATACAACAAATCAAACATTTGTGTGGCAGGAGGTATGAAGGTGATGGTATTAAAATAGTCGCATAGTTCATCCATGTTTTTTCCCTTCCATTTTCTGCTTTATAAATATCTTCAAGTAGGAGTTTCTGGACTGATCCATAATTATCACTGTTTCATCATCAGAAAAAGAATTATATATTTTGTTGCTTGATGCTTTTGGCTGTAGTTTCTGAACAAAGCAGGACTGCTCAAATTTTGAAATACAATGACTTTTGTGGTCACCAGTGATGAAACAGTTGTCCAACTTTTTATATGGCCTTTCATTTAGTCTGCCTGCCATAGTATCCTACATTTTGTTCTGTTACAGGTTCACCTCCTGGGTTTAATGACATTTTTTGTTGCTAGACTCTTCGTAAATTTATGGCTTTCTTCTTTCTCCAAATGATGCTCCTTTCTTTTCTTGACTTGAGTGACACATGTCTTGCTGTGAGTAATGAACATGAACATGGCTTTCTTTATTCATAACACACGGAGTCATATGATAATGTTTTTTAAATTCTATGTGTGCCAAGGGCATAATACTCGGATTATTACTCAGAATCTGGAGAAGGTAAGATTATAATAACTATTGATCATGCTACATTTTGTGATTAAATTCGTTACTAAATCTAAATATGACAAAACGTTAGGCCATCTAGAAACTAGAAATTTGTCTATTGTGAAGTGTAAATATTGATATTCTGCCTAGTGCTTAGGGAGTGTAAGATTTCTTGAAAGTTCTGTTTTTGGAATTCCATTTGTCAGGTAAGTACATTTAAAAAAAATGCAAGTAGAAGGGAAAATCATTTAATGTGGTGAATGGGGAAGCATATATGATGCATGCAGCTAGAAACTGTGGAAATCAATTATTGTTGCTACCTGTCTTAAATGGTTATAATGGTGCTTTGAGTTGTTGAACTACGAAATGATAATATAACTCAACATGATAGTCATGAATGCTGCTTTAGCAATCCATATTCTATTTAGGTTTTCAATAGCTGTCCTATCACAGTGTTAAAAGGCATGGGGGTTTTGCATTCAAGTTTTACCGTCAATGATGATGTCTAAGTTCTTAGCTGGCAATGTTGGAAGCTTTCTAGGTTACTGTTAGTATTGAAACGTTTATTCATTCTTATAACTTTTTGACATTTTTCTCTGTATCATTTGCAGAACCAGTAAAAGTGGATATTGAATTTAAGAACCCTTTGCAAATCCCTATTTCCATCTCAAAGATTACTTTGATATGTGAGCTCTCTGAAAGATCTGATGAAATGAAATCTGGTAAATTGCTTTCAATTTCTCTTGTTTCTATTTTCTATTTAAATTTTAGTAATTTTGTTGAAATTGAGCAATCTATATCTTGATAATGAGGCAGATGCTAATAGATCAACCACTGAGCTTCAGAATGATAAGGATTCAAAAATGTTGGTCACCACTGGGTAAGTGTGATGTTTTTGTAGTTTCTTTTTCCTAATTGATTTCCAGGTCAGCTTTTCTATAGTGTTGCCCACACTTCTCTTTTCATTATGTTTGTTACTGCCAATGTAACTGATTTTGCTTGACTATTGCAGGGAGATAAGCTCTGGCACTGCTTCATTTACTTTGTCAGAAGTTGACATTTTGCTAGGAGGTGGTGAAAAAATTTTGGTAGGTGTCTCATTAGATCAGTTGAATAAATTTGGAAAGATCTATTGTCTTTGGATTTGCTGCTTGTTATTAATATGCTTGACTTTTCCCTAAATTCCTGTGCAATTTAGTGATGTAGTTAGCGTGCATATTATCCAATTCGATAAGATTATGCTGATGGATGTGAGCTTAAGTATAGCTAATTGAATGTTTTTGCATAGATGCTTTTTTAGTTTCCACACCAACACCTTGGTTATCTATGTGAAAATGGTTTTCCTTAATATGTAAGAGATACAATGTATGTACTATATATACCCATGTGGCTGTATTGAGAACCATAATTACTTTTCTTGATACCATGTTTTGTCTTCTTTGAATATATATGTTAATATGTTTCTAATAATTGTTCAGTAGTTTTCATACCTCATATAACTCCAAAAGTTGTCAACTGGCCTTATTTTTCAGGTACAACTTACAGTCACTCCCAAGGTTGAAGGCATTTTAAAAATTGTTGGTGTTAGATGGAAATTATCAGGTTCTGTAGTTGGTTTATATAACTTTGAGCCTAATCTTGTGAAGAAGAAAATTGCGAAGGGAAGAAAGAAAAACAAATCTTCTCCTAGCAACAATCTAAAGTTTATAGTTATTAAGGTATATACTCCAGTTACGCCCTCTCTTACTTTTTCTGAAATTTGCTATGTAGAGTAAGGGCAGCTAAGGTTTAGTTGTTCTTAACCTATTTTTCTCATTTTTAGAATCTGCCCAAGCTTGAAGGCTTCATTCATAATCTACCTGAAAGAGCGTATGCAGGAGATTTACGGCATCTTGTTTTGGAGTTGAGGAACCAATCAGAATTTTCTGTGAAGGTACATTTTTGGCCATCTTAGTGTTTTACACATACTTAACAGGGGTTGCTACTTTGTATCTATTGCTGATCAGGATCCCTCAACTCCAAACAAGGATCTATCTTGATTTTAAAAATTACTGTCAACTTTACTGCCATTCCCAACATAAACATTGAAAAAACCTACTTAACAGTAATTAATTTTCTGGGATGTCATCTTTGGCTGATATATTTCATTGTTTCTTTCTTATCTGAGTAACATGATTCCTTGATGGTCAATACAGGTTGACCTTGTTATGACTCTGTTAGGGTTTGCTGCTATTTAAAAACTAGTTCTGTTAATGCATGTATTGGATGACAAAACCTTATTGTCTCAGGCAGGGTCTATTTTTTGCTATCTATGTGCGACTATGGATGCTTTGATATATATATATTTATAAAGTTTTTGACGCGGGTTAAGATTTATTATCAGAATCTGAAGATGAAGATCAGTCAACCAAGATTCCTTAGTGTTGGGAGTCGAGATGATCTGAAGAAGGAATATCCAGCTTGCTTACAGAAAAAGACAAATACTGAACAAAGTGGAGCTGACGGTAACTTCAGTAAAATGCCTCAAGATGTGTTTTCATTTCCAGAGGTCAGCGTGATTGTTTCACTTGTGCGGTTTCTGACGGTTCTTGTCAAATTGGTATTAGTCCATTTTTTGATTTATGCTTTCTGTTCAGGACACATCAGTACAAAGCAAAACACCTTTATTGTGGCCTCTGTGGCTTCGGGCTGCTGTTGCTGGAAATATTTCCTTGTACATAACAATATATTATGAGATGGGGGATGTATCAAGTATCATAAAATACCGAATGCTACGCATGCATTATAACTTGCAGGTTTGTGCTTGAATATGGGAGATATGGTTTCTTGTCTTGTTTGTTTTCCTTGCTTTGTACTTTTTGTTGCTCGGGTGGTAGCTTATATGGGGAAGAATTTCTCTGACTGACAATTATTTAGTGTTGGTCAATATTTTCTAGTAGGACATAAATAGACAACTGCAATTTTTAGTTTTTCTTTGTTCTCTATCATTAGGTTATATCAAAGATTATTCTTTTTCTTTTCTTAGTCTTCTACATATTGCAGATTCTTGCACTGATGATTTTTTGTAATCCTATGTTAATCAAACCTTTTCTCCTTAAAGGAGTACCTACCACCTTAATGTTTATTTATCATCGGCCTTTTTCTTTAACAGGTTTTACCATCATTGAATGTCTCATTCCAAATTAGTCCATGCCCATCAAGATTGCAGCAGTACCTTGTGCGCATGGATGTCGAAAACCAGACCAGTTCAGAAAATTTCCAGATTCATCAGATATCATCTGTTGGGCACCAGTGGGAAATCTCGTTGCTTCAACCTTTTGATGCCATATTTCCTTCTCAATCTTTATTTGCTGGTCAAGCACTGTCGTGTTTCTTTATGCTTAAGGTTGGTATTTTCCTATATCTGCTTAGTAAACATGGTAAAGCATTTTGTTGTCCTCATCCAAAATTTTAAGGTGTTTTGATATGGTTAATTTGAATTGGGGTTGGGTTATCTATTTGGCGTACCCTACCACAACTTGAGCTAATCTGTGGTATTTCAGTGATATTCTTTTTTGGTTAGGAAACAGAAGATATATTAAGCGTAAAAATTAAGTACAGTGATATTCATGTAAATGTATACTATTAGAATTGTCGTATTCTTCATTTTGACAAGAGTTAAGCCTGGAGGAAGGGATAGCTTATGCATTCTTTTTACAAGTGTCTCAATTCTCTTTTGAAACTCTTATCATTAAATTTTGGAATGCATATATGCAGACAACTAAGCCAACCCAGGCCTAACCTACGCTGAATGCTCGGGGGATTAAGGCTGGGTTGATCTTGCAGTCAATCAGGTGTGGTCTGGATGTGTAATACTTCAAGCAAACGTAGTTTGATCTATAATTTGGCCCAACCTGCTTGAGCCAACCTTATATTACGTGATCATTTTTGATCCAGACCTGTGACTTTTAGTTTTGCCTTTTTAGTATGTTCAATGTTTTGCATCATTGTCAGCACATTGTTGTGCAAGTATTAGTTTCCTGGAGGCATACTTAGATCTGAATTTGTCTTCTCTCGTGTAATACATTCTATAATATTGAATCTTCTCTCTTCTAATACTTGTATTGTTTATCTTTTTCAATTTCTTCAATTCTCTTATCAATGTTTTGTAATTAATTCTCTGGCTTCAGAATTGTGGGAAATCATTGATTTCTTCCGATAAAAGCTCATCTCCTTCCCCTCTCATTGGTAGCGATGTAAGTCTTCAGGGTGGTGCTGACATGCTTTTTGATATATCTGGCTCACCGTTGGCTGATTTCCACTATCGTGAAGGGTTACAACATGGAGTGTCACAGGTTCGTAATTTTTTTGATACATACTGTGTACTAATCCACTATATTTATTAAATATAATTTTCTTCAAGTTACAAGTGATTGATGCGTGTACCATCGAAATTGTAGCCCAATTTGAAGTTAACCATAAATAAAGAACGATCAAGATAACCATATGTAATACAGGACAATAATTATTAGCATATACTTATTTTCTATTGTTTCTCCTTGTGAAAATTGTTATGAAATACTAATTTTTTTATCGGCTTCTTTGATATTTGAAGAGATCCATTCATTTATTTATATATATAATCTAATATTGATATAATTCTTTTCCCACCAATTAAAAACTGAGGAAAGATCAAATTGCTACCACATTATTCATCATTTTCCTTATTTTGGACATGCAATTTATTAAATATAACATGTAAATGAAAATAGTTTACGTGCAATGCAAGAGCTCTTCAGCTTCTTGGAAGAAGTACATGTTTAGTTTTTAATTCTTGGCGTTGTCATTGTTGTCTTATTGATTAAATGAGCTTTTTGTTTCTTCATGGATCAGGATGACCCAAATACGGTAGACTTCATATTCATTTCTCGGCCAGCAAAGAGTGATATTGTTTCTGGGATTTCTGATCCACAACAACTATTTTCTCATCATGCGTGTCATTGCAGGCAAGTCTAATATAAAAATCGATTTTGACTCTGAATCTGAAGCCAATGCCAATTTTCGTTTTCTTAATCTTGTTCTCTCTTTCCTTTTTCCTTTTTCTTGTAGTACGTTGAGCACAATTCCAATAACGTGGCTAGTGGATGGACCTTGGACCATGCATCATAACTTTGATGCTTCTTACTGCAATGTAAATTTGAAGATGAGCATTTACAATTCTTCAAATGCAGTCGCATTTGTGCGTGTTAACACCTCTGATTCCCCCAGTAGTAGTGGTCAATCAAGTGAAGCGACTGTACTTCAATCTAACGTTTCTTCTGGAAACCAAGCCGGGTGGCATGAAATTCCCGTGTTGACTGATGTCAAAGTTACATCTCAGGTTCCTGTAAACCAAGTTAGAAAGTTGCCATCCCTTGAAAGCGTCTCCTCATTCATTTGGTCTGGGTTAAGTGCTACCAGTGTCCGTCTTGAGCCTATGTCAACAGCTGAAATTCCCATGAAAATTTGCGTATTTTCTCCCGGCACATATGATATATCAACCTATGCTTTGAATTGGAAGCTTTTGCAGGATAATAGTCAAGGAAATGAAGGAGAAACAAGACAAACTTCAGGGACTTGCCACGGATATCCGTATTATCTGACTGTCCTACAATCTACTTAAACTTCCAAGATTCCTTTCTCTGCTCCCTGCAACGCCATCTGAGATATAGTAAATTTTGTAACTTTAATTTGTAAATTATTGTGTTTCAGTATATATTTTCTTTTTCTATTCACAACAAAAGTAATTGTGACAAAGCTTAGCTAATGCAGGAGACAGGATTAAATTCTTTTAGTGAAATTGAATTCACAGACAGTTAATGTAGTTGGACCTTTTTTTGAAATAGGGAATTTCGAATTCTTTTATTGGTATTGCAACAAATTACACCTGATTGATAATAAATATTATTTATTATTTATTATTTTAAATCAAATATGTTGGCTTCTGAAATCTTTCATACTCAACCAACCTTCTTGTGGACCGGGTGGCCCGGCTTCAGAACTAGTTTCCCTCCCACCATTTTTACAGAGTAGTTGAGAAAATAAGAATATATATGTGTGTGTGTATGTATATATATATATATATATATATAATGCAGTTTTAACAGTTAATTATTTATTAATCACAACTATTTACCTAATCACAACTACTAATTATTCACTAAATTATTGAAATATGACATGTTATATATACATGTTATAAATCCTTTATGTAAATTATAATTGATGTGACATTATTTTATGATCGTTGCATGATTATACTGGTAGTTTTATTAGGATTGTATCGCTTAAATAAAGTCTGAGTTGATTTAACTATATAAATTAAAATGACATAATTTATTTTTATTCATAATAAATTAATGTTTAAACTTTTTTTTTGGGTATTTTTATAGTTAAATTAAAATAGCTAAGATTTATATGATAATAACAAATAAAATAAATACACACACATATACATATATATATATATATGTAATTCAATTATTTTGTATTAGGGTTTTTGACCCATATAGTTTAAAAATACCTCATGATTACGTTTATGATCAAGCTTTCAAATCTCTTCTATTTGGAGTTAATTTCAGCGACTTTATATAAAAATACTTCTGGCTCTTGATTTTTCTCTAAAAATTATAATATTATAAAATATTACTAAAAACAATTTCTTCTTTTTCTTCGTACTAAAACATTCAGAGCATACAACTGCCAGGCAAATGTAAAAAGCTAAAGAAATCGACCTTTTAACATCGACCAAAGCAAATGAAACTGTCGATGAACAGTATGTCTAATACTTTTGAATATAGAACATGAAAACTGAATTACTATTTTCTTGATTAAGGAGTAGATAATGCATCTAGGTTTAGAAACCAGTTTAGGGTAAATGCATTGCAAAAATTATTGTTGATGATTTGTTGTGGATAGTTGCATTGGTTAATTATTGAAAAAATTTTAAACTGACGAAGACAACTGACAGTTTGGTTGCCTCCTCGATGAAAATCATTTAGGAATTTCTAGTTTTCGTCGAGGAGAAGGATGTTATATATTGTTCCTCGACAAAAATTATACATCTCTTGACGAATTTTATCTAGGGGTATTGTGTTTTTTAAAACTTCATGCCTTTGCTATATCGTTGAGGGATGTATGACTTCTTGCTGGATCTTTCGACGGAAATCATACATCCCTCGATGAATTTCGTCGAGGGATGTATGACTTCCTACTGGATCCCTCGACTGGAATCATATATCCCTCGATAAATATCGTCGAGGAATGTATGACTTCCTGCTAGATTGAATATCGTCGAAGGATGTATGACTTCCTGCTGGATCCCTCGATGGAAATCATACATCCCTCGACAAAATTCGTCGAGGGATGTATGACTTCCTGCTGGATCCCTCGACGGAAATTATACATCCCTCAATGATATTATATTCGTCGAGGGATCTTGTGTTTTTAAAAATTTCATGCCTTTGCAAATTTCATTCATCCCTCGATGTAAGAAACATGTTTCGTACTGGATCCCTCGACGACATTCATTCATTTGTAGAGGGATTCAGTACTTTACAAGTTTCTAACATCCTTTATAAACATCGAGGGATGTATGAAACTTGCCCAGTATTGAATCCCTCGACTAAATTCATACATCTCTCGATGAATGTCGTCGAGGGATCTAGTACTTTGCAAATTCATACATCCTTTATAAACATCGAGGGATGTATGAAACTTGCCCAAAGCTGGATCTCTGGATGAAATTCATACATCTCTCGATAAATTTCGTCGAGGGATCCATTACTTAACAAATTTCATACATCCTTTATAAACATCGAGGGATGTATGAAACTTGCCCAGTGCTGGATCCTTCAAGATAAACATTCATTCATTCATTTGTCGAGGGATTCAGTACTTTGCAAGTTTCTAACATCCTTTATAAACATCGAGGGATGTATGAAACTTGCCCAGTATTAGATTCCTCGACTAAATTCATACATCCCTTGATGAATGTCGTCGAGGGATCTAGTACTTTGCAAATTCATACATCCTTTATAAACATCGAGGGATGTATGAAACTTGCCCAAAGCTAGATCTCTAGACGAAATTCATACATCTCTCGATAAATTTCGTCGAGGGATCCATTACTTAACAAATTTCATACATCATTTATAAACATCGAGGGATGTATGGAACTTGCCCAGTGCTAAATCCTTCAAGATATTCATATATCCCTAGATAAATTTCGTCGAGGGATCAACAATTGATTGATGGTTTTTCACTTCATTTCAACTGTACTACTGTTATTTTGATTTTTCCTTCATAACATTATGACTTATTTGTGTTTATTTTGTAATGTGGTCAGGGATAATAATGGGCATAACCAAGAAACTAAAGACACTGGAAAAAGATGTTTTCCCCACGGTCATCACCTCTCTATCTCACATGTGGATACTTGACAGAATCAGACAGAAGCTAACGTCTGCACAGTTGAATCTTTTTGAACAAACTACGTTCAGAATTTTTTTAAGATTGTCAAAGATTGGATTCTCTGGAATGCTAGTCCATAATGTGCTGTTGAGGGAAGTGTATGCCACCAGGGCAGAAACAAATGAACAACTTTGGTTTTTGGTATCCAATTGTGTGATACGATTTTCTAAAATAGAGTTTGGATTGATAACTGGTCTCAATTTTGAAAATTACAGGACTGGATTAGACATATTTGGGAGTAAAAGCAGAACACATTGATTGCGAAACAAGTGTTTTTTTAGGTTGCAGTCCATCAAGCAAGCGCAGCTAGACAAATTTATGGATGATACAAACTTCCAAGTTATAGATGACCAGGAGGCGGTGAAGATGGTGTTAGTCTTTTTCATCGAGAGATTCTTAATGGAGAGGGACATGCGTGGGAAAGTGGACCCTTTTGTTATGCAGTTGGTGGATGACTTGAAAGCCTTCAACAATTACTATTGGGACACAATTTTTAAGGCAATGACATACAAGTACTTGTCACAAGTATTGATTGGAAGAGCAAAAAAATTTAAAGATCAGCACAGAAAGAATAAGAAACACACATGCGAGAGATACAACTTGGAAGGAATGCCCATTGCATTTCAGGTGTGTAAATTTAACTTCCGATGAGGCTGAAGATGATGATGACGATGAGGCTAAAGATGAGGATGATGACGAGGCTGAAGATGAGAATGACAATGAGAAGGAAGATAAGGATGACGATGAGGAGGAAATGATTCAATCACCCACATAACATGCACCCATCAATGAGAAGGAAGATAGTATGTCAGTAGAGGGAGATGAAGAAACTGGGGCTAGTCCACAGCTTCGGTCTGTTGGTAGAGGTTTGATACCACTGGCTGATCAGGTTCAATACATGCTATTGGCATCGTAATGGATGCAATTGCTACTCTGCATGCTGATATGGAGACTCGACTACAAAAATAAGAAAAACTGTTTAGATCGGAGTTGGGCCTTATCAGACAACAGACGATGGCAATACTGGCTCTTCTAAGCCACTTCAATAATCCTCCGACCGAGAATCCACAAGTTTGATTTTATTTGTTTTAAACTTTTTTTTATCTTGTTTATAGTGATTACTATTGTTAATACAATTAGTTGGTATTGATGAGTTTAGTATTAAATATGCTGGACAAGGTGAGGGTAGACAAAAAGGCCCAAGATAAGGCGGGGGTGAAGAAGGTGGTCCTCGACGAGGTAGGACAGAATCTAATGAGTACTGAAATCACAGACATAACATCTAATCCAGTACCAGCGCCTGTGCAAGTTGGTAAAGAGACCTTCTCACCAGATATGCGGAGTAAATACGGATGCTAGTACAAATGCGCAAAGACAATGGACAGTCCATTTGTTAATCCGGTAGACATAAAAAAGCCAAAAATTGTCGGAGCAGTGCGGACACATCAGCGCTGGAGCTATTTCAGCCGGTGGTTGAAAAATCCTCACGCATCACCCATGGAATTGTGCAAGATTAGTGCATCACAACCATAGTTTTGGACTATCTTGGGAGGCCAAAACGGTACATGGTTAGAAAATGATGTAAGTGTTGAGTATTTTAGAAATTGGTATAATATCATTGTGGATTGTACTAAATTTAATTGGATATAATGTTTTTGTAATTGGTGGCATATCAACGCCTATTTGGACTTGTTATGAATGCGACAACAAAAAGATTTAGACACGATACCCTAATGGTAGACATTGATTGACACATATGTTTATGTAAGTGGTGTGAATCAATTTTAAATATTATCATTCTATTTCATATTTAATTGATGTGCAATTCATTTACAAATTAATTTTCCTTATTAGTTGATGTATATATCGAAAATGTAAAAGAAGGTCAAAGACAATGGTGGGCAGTTGACGGCCGTGAGTTGGGGAAACAAGGTATTGAAGTACGTCATGAGCGAGATCATGCCTACTAGAGATTCTGCGGAGGGGCCTAAGACTTGGTTCGACATTGACACATTATACATGCCCGTTAACCTAAATCAGAAGCATTGGTTTCTCGCCACAATAGATTTATTGAAGCAAAAGATCAGTATATACGACTCTTACTTTGCTGCAACTTACGACAACTTCATGCTAGATCATCTCTAGTGTGTGGCTGCGCTACTACCATCGTTGTTGAGGGAGGTTGGCTTTTATTCCCACAGGCAAGAGTTGCCATATTCTTGCGCTGCATTCGAGACAGTTGATTATATGACAGGGTGCCTCAGTAGGACCCCAAAAAGGGAGATTGTAGTATGTACCTGTGTAAATTGGTAGAGTATCTGTCTATGCAGCGCAAGTTTGATTTTGAACCTGTCAATGGCATTCAATTGAAGAAGAGTATGGCGCTCAGTCTATGGGCAAACCATATTTTATAGAAATATTTTTAGAACAATATAGTATTCATTTCAATACATTCAATTCATTCAATTAGGACGATGTAAATTAGTTGTTAATTTATTTCATTCATTACATTTATTTTAGCTTATGTATATAGCAATGTGTATTTTATATACCATGTATTAAAATTTATTTTTTGATAAACAGTTATGGTATTTTAGATCAATAAAAAAATGATTCTTTAGAGAAATATAAAAAGGATTCTTATGTTTCATTTTTTATTCATAAGACATTCTATATATCCCTTGACAAAATTCATTAAGAAATGTATGTATTTCGTCGAAGGATGTATGAAATCCGCCATCGAGAGATGTATAAATTTCGTCAAGGGGCGTATGAATTCCATCGACTGTGAAGATATGGTTTGCTTCTCTAACATGTGATAATCTAGTTGGAAAAATATGGTTTGCTTCTTTTGTATGTCTTCAAATGTTTTGTCTAATTAAGCCTTCAAATGTTTATATATTCTCCTCAGGTTTTTTTATTCTTCTTAAGGGTACTTAAAATTTGAGTAATATTGATTTCAGTAGAAAATGGAATTGGTTGTTGCTGAGTATTGTGCAATTACATCTATTTAATGTTGTATGCTTACATACATCTTCTTATGAGAGTGATATAGAAGCTTCGGTTGAATTTTGTCGAGGGATGTATGAAATCCGTCAAGGAATGCATGAATTTCGTCAAGGGATGTATGAATTCCGTCAAGGGATACATTAGATTAATAAACTTTGCCAATATAAAAAAATAGAAAACAAAAATTCTGAAATAAGTAACACAACCAGGATAAAAAAATTCTCAATTAAGTAACATAACCATAATATAAAAATTATAAAAAAAAAGTAACATAACCAGGATACAAATCGGTAAGCTGCCACCTAAGTTTACTGCAACGACATTGGATTCTTACAAGTCTGACGATTATGTCTGTATTGTTTATAACGAGAACATTTACGTTTTGTCAATTCTTCTCTAGCGGATGGTCTCTTTTGTGTTCTACGACGTCCTAATTCTCAGCCTTGAATAGGTGATAAGGTAACTGAAGAACGTAGCTCATTAGGAATAATCCAGTCTGATTGATAACCAACAAGGTGAATAGGATTTTCATAGGACAAAAGAAACATATCAGTATTGCAATATTTTGAGCAAAGGGCATAATGTTGGAACCTAACATGTCTGTATGTCGCTAGCGCATGTGCACATGGGAGTTGATCTAACTAAAATTTTCTGCATGTACATGTCTTCGCGCTGAGGTCTACAATCCCGTCTCTTTTTTCGTCTTTTACCTGGAATTCATATTGATCGACAGGATAGACTAACATGTTTCTTGCCGCCTGTATCCGTTTGCTAATTTTGTTTTCAGCTCACTTCGTCAATTGTGTTTCCATAGTCAAAGCTTCATTTCTCCTTTCGTAGAACCATCTTTGTAATAAACTTTTCAAGTATTCCACTAATGATGTTATGGGAAGTATGAGTGCATGACGTAAAATTGCATTTAAACATTCTGCAATGTTGATTGTTATGATGTTATATCTTTTACTAGTAAAATGAGCTTGTGCCCATCTATGACATCCAACCTCGTCCTCTAGATATTTGGCGGCTTCGGGGCTAATGTGTTTTAACCTTAGAAATTGGTCGTTGAAATCACTAACGCGATACGCCTTCGCAGCCATAAAGTATGTCATCATAAATTTGTCGACTTCGTTTTTTTTTCATTGTCTTGAACTTTAAACGGTTGTTCCCTATAACATGATATGCATAGATTCTATGTTTTGCTTCAGGAAAGATAGATAGTATGACTTTCTCAATGTTGACACGTCTATCAAAAATGAAAACCAAGTCTTGTATTTCTCCAATTACGCTTCGTAATTTTTGCATAAACTATGCCCATGAATCAACATTTTCATTTTCCCTAATTCTAAAGCCAATGGAAAAATTTGATCGTTCCCTTCTTTGCGAGCTGCCACAAATAAGGTTCCACAAAATTTTCCTTTAAGAAATGTCTCATCAACTACTATAACCGGTCTAATTGAAGACTGGAAGTCGTTAATACAGCTTCCAAGGGCCATGAAAAAACACATAAAATGGTTATCGTCATTCTTCTGTATATAAGTGACAGTGTCGTTATTGCAACATTTAAGAACATGACAGTATAGGGGCAGTAAATTATACGAAACAGCTTGGTCACCAAAAAGCAACGTTAGTACTGTTTCTTTGGCACACCAAGCTTTTGAGTATGATACTAACACACCATATTCGCTATGAATATCAACTTATATATTTTTAAGTGTGTATATTCTACTACAACCTGCAAATTTATTTTTAATTAGTTCGCCGATAAGCTGGGAGCTTGATTGACAATGTTTGTTTGATAGTTGATCAGATATACATGCATGTGTTCATTCAATCCGTCGAACCTACCAGTAAGTATTTTCATGCATCAATGCTGCCCAAAAATGCCATTTACATTTGTCATCTTGACATTTGACTTCAAAACAATGTGATGTTGACCTATGAATTTGAAACTGAAAGTTTTGTTTCATTGCAAGCAAACTCAAATCTCTGTATAATTTATCTTTCGATTCATACAATTTTTTAACCATTATTTGACCATCATTAGTACCGGAGAAGGCATCATTTGAAAAAATAACAGGCAGAGGGATTGGATGTATGAACTACAATAGATCATAAGCTGATGAACCAACATCTTCGCATGTGAAAGAGGATGTCCGTTCATTGGGAAGTGACTGGAAATCGGTGTTGAAAGAAGATGCAACGAAAGTGTCATTAGAGTTAATTTATTACTCATTAATCTGTTTAAAATAATCATGAGTAGGATCTTCGTTATACCGAATTGGGGGGTATTGTGCATTGACAAACAAGGTAGGGATTGTATCATTGACTTGGTTACTACCGCTTGAAGAAACAAACAGATTCCCAACATTATACTGTAGTTGATAAACGAACAGGTGCATAGCTTGAACATTGGGAGAACTTGTTATTCCTACTCCTAAATCTCGACGCTTAAAAATGATAAATAGTGGTGTAAATCCTCCAAATGTTGAAACTTGACTATTCACATCAATAAAAAAAGTCACATTTGTATCATTCTTCACATCACATGGTCCCGAACGCCAAATGGATGAGGGCACGCAATGTTTGTACACAACCCTCATTTTAATATTAAATTTATCTAGATTTTTTTGACATATAGAATATAATTCATTGACAAGTTCTAGATAGTTTATATTCCATCATACTGTTATATCAAAACTGCGCCCTCTATTGTAAGTTTCGTTTCCGTCTGCTGAACTATCCCATGTTCTCCCAGATACAATCATCAAATGAACTTATTCTATCTGTGTAAAAACACTAACATGTTAGACATTCATTTTGAAAAAAATGCTTAAACACACACATATATATTTAAGAAAAATATCGAGGGAAGTATTAAAATTATCGAGATAAGAAAATAGTTGAAAGATTCGTCGATGGAAGTATGAAAATCCATCAACGAAATGCATACATTCCTCGACGAATTTCATACATCCCTCGATAAATTATACAAGTTTCATACATCCTTTAAATTCTTCGAGAGATGGGTGAACTCAACTGATAGATTCATCGATGAATTATATAAGTCTCATACATATTTTAAATTCGTTGAGGATGTGTGAACTCAATTAATAGATTCCTCGACGACATTCATACATCGCTCGACGGAATTCATACATTCCTCGACGAAATTCATACATCCCTCAACGAATTTGCAAAGTTTAATACATCATTTAAATTCATCGAAGGACATACGAATTCAACTTTGAACCTCTCGATGAAATTTATCGAGGAGTGTACTGTTCATTCTTTTCCTCAATCCAAAATTCTCAAAAAGCATCAATAATACACAATTAGCAAGTATTACGTAGAATGTATGCATAAAAAATTGTACTAAACACATTTTTAAGCTTTTTACAAGTATAAATACAGGAAACAAACTATAAAAAAATTTACTTGTTATGAAAATGTAACTTGCCGAATTTACTTCAAATAAATTCGCTTTAACAAATACTGATCAATATCGTAATGCCTCTGACTATGATCTTTTTAAATTAGTTGTTGAAATTTTTGTGTGATCTTTTTAATTTGCTTTAACAGAAATAAAGAGAATGAAACCAAATTTGAATTTTTAAGGGTTTTTACTTTAATGAGATATACAAACAAGAGTCAAGGGTATTTTTGTTTAAAATTACTGAAATTAACCTCAAATAAAAGAGATTTGAGAGTGTGGTCTAAACGTAAACGAGAAGTGTTTTTGAACTATACGAATCAAAAATCCTTTATATTAAATGTTAAATAAAATAATTATTACTTAAAATTATGTACAAAAACATATAATTTGTGTTTAATTAAAAAAATAAACAATCCTTAAACTTTCAATAATTTAAAAATAAAAAAGAGTAAAGAATTATAATTATAATTTAAGGAAACTTGTAAGTCTCTTATTATTGAAGTCTAGTAGGAAACCGCCGCTAAGAGAGGTAACTTTACTCCGAATCAATACGACCAAGCCTTATACTCGTAAGCCTTTTCTAATTTCCCAAACGACGCGTTTTCCCAACAATATAACCGAAGACAGAAATAAGAAAAAACCAACAGCCGTTCCAATTTGAACCCGCCGTACTCGGCAAAGAGGAGAAACCCACTCACCTTCTTCCATATTTCGTCTTTTCTGTTTTCCCAAGAAAATTCCAATCCCGTCTTCAGCTAATAGCATTTTGATCCTTATTTATTTATTTATAAAAATATAATTTATCTATTTGTAACAAATAAGTCTTTATTGCTTATTTAATAACAAAATTACCATTACAATTTGAATTGTAGATTAGAGGTGATAATCCAACTGAATCAAACTAAAGTTGACACTGCAATGCATGTCTAAGGCGGACACAAAAAATAATAAATTGACATAATAAAAGGACTCGTATAAATTCAGACAAAAAATAATAATTTAGTACGATGAAAAATTTTTATATTTAAGTTGATATAAAAATATAAATAAATAAATAAATAAATATTAAATAAATAATATGATTTAATTTTTAATACGATTAAGTTTAAATTTAAATTTATTTTTATATAATATGATAATATAACATAAATAACAAAATAATATGAAAAAACTTTGTCCTTATTTGAGAAAACATAAAAATAATGCACGCCCAGATGTAATTATTCCATCCCACTTTAGGAGGCCATGTCCACGTCGTCCCCTTCCCATCTTGCCTTCGCATTCAGTGTCTCTACTTTCTCTCTCCTTTCCCTCCATTCAAGTCGAACTGGGTTGCCCCATTTGACCTTTCCTCGCCTTCCCCTTGAGCAGCCATCAACAAATCAACCCACTAAATTCAAAACCCTCCTCGTCCCTGTTACTACTAATACTCTTCTCTCTTATCATTTCTGCTTAGAACATCAAAACAGTCCTGTTTTCATTCATTTCTGTGGCGGAAGAGGTTAACTAAATTATTAATTATAAAATTGTATTATCAAGATGAATAATCTGTTCTCCGGCTCTTTCACCCGGTTCCATAGCGAACAAGCTTCTCCGGATCACCGCAACCACTCGATCCAAATGACCGAACCGCCGGCGTCCACCGGCGGTGTCAACCTCGATAAGTTCTTCGACGACGTCGAAACTGTTAAAGATGAGCTCAAGGATCTGGATAGGCTTTACTCAAATCTCCAGTCTTCTCACGAGCTCAGCAAGACTTTACACAACGCCAAAGCGGTCAAGGACTTGCGTTCTCGCATGGACGGTGACGTCAGCTCGGCGTTGAAGAAGGCGAAGTTGATCAAGGTCCGGCTGGAGGCTCTGGACAGGTCCAACGCGGCGAATCGAAGTTTGCCGGGGTGTGGACCGGGTTCGTCGTCGGACCGAAGTAGAACGTCCGTGGTCAACGGGCTGAGGAAGAAGTTGCAGGATTCGATGGAGAGTTTTAATGAGTTGAGACAGAAGATTTCGTCGGAGTATAGAGAGACCGTTCAGAGGAGGTATTTTACGGTCACCGGAGAAAATCCCGACGAGAAGGTTTTGGATCGCTTGATCTCAACCGGTAAGTGTAATGGTTGTTTCGTAAATTATCTAGAAAATTGATGGCTATTTTAGTAAATACAAAAAAATGAAAATTATTTTATTATGGTTTAATGTTGAAGAAAATGTTTGGTGTGAAAAGTGCTTTCAAAATGTGGAGATTGCCCTTGTCTAAATCCAGTAGAAGTGCTTTTCTGATAAGCACTTAATATACAGGAGAAAGTGAAACATTCTTGCAAAAAGCAATTCAAGAACAAGGGAGAGGCAGAATTCTGGACACTATAAATGAAATACAAGAAAGGCATGATGCTGTCAAAGAACTGGAGAAAAACCTCCAGGAATTGCACCAAGTTTTCCTAGACATGGCAGTTTTGGTCCAATCTCAAGGTGAACAATTAGACGATATCGAAAGCCAGGTAACACGAGCCAGTTCGTTCGTCAGAGGTGGCACGGAGAGCCTGCAGACTGCCAGAAAGTACCAGAAAAATACCAGGAAATGGACCTGCTATGCTATCATTATTTTGGTTGTCATCGTCTTGTTTGTTGTGTTATTCACTGTGAAGCCATGGGAAAATAATGGTACCGGCGGTGGCGGTGGCGGTTCTAATGCTCAATCGCCACCGTAAGAATAGATTACTATCATTTTTTTATTTTATCAACAGTTATATATTTTCTACATTCTTGTATTATTATTTTATAATTTGGTTTCAGCGATCATCAGTGGTGTTATATAAAAATAAATCGTCTGTTGGTTGCTTTGGCAGCTGCTTGTTAAATGTATAGTACAACTAAAGAAAGTGTTATATAAAAATAAGAAGGTCTTCCACTTGTTATTCATTAATTAGAGTTTTTTTTTACAATTAATTTTTGTTAAATTTTTATTTCTTAAAATATAAAACATAGAGTCAATTTTAACATATTATTTTTATTATTTTTTAGAATATTTTTAAAATAGTTATTTTTTTAAAATTAATTTTTTGAATTAATTTTTTATTTATTTTTTACCAAACTAATTGAGGTTTTTCGTTCTAAATTAATATACTTAACTAGTTTGGGGACTTGGTTAATATATATTACATGTATTTTATATTTATTAACATAAAATTTAAAATAATTAATATAAAATTTAATAATATAATATAAAAAAAATATAATACTTTAAAGTCACGTAAATTTTTTTTTTAAAAAAATAAAGAAGCTATGCATGGATAATAATAATTATTTTACTAAGGTGTAGTAGGGTCGCAAAAATTTTTTCTCGGTCCCATTTTTTCACTCTTTCAACCTTATTTAGGAAAAAAATTTAAAAAAAAATCAAAAAAATAGAATGGAAATAAGAATGATTTTCATTCTCAAATTAAAATGGAAATGGAGATAGGAGATTTCATCCATCCTCATTTCTCTATTTTTTTTAATTTTATTTTCTAAAAATGTATTTTTATTATTTAAAATTTTTAATAAAATATATAAATAAAAAATAATAATAATAAAAAATCGAAAAAAAAATAAAAAATTGAAATTGGGGATCGGGGCGGAGGTATCTCTCCCTAAATCTCTTGTCCCCATTTTTTCAAAATGGAGAGAGGTGGGGATAAGACGAAGACAAGAAAGGTTAGGAAAAGTGGGGGAAAGTGAGGATGGAAACGAATAACCTACGTTCATTCCATTTTTCCAAACATGCAACCACGAATAGTTCTATAAAAAAAAAAACAAATTCTACGGGTCACTGTTTATCAGTGCAGTATTGTATATTATAATTTACAAATTTTGACATATTAGGAATTTTTTCACGTAAAGTTGAAATAATTAATGTAAAAAATAAAATATATAACATAAAAATTTAAAATACGAGCGTAAATTTAAATGATAAGTTTAAGAGTTGAAAAAAATTAACTTATATTCAACAAAATCAATAAAAAAATGAGACAACTTGACTATTTCTTTAAATTAATTTAAAAAGGTAATTATTTTTAAAAAAATCCATTTTTTAAACTAAATTTTTAATATTTAAAAATTTATATTGAAAACTTAAAAAAAATTGTAAGTTTTAACTTGAAAATTTTCAACTTGGTTGAGATTTGGTTATGGATACAATTTTGTTCTAAATCGAAATATTTAATTAGTTTGGGGACTTGGCTAAAATATATTTAATGTATTTTATATTTTTTATATTAAAATTTAAAATAATAAATAATAAATTTGAAACGATTAATATAAAATTAAAAAAATTAATACATACATAACATATTTCAATTCAATCTTATTAAAACGATCGATTTTATTAATTTTGAATAATTTTATTATACATAACTAATTATTTTTAATTCAACAAAAACTCAAAATCGAGCACTATTGTGCTCGAAATGAAGTAAAAATTAAGAAACTTATCAAATTGATAAGATCTAATTAAAATTGGAGTTAAAAATAAAGTTATTTTAAGAATTTTTTTAATTTAAAATAAATAACATAAAAAATTAAAATATAAGAAGTAAAAGTTAAACATTAAAGTAAAAATTAAAAATATATAACATAAAAAATTTAAAACATGAACATAAAATTTAAAATAATAAATTTAAGAGTTGATAAAATTAGCTTATATTCAATATATTGTAGCAAAACACGATAAAAAATATGGCAACACGACTACTTGGAGAAATTATTTTTTAAATGTTGTCTTTTTATTTTTAACTAAAATTTTAATATTTAAAAATTTATAACATAGTCTTGGTTCGGAGCCAATCCCTACTGGTTTTAGTGTTTCTATATCCAAAAATAAAAATCCACAGCTCTCTCTCTCGCTCTCTCTCATGGCGACAATTCGGATGATAGGTAATTCTACAGCTCTACTAAACTCAAATAGTCTTATCTAACAATTATTTATTTATGTTTCTCATTTCTATAAACACGGAGCTAACGACTACTTCCTTTCTTTGCTGAAAACAGATATAGCCGTAAACTTCACAGGTCTGTCAGGCATTTCGTCAAACACATCGTGTTATAGTCTAATGCTTAGTTATTGCCTTTTCATGTGTTTTGGGTGGGTCTCTGCTTCTAAGTTTGGATTATTAAACTTCTGAGCAGATGGCATGTTCAAAGGAATCTACCATGGCAAACAATGCCACGTATCAGATATTGCCACCGTTCTTAATCGGGCTTGGAGTTCCGGTGTCGATCGAATCATTGTAAACTTTTTTAAAATTCGTAATTCAATTTTGGTTAGAAAGAATAATGTTTGCTTGGTTAAATGAGAAATTAGTAGTTAGAATTGTATTTCTGTAACCATACCGTGAGATTTTAAAGCATTGCTAAGTTTTAAATTTCATTTTGTCTGCTGCCCAATGTAGGATAAAATAGTTGCAAATAAAATGGGGAAATTTGAACATTATTGTTAATCGGTGTAGAGCTTGGTTGATTTTGGTTACATAAGTTAGGTTTTCGTTTACAGGTGACTGGTGGGTCCCTTGAGGAATCAAAGGAAGCTCTAGCCATTGCGGAAACCGATGGTTTGTTGTGTTCTTGCTTTCTTGTTGCCAAGGATATGCAGAGTCGTTATGCTTCTGAACATGGGTATTTCAATTGTTTGAAATGTTTGAATTCTGTTGCAGGAAGGCTGTTTTGTACAGTTGGTGTGCATCCGACGAGATGCAAGGTTACTTCCTGTTTCTAAAATGCTTTTATATATGATTATGCTGACATGGCTTCATTGCATGTTTAATTTTGTGGTTTTGTTGAAGATGTTTGTGGATGTTGTTGCTTCTTGTAATTTTATTCAGGAGTTTGAAGACAGTGGGGATCCAGAAAAGCATTTTCAGGATTTGTTGTCTTTGGCCACACAAGGAATTGAGAAAGGGAAGGTATAATTTATTATCTTGAAAATATTCCTATGTTAATGCATCTTAAATATAGATCAGGCATAAAAATGATGCTTATAAATGTTAATTTAAAAAGTGATATTATTACTAGTTAAGATTGAAGCGAGTGGTTTACACTTTGTGTAACATATGCAATTACTGGATTCTTACAAGTAAGATGTGTGCAGAATTTTCAAGTTAGTTGTTCCTTGGAGATAAATTATTGGTAAGATTATAGAAATTTAATTTTGTTGCTGATTCAGCATGCTTAAGCTAATGTTTCACTTCAACTGAATTTGATTTTACTTTCAATAAATATAGCAAGTTTCATGCATTTGGAATTTGATATCATGTAAATGTAACATATTTCCATACATATAGAATATATTCTTTCTTAGTACAATTTTTATTGTCCAACCTAGTTGAACTGTATGCTATTAAGTGAGTTATTTTTTCATTAGTACCATTCACTTCCTAATGTATGTTTGCTTAATGAAGACCTTTTTTCTACGATGTTGATATGTGAGTACCGAAATAGTTTTATATAGGACATCCTGGCTCCAAATGGTTAATGTAATAAATTTGCTCTTTCATATTGAATGTATATAAGGTGGTTGCAATTGGTGAATGCGGATTGGACTATGACAGGCTTCACTTTTGCCCTGCAGAAATTCAAAAGAAGTAAGTGGTTGCTAAGAGAATTAGTTGCTGGATTTCATTATTAATTTATTGCCAAGTTCTTTCTCTTATCCAAATGATTCAATGTTTTTGTCTCTTTAACAATGTAAAAACTAGGTACTTTGAGAAGCAGTTTGAATTAGCATATGCCACAAAGCTGCCCATGTTCCTGCATATGCGTGCAGCTGCCAATGATTTCTGTGAAATTGTTGAGAGAAACAAGGACAGGTGCTTTCCACCCTGTGGTTTAAAAAACAATTCTGCTAGCTAAAAATTGTTGCTGATTTTATTCTTACCTTGTCTCATTTGATTTTTCTTTTTCTTTTTGTGCTTTGCACCCATTTAATGATTGCTCCAATTGTGGATATTTGACCTTCAATTTTTTTTTTTTTGGGGTGGGTGGGTGTGTGGAAGAATAATAATAATCATTATTATTATTGTTGGCTATGACGTGCAAAAGATCTACCCAATGGCTTATATCTTCATTTGCACTTGTATAATTTTTTTTCTTCTCATTTTATAGGTTCACTGGTGGGGTTACCCATTCATTTACTGATAGTGCAGAAGATCGTGATAAGCTTCTTTCATTCAGTAACATGTATATAGGTGAAAATTCTGCTATTGGTGTTTCATGGATTTTTCACATTTCCCCCCTTTTATTGAACACTATTGTACACACCTATGAACAATGTTGGATCTAACAGTAAAGATCAAGGATGGATCTAATACATGAGAATCATCCTCCACGAACCAAACTACAGAAGATGACATTATGAAGATGGACTGTTCTACTGATATACTTCTAAGCTGAGATCAATTCTTTTTCTAGTTAATCAACTTGCTCAAGAATAATATTTCATATATATTTGGTTCCAAAGCTATTACAGATGTGACACTTTAATGCGATTTTTTTCAAGCCCTATGAATTTTGCTCACATCTTATACACTAAACAGGTTTAAATGGTTGCTCTCTGAAGGCAAATGAGAATCTTGATGTTGTGAGGGGCGTACCTCTTGAGAAAATGATGATTGAGACAGATTCTCCATATTGTGAAATCAAGAACACACATGCAGGGATTAGTTTTGTAAAATCTACATGGCCTTCAAAGAAGAAAGAGAAGTATGATCAGGATTGCATTGTTAAGGGCCGCAATGAACCTTGCTTAGTTCGGTGAGGGCAAAGGCTTTTCTTTTGTCATATTGGAATTCTAGATATTGACATTATTTTATGAATTCTAACAAAGAAAAATCAGTATGCAATCATAAGCTACTAGATAAGTATGACACAATAATTTTGGTACTTCAGAGGTGGCCAACCATGGGATACGCAAGAATTTGCTTGTGATGCGTATGTGAATATCTTTGGTCAGGCAACCTTACTGGTGGCGAAGTTTCTGAATTTGTTAATTGTTTATACCCTTACTCTTCGTAAAATTGGAAAGTAAAACATGGTCTTTATATGTTATGATGCATAAATGATTCTCTTGATAATCTCGCCTTTACATGCTTATGACTTAGTGTAAAGATGTTTTACTGCAAAGGTTGCCTTGGGCTCAAGTTGTTTTTGCCTGGTAATTTTTAAGCCTGTTTCTGAAAGGATATGACTGTGGTTTACAGACAAGTTCTTGAAGTGATAGCTGGCTGCAAAGGTATCAATGACATAGATCAACTGAGCAGGACCTTGTACCACAATACCTGCAGGTAATTTTGTGACTGTTCGAGGTTACAGTTATCATCTATGGCTTAACCGGATTATTCTATCCAATAAGAACTGGATATTTTGCCACTTTCACTATTTTGGCTGATCATTGATGCTCTGCTGTGGATATGAAAATAAGATAATATCCTAACTTAGCTGAGTGATGTTAGTATAACCTGAGCTTGTTAGTGTGCCTGGTGTTTTGTTTTGTTTTGTTTTCACCACATATCCTTACCACTCTGATTGTTTACCTCTTTATCAATTTAAAACTTTGTCATGCAGGGTTTTCTTTCCACAAGACTTAGATTCCGCTGCAGATGCACTACTTGCCGGCCGTGTTGACACTCAGTAAAGAATTTGAGATGTGACTTTGCTTGAACAAACTTCCTGACCAAAAACTGTTAAAATGCCCTGTTCTTGCTTAATAGTGAAGAAGAGAGTCCTGATCATTCATTTTGAAGGTGATATTCAACAGCGAAGCTGAATTGCTTGGACAATCTAACGAGACGTTAAATTGAATTATTGAAAGTTGTATGTCACATTGAAAAGCTAATCATTATAAACCATACTTTGACACACTCTTTTTGATAGGAGCAAGTCATTTTCTGATGCTACGCTTTTGGAATCACCCCAACATACAGCAACAAGCATACATGTACAGAACATCATGTTCAACCTACTCTGGCCTATGAATCCCAGTATGCAAGGGTAAATTTGCAACTATTGTGCTTCTACTTCATTTCAAAGCACAATACCTAAAGTGTTTCGATTAACACCTGCTTTTCCTTGGTAGCTGATATTTACTAACCAGTCTTGAATCATTAGCACATAATATTTAAAATCTTGTACAACAAACTATTATATATACTCAATGCAGCGCACGGTACTGCAACCATAAGTCTTTTCCTTTTTCCTCCTTGCTGCTCAGTCATTAGTATGTACCAATTTATAAACAGTAGTAGAGCAAAAGGAAAAGAGTAGCGAGTCAAAATTTAGGAGTTGCGGCAATATTTTCCCGGAATACTCCCTAATACTCCACGCAAGAGCAAATTCTACAGCTAGCAAATTTCTTTAAGTGCTGATTCTAGACAGCAATTAACTGCTGTCAACGCTGCTTTCTGTGTTCCTTTCCATTGCTGCCGATGAGACGCGAGGAGCTCTTTCATTAGCCACATTCAATCGCAAAGGTCGCCCTTCGACTTCCTAATTGCGTAATTCATAATATCAAGCAATTAAAAACACAAATATAACTAAAAGTTTAAAACTTGCGAAATCAGTCACCAAATCAGCCTTACCACTCCATTCAAGGCATTTAAAGCAGTTTGTAAATCCTCCTCAGTTTCAATAAGTGACAAAACCAAAACCCCGAGATCTTCCCGTGTCTCTCTTGTAGATTACCTTGGCACTCAATAACCCTGGCTGGGCTGCAAAAGCATCTTTCAGACCCTCAGAAGTGAGACCCCAACCAAGATTTCCGGCATAGATCTTGTGAGGGCTATCGATAAAGCCCTGGTAACTGTTCTGTATTTTTGGCCCCATTACTGCCCTTTCACCTCCTCTTGGCACTTCTGGGAAGTTCACCTTTACAGTTCGGCCGCCAACTTGCTGTCAAGCAATATTAATAAGAAAACAATGTTAACTTTCAAAAGGAAAAGCTTATGAAAATTTCTCCTCAGCTAAAACAGGTTAAGGACTCAAAGAATGTGAAGTTCAAAACTATAATCCACCAGAAAGAAAAGGAAGTTAACTTATAAGGATGAATAAAGAACTACATCTATATCTATGAACTGTTGTCTGTTAATCTACTCCACTTTTGTCATGCTAAAAACGTCAACTACATCTACGAATGCAATATGACTACATTCATGCAACTGGTCTCTTTATAACCATCCCGTTATCTGAATTTCTTTCTGTCAATGCTCGAATATGCCTTACTCTAATTACTTGAACGACATGATAAAAAGTAGCACAGATGCCATTTGACAGACTCTTTATTTCTGAAAGTTATCTGAGTATTGCTATAGAAGTCAATGCAGTGATGCAGAGCGATGAGCATGGCTAGAATTTGCTTAAGCTACAGAAATATATGAAGCCTCAATCTATCTTCTAGTTGATACAACATTATAAATCAAATAAGAATATAAAGCATATCTAAAATAATTAGGAGAAATCAAGCATCATCGATTTGTCTTAAGAGTTCAAAGATTCAATCAAAAGTAATGCTGACAATATATACCAGTTTCTGTTAATCAGATAAATTGACACTTACAGAACCATCAAACAAACGAATTGCTTCTAGAGCTTCTTGCACACTCGCCATAGTTACAAAACCAAACCCTCTGCTCCTGTCTGTAACTCGATCATAAACAATCTGGAAAAAAAATTTCAACACTAGAGAAACACTATCACCAAATAATCTAACAACCCCACAAGTTTTTATTTATTTATTATTAAGTTAAATTTCATAAACTACTGTGCAGATTTGACTAAAATACAGGCATGCTCCACTGTAAACTTTCCTGAAATTCTGAAAATTGATGTTCAAACTTCCTCTAAAATTCATCAAATTAAAAAAAAAAAAACTACAGTACTGGAGTCTGCCAACTATAAAATTATCCCAGAAAAAAGAACGAAACAGGCGTAACAATAAGAATGGAAGCACACAAACCTCAGCGGAAATCACACTACCAGCTTCTCCAAAAACCTCAACTAACTGAGAAGAAGTCATGGAATAAGGCAAGTTTCCCACGTACAGTCTTCCATCTTCACCAGATTTTGCCACCTTTCTCTCATCATCATTTTCTTCCTCCACAGCTTCTTCTTCTGGTTCTGTTTCTGTGTCATCATGGCTATCTTTAGTTACTTGATAACTGTCAAAGGTGGCTGACGAGCGGCGATAATGAGAAAAAGAGAGGAGAGAAAAGTGGAGGGAACTGGGATTTTGTGTTTTCAGTTTGAGGGGTTTCAGGGACTTGGGTTTTAAAGATGAAAAGTGAGTTGGAATTTGAGTGAGGTTTGAACAGAGATTGGAAATCTTGTTGCAGAGTGAAGAAGAAGAAGCAGCAGCCATGGATAAAGAAGAAGCTGACATTTTTGGAACGAAAGAGAACCAGTTTGTTTGGGAAGATTGATTTTTTTTTTCGGCAGAGATGATGGAGGTGGATTCTGTTCTTTGATCTGTATGTAAAAATTAAAATAAAATTTATTAGATTGTAAAAATAAATAAATTATTGTATAATTTTTTCCAGAAATTTATATAAGATTTGGCAAAAATCGGTCTTTAAATAATGATTTTGATTATTATGTCAAATTTTAATCAATTTTCGAATGAGTCTATACATACACTGATGAAAGTTTTAACAATTCATATTATATAAACTAACAGAGAATTTTCCAATGATTTCAATGCCAAGATCACCGCCCGTGTTAAGGAATCAGGATTCTGTCAATACCAATTGTTCATGATTTAAGTAATAAACTTTTCCTGAAAGAGGCGATTTTGACAAGCTAAATATTAGCTGTGAACTTGATCTCGATGTTCGCATGAATCCCAAACATGCTATTGTTTCAGAATTCATATAGTTATAGGAAAAGAAAACTACAAATTCATTGCATACTCAAAAGTGCTCCTAAACTGCAGATCAGGTAATGCATTTTGCTTACTGAAGTAAAGCAGACAATGCATTCACACAAACTTCTATTATACAACATATCAAAATCTAATAAACCCAGAAACCACACCACAGTTTTAGTATAGTTTTTCAGGATCACAAACAGTTAATCTAGACTTGCACACGTTTATTATCAGATCAACCGAAACAAACCCGTCCATATTTTTGTCCTTTATTTAACTACTTATATAACCATACATTAAGGCGTTGACATCTCTAAACCATCCTACGATTGCAGGGCTGCATGCAGCCTGCACGGAAAGGAAGAGATCGCCTTAATGTAGTAGATGAGCCAAGAATGATTTGCCTAAACCAAATGGTAGGTGGAAAATCCACAGAGCTGTCCATTTGGTCGGAAGCAAGGATGCGTTTGGTGCAATCACTGAGCACCAACCCCATTGTTTCCTTGATTTAAGACGTTAAGGTTGCAGCAGTTATGGTCTGCTGCCCACTGGCTAGGCATGACAATACCACGCCCGTTGTCCATAATGCTTGAGAAAGAGTGGACAGATGGCCTCAGATGACTGATCGTAAAGTGATCAAAATCTCCCTTAGAGAACATGCTAGTCACCTCCGATCCTGAAATATTTGAGCCGCATCCATTTGCTTCTTTTGGAGATCTCGAAGTTCCACTCTCAGATTGCAGGACTTCAGAACTCTGAGAACCAGTGGGCTGAGGCAGTAGTGGATCAACAGCTGTCTTCTCTTCAGTTCCGCCATTTCCATTTCCCTTCTTCGTGTTCAAGAAACGGCCACTGCACCCCCTTGGTCGACGCATGGCGTGGAGATGGCGCGAGTGGTGCATGTATGGCTGCGGAACACAAAAAGAATCCATATCATTACCACCACAGTAAGGAGCAAGATAAAAACTTTTTCAAGAGGAATATCTTTGTCATGGAAAGATATTGTGATATTGGTCTAGATTAGCATCAAATATTAGTAACCATAAAACTTTTCAAGATACCACAAGTTTGCATGCTAGCAATTACATTTACTTGAAAGATTAAACAGCTTGAAAGCAGAACAAACTATTAATTAATTTAATAATCACCAAATTACTGATGCAACAATTTCAACACATCCAATTTAAGATCTCAGAGCCAAATCTGATTGTCAAATTTAGGCATTGTAATTACTGACCATATCATATTAGATGGTTAATTCCAATTAAAGGCTCGGGTAGGAACTTGTTACTTTTGACTCAGTGCAATCATAATACTGTCAGAAAGGAAGGCATCAAGGTGATTAATTCTCAGAGAAAAACTGTTACAGCAACAGCGACCTTATGTTCTATTATTCTAATTCCTTTTAACAAATGATAGTAAATTGAGCTATTGAATCAATATACTGTACCTTCCGTTTTTTAGTCAATTTATTCTCAAGAACAGCCTTTGCACGTGACTTCCGACGCCTGAGGATCCCATTATACTGTTTAGCATTAACATATATTGGTCCATCATCTGTTGCCAAGTTAAGCGGCAGCATCATACGGCCCTAATTTGTAAAGAAGTGCATCAATTAATCAGGCTGGATTTATATGAGTATCAATTAACCACTAATATGATGCAAAATCCAGACACATGCAGATGTAGGGTTAAAGTATAAAACATTGTATTAAAATACAAAATATTTGCCACCACACCAGGAGTGCATCATGATAATCCTCATAAATCAGATAAAGATGTAAATTGCTCCATCAGTTCGTTCCATTAATTTATGTTATGTTTTCCATGTTTATAAACCTTTACTTTCTTTTCTCCCCCTTTAATGAAACTGTCTTCTTGTTTCTCATGTCCTAAGTGGTCTAGAATTATTTGATGGGATAAATTTGGAGTTTATGCAGTTCTTTCTCCCAACACGGAACTTATCTCCACATGAATGGGCAAAATTTTGGTCAAGCAGAAACTAAATGAAAATTCAGGTCCAAGATAACGTTTGACGTATGTGTTACTTTTCAAGTCAAAATTAAATAAGATTACATGCAAAAACTTTTCAAGTCAAAATTAAATAAGATTACATGCAAAAATTGTTGCCACTTTTACAACATCTCTTTAGCAACAAGCTACAAAAATTTCAGAACACCGTAGAATGCGATGGCTTTTAGTATGCTTCACAACCAAACCAGAGTAGTTTTAAGATCACCTTAAGCAGTTTCTACCACTTAAGTATCTATTTATACAAATGAGATCACACTAAAGCCTCCGACATTTGCAAATTAAGTGCTAGACGAATGTTCACTTTATGTAATTAATATTATTGCAAAGAGAATGGGTGAACTAAAAGAAATGATGGAAGACGTACCGAAATTTGAGCTCCATAAGTCGAGAAAACTCCATAACATTGATCTGCATAAGGATACTTTGCACAGATCTACAATTTCAGCCCATAAACAAATAGAAAGAACCAGCCATTAGGAATTACAAACCATAGAGGAAAAAAATTAGTGAAATAAAAATTAAGTTTGAGAAAAATCATACCATAGGTTGGCCAAACCCCAACTCAAAGAATCCTAGATTCTCTGGCAGAGCTGATTGCAGAGAGGTGGTAGCCGGAAGTTTTTGTCCATCCCCTGAACTTTTGCTATCACCTGAATCAGAAACCATTGGCTAGTTAACAATAATCAAATTGAAGTGCTCTGTTGGGCTTCCATTTCTAAGGTACTAGGCAAATGTTGATGTAATTCTGATGCAGCCTTTCCTAAAGAAATCATGGATATGAATGGAGGTCATTCAGTAGATTTCAAACCAACAACTTGCAAATATCCAATCAATGACTTTTGAAGGCAAATGAACACAGTTGCATATCCAATTAATGATTGCAGAGGCCTTTTTAAGCTGAAGAAAAATTTAGTCATTCTTGTTATGAGTAATATTGTTTACTTCACAATACTTGTCTAACTTTTTAGGAACTAACAATCTATTTTCTCTTTTATGATTTTGACTATAGGAATATGGATTTAGACATTTCCAAAATAAGCATTACTTCAATCCTTCAATTTTGGTTTTCCACTATTCGATGAAATGGGCACAACTTCAAATTTCGTTAATCTAGTTTGAGGATGAGATCATCTACTATCCAGATATCAAAACCATATTCTTAATTTCTTATCACCAACCTACTCCTCTACTTTGTACATTTGAAATTTATTTTGGAATCACCAAAGCACATGCAAAAGAACTATAGAATGGAATACAGTATAAATAAAATTACCCTCTACCAATTCTTCATAATTACAATAAATTTACTTGTTCTCTACTTATCATTAGAATGTGACTAGTAAAAATTACTTTTCCATCATCTATATCTGTAACCCTTAATAACAAATAGATCTTATTTCCTCAAGTGAAACAATAACCTTAGTAAAACCACCCTCTAATTGATTTCCAATCGAGTGGCGAAAAGAAAAAGTTAATCTTTGTAATGCAGGAAACCCCAAAATGTTCATTTTTCCCCATAAAGATCCAAACTTGAAACCTAACCCAGCCTCAATCCACCTGTTAGGACCCAATTCAAGGCTCCGGAACAAGTATGAATTCTTCATAGTAATAATAATATTTAAATGATATAATAAGAAAATAAGACAATTTTCTATGTTTTTTATTATTTTATTTTATATTATTTTATCAGTCGAGGAGAAGAACATATCCAAAATGTAGAGTGAGAAAAGGAGATTAATCTACCAGGAAAGAAAGTGAAGTGGGTTGTGTTTGCTTTATCCAGTCTTTGACCTGATTGTTCAGTTGGGTTTTCCATGGATAAAGGCTTCAATTGGCCATAAGCAGATTGAGATCCCAAGGAACTCCACCAAGGTGTTGACGGCACAGACGAAAACTGCCCAATTGGATTATGAGCATTTCCTTCATGCTCTTTGAAATACACAGTTCGCATGGCCATTTCTTCCCTCAAATTGATCCAAGCAACAATTTTGTGGTTAACTTCTTTTCAGTAAATTAAACTAAGACCTGCAATTCAAAGTTATAATCAAAATTACCAGCAAATTTGCTAAATTTGAACATGGAGAAACATTTAAGAAGATTCTAAAGCAGAGACTTCAAGATATTGAGATATTGACCATGCCACAGTAGATTCCTTCCTATTTTGTTGATCTAATAAGATTCTCTGAAACATGAGTACAGAGAAATCCAAGAAAAAAAAAAGGAAAGAGAAATGAAAAGGAATCAGAAACTGAAAGTACTCTCAGACCAAAACAAAAACATCAACGTTATTTTCAACCACCTGCATGAATTTTCTACACGAACTGGACCAATATAAACAAAAACATAACAAAAATGGAAAAAAAAAAAAAAACAAAGGAACCCAGTTCCTAAACAAGAAAAATTACACAGAAAATGGAAAAAACAGATAAAACCCACATCAGAACATACAAAATTACATCATCGGTATATACAAAAGAAGAAACGGTGAAGAAAGGAAGAGAAAGAGAAAAGGAAAGAGAGACAGAAAGAGAAAGGAAACACACAACAGAAGGGAGTCAAGAGCCAAAAAGATTCTGATAAGACTTATAGTGTTAAAAAGGAAAACCAAAAACATGAAAGCAAAGAAAGCAAACAAGAGGAAGAAGAGAAAACACTCACTTTCACCGTAGCTAGCAGAAGAGAACTAAAGTTTCGAATCCTACGCCGAAGCAAAGAAACCCCATTTGTTAGGAGCCATGTCGGTAGAATTTCAAGCAAAGTTGTTAAGAGTGAAAACCAAGAGAAAGCGAGATAAAGCGAGGGAGAAGGAAGTCGAGAAGGAAGATGGCCAAAATACTAGCATATAGTGTAATGGAACTACACGCCATTAACCAATAAGCTTTAGCTTTCATGCAAGTCTTTTGTATTTTGTGTAATTGCATTTAGTAAATTATTAAATTATTGTTCTCTCTTTCTGGTCCCTCTCTCCCTCCCTCTCTCTTCCTTTTTTAATAATCCAAGCTTTGGGTTGTCATTTCCCATTTCTTCTTTTTCTTCCATTTTTAACTCCAAATTGGGAGTGTGTGGGATCTGTAACAGGGAAAGAAGCAAAGAAATTTCAATTATATAAACTTTCAGTCGTCCACATCCGGTAAAGATTATAAAATTTTGCTTTCTTTCTACAAATTATAAAACTAATTAAACATCATAGATCTTTAATTAGAAATTTTGTTTAGTGGTCCTTGACCAATTTGGTGGATCAATTAATCTATGAACGCTGTGTAGTGTGCTGTGGTGTGTCTTGGTTGGCTAGCTTTTAACTTCTAAATTTTTCATTTGGATTTTGGATTCATTCAATTAAGATTCACCTTTATGTTAAATATAATGGGTTTAAATAACATAAGATTTCTATGTAAAGTGCTTTTGGGATGAAATTTTATTTCTTTCCCTCAATACATTTCTAATTTTGTTGTCATTCCAACATTTTAATGATCAATTTTAACATAAAATGTAATTATAAATTTTAATTAGTACTCAAGATAGTGTTAATAGTACACACATAAAGTTTTTTTTAGTGATTATGATAGATTAGAAACGTCCAACATCCTTTCAATTCTATAGTACAACTTTATTTAAGGCTATATGATAGATTCAACTACTACAAATTGACAAACTCTCTCAATAACAATGATAATTCTTTATATATATGTATAATTTATATGCTATAAGAAAATGAGTCAAACCAAAGAGTTAGAATTTTAGTTGGTATGACACATGCCGTGCCATCAAAGAGACAAGATTTAGCTACTTAATTTTGGAAACCTTTGGTTAGAAGTTTGTAGGGGTTTGGCTATTCTCAAGTTTACTTACAGGGAAAGCTTCTATGTCTTATGTCTTCTTATGGCATCAACATTTTCTCTTTATTTAACTTCAAAAGTGTAGGCAAAAACATTGCCAATATATCATTAGCTTCATTCAATCATTACAACCAAAAGAAAAAGAAAAAGAAAGGTCCATACCATAATGAGATTACATAATTTATAATATTACTTTATGTTTCCCAGCAAAATGTCATTAATTAATTAAGCTGCAAATGAAGATGTAGAAATTGATTTACCAAATTAATTAAGGATTAATTATATCTATGATGCCGGCTTGTATTAATTCTAACAACATTTGTCCATTCTATTATTAATAATTAATTTTGTTAATTTATGATTCGATAATTTTAATGATGTTTTGTTCTAGTTCTACTCGTATGTATGCATATTCATAAACAACTGCTTCAAATCTCACTATTTTTGTATCCATTAATTTTTATTTATTTTAATTCATAGAATATTGAAATCACATTTAATAAACATTTTATATTGGTATAGATTTTAATTTATAGTATAAAAGAATTTTTCAATTTTGATTTATGATTCCGAAAATTAAAAAAAAAAACAGTAGGAACAACACAAATTGTCGTCTTAAAAACATGTTTTTAGAACATAATTCTTTTCCGCAAAATAATTATTTGACTCATTTTTGAAATGATAATACCATACGAATTATGTCTACATAAATTGATGTTGCAAAATTTTATCATTGTCGGTACAAAAATTGTGTACGTAGCAGTACTTTTTAAATAATAATAATAAAATTATTTTTAATTAATATTATAAAATATATATTTTTTAATTTTGAAACATTGCTATATACACCACAAAAAACAAAAAATATTTAATCATGTAATGGTTCAAAGAGGTTACTTTTTTCTATGGTTTGGGGAGAGACTTATTCCAAGATGCCATCAAATATCAAAAGTCATAATACATAAAATATAATTACTAATTAGGCCCACATCATTTCATTTCAATCATATCTTTTAATTTACTTTCTTGATTTCCCCTTAATTATTTAGGCTTTGGATTGAACCCCTAATATTATGAAGAATGAGACATGTTTCATTGGCTTATTGAAACATAGCTAGCTAGCCTTGCTCCAATCCAACCTGTAAACCATAGACACATAGATGATTTCTTTTTCTTTCTTTTTTTTTTTAATTTTTAATTTTAATTTATCGATATATTAATTTTAGTTACATCAATATAAAATAGATAATAATTCATTAATTTTGATCAAACTTAGTAATATGGTATTATCGAAACGTGCTATCTCAATAATATTATAACCAATCCCATCAAATCTATCTAAAAACTTTTAGAGTTATAATTATGTCAATATGTTGATAAACGATATATTGAATTTTGATAACATTATAAATCAATTTAGAAATATATTACAAACGAAATATGTAATGTCAATATTGTAACAAATCCTTTCGAGTCTTTTGAGAAGTCTTAAAAGTTATAGCTAAAATGTCGTAAATTTTGATAACATTAAACGACAAATGATAATATATAACTAATAAGACGTGTAATATTGATATTGTAAGTTGTAACTAATCTCATCAAATTTATTTAGAAAATTTAAAATTATAAATAATCAATATAAAAAAGGATAATATAATATTAATTTTGATAACATTAAACGTCACACTAATAACGTATTACTAAGAAGACGTGTAATATTAAAATTATAACTAACTCCATCAAATTTATTGACAAAATTTAGAAATTATAATTACTTCCATACACAAATAAGCAATATATTGTAAATAACACATGGTGCGAAGTTAGAACTAAAAATTTAGGGGGCTAAATTGTTAAGATATTAAAGTCGAGAGATCAAAGTCTAAAAATAATTTATAAATCAAAGAGTAAAATGTTTATATTCTAAAATCAAGTGTCAAAGTGTAAAAAAAAAATATTTTTTATTTAAATTTTAGATATTTCTTATTTGAATTTGAGGCCGTCTAAATTAATAATATATTACTAATGAAACATATAATATAGATATTATAGTTCGTCCCATTAAAATTATTGAAAAAATTAACATTCATAATTGCATTAATACACAAATAAATGGTATATCGTAAATTTTAACAACATTAAAATGTCAAATTGGTAATAATTCAATAACAAGACATTTAATATCAAATATTATAACTAATCCGGTCAAATTTATTTAAAAAAACTAAAAAATCGTAATTACATCAATATAAAAATAAATAAATATTAGAGGTCAAGTTAGTAATATATCATTAAACGAATACATGTAATATTAATAATATAATCGAACTGCGATAAATCTATTAAAAAATCATAGTTACATTAATACACAAATAAATAGAATATCGTAAATTTTGACAACATCAATTAAAACGTCAACCTAATACTCTATTATTAACAAGACGTGTAATATTAATATTATAGCAAATTACATCAAGTAATATTTAGAAAAATTAAAGTTGGTGTGGAAGAGGGACAACCTTTCAACTCAAACCCTTCTAGATTATTCATTGCTTGAACAAATGATACCTAACTATGTTGAATACCCAACTTTTCCAAATCAGTAGGGCAAGAATTTTAATTTTTGTTAATTTGGACAACATGGTAGTTGTTAATTATTAATAAATAAAATATTCAACCTACCTCGTACTATTTTATATAATATTTATTGTTCAATAAGGAAAGAAAATTAAGGCAACACAAATTATAATGTTAATATGATTGATGAAATTACAAATATAATCTAAGGTTGTTGATCTAAATTGACTTAATTAGGAGGAAAAAAATTATCATAGAGTGAACTTGTTTTAATTATTTTTTTTATAAATATTATTGAGTTGGGATTCTAAAATTATTGAAGTGTTGGTCCACTATTTGCCACTAAACATATGATGTATACTTTAATTGGAATGCAAATAGTGTATATATTAAAATAGAACACTAGTTGATCATTACAATATTGATGTTGTTGGCAACATCAATAGCTACTTGCCTATGTACATGTCACAAGAAAAATGTTTTATTTTATTTTAATTGAATTAAATAATTTAATAAAAATATTATTATACGACACTCTTTTTATATAAATAATTTATTAATCTCGATCCGTTTATAATAAAATAAAATGTATTTTTATTTTGATAATTTACCTCAATAATTAGAGTATTTTTTATTTTTATTAATTTTTATGCTAGAAAATATGCATAACAAGTTCTTAAAATTTAGTTAAAATACAAGTAGATCTTAATCTAGAAATGGTCAATAACCTATTCTGAAATTATGAACTTCTTTAATCAAATCTAATTGTATTGTCTTAATCTCAATTTTTAGCTACAACTTTTTCTTTTCTCTCAATTAATTAGGGTTACATATATGATATTAGGCAAAATGCAACATTGTAGATAGTGTAAGTGGTGGGGAATGGGATGCCCAACTTTACACAAGCTAGCTATGAACCTTTTTCCCATTTCTTTAATTTCTCTCATTTCCTTTGTAGTTTGTACTCTCTTTCTCTTTTCTTTTTTAATTTACACTCATTTTTTTTAATCCAAAATAAATAAATAAACAACCTCCTTACACTTGTGGGGTGTGAGGTTTGCCATGTGTTGATTTTTGTCTGAATCTTGTTGGCACGCATGAGATCTTGCCAAGTGGAAATCTCTTCAAATTTATAATTAGATTTTGCAATCCACATTAGATTGAGTGTGTTTGGTTTATTTGGATACGTTGAAAACTTTTTTTTAGTTTTTAATTTTTTTAATTTTAAATTTTGGGTGTGTTTAGGCAGAGATCACAAGAGAAAAAAGGTATGCATCGCTGTAAAAGATGATATATATATATATAGCATGCGTTTGCAATTTTAAGTGGGGGATGAAAGTACTACTCTTTTTTGCTTTATTTCTTTGGTGATTTTTGTATGCTTATACGAGTCATGATTTAGATACTGAAATTTTGATTCATAAAAAGCATTTGAGTGATTGATTATATACATGATTTTTTAGATATCTATTATGAGAGAAGTAATGATTTAAGCTATTGAAAATAAGTTAGTAATGTTATTGGGTACGTGTTCGTATGTAATTTCGTACATAACTCTTAATAATTCGGTATTGAATTATATTCGTTTAGTACTATCTTATCAATCATTTATAAGTTTCTACTATATGTCAAAGTTGAGATACTAACTTTACAAGTATAGCATTATTTACTTAACTTTTTTTTAATAAAATACCGACAATCGAACTAAAAATACATATTATAAATAAAAATTTAAACAGTATTCGAGATAATATGAGTGATGAAAAGAAGCAATAAGAAAAATTGTAATTATGAGAATTATATATATATATATATATATTTTTTGTTAAAGACAAAATGTAACATATATAAGAGTGTGGTATGAAATGGGATTGTCACTAAGTAAGTGGATAAACGCTCCTCATTTTTGTTTCTTTCTTAATTAGTGGGTGATTAAATTTTGTAAATTATGGGTTTATTAGTATAAACTAAAGAATCTCCTCTAACTTTACGACTATCTATATTAGATTCTTTCTTGTGATGGAGAGACCAACTACAAAAGTGGAAAGTTCTTCATTAATTAATTAATTTATATATATATATATATAATTTTAATTTTAATTTTAATTTTCTATACGTAATTAAAGTTTGATAATGATGTTATTGATCAAAACTAAAGCCTAAGTTGATTAATATCGTTTGGTTGCACTATTATAGTTCATACAACCAACTTCATTTGAATTTTCTTATCAGTTCTTATCACCATTAATTGATTTGACTATAAATTCTTGACTATGGTATCGGTACGATGTGATCGAAGAGTAGCAAGTCGAGTTTCTTCTTCAAAAATAAGTTTAGCCAGACCCTCGTCAAGCTTTGGCAATGGATATCGACGAAGAAGTGGTGACATTAAGAGCCATGAGCAATAGTATTATATTTTGTTGATCTTCGGATGCAAACAATTCTTCTGCCTCAATGGTGCATGGCCAAAATGGTTCGAAATCATAAGCCAGCCCAAGGTATGCAAGTGAAAAAACCAATGTTAGCCTTTAATGGGCTTGGATTGGGCCCAACAAGATTGGGCTCAAGAATATTGGTCCACCACATTTTGAATTAGACTTTGAAATTTTTTTGAGTTACCACCCAGCACCCGCTTTCTCTATGGACATTAGGGCAAAAAATAGCATACGAATTTAATACCATTTCTAATTCACTTCTCAATATAAATGGTAACAAAATCTGTACAACAAATATTGTTATAGTATGCACAATAATATAAGGTAAAAGATTCAATTTCATAATTAAGTGACAACAAGGCCATTGCATTGATAATAATACTATGTATATAAAGTTATAATACAAAGTTTATATCCCGCGTGGCATAAAATGTGACTTAATAAAATACCATATATTTTGAAGCAACTTACCTTATATTCCTATATCTATGTGCTGGTTTTCTATGAATGACAACTATGCTGCCAAGTCAGTTGTCGAATACAAATTTTGTATCACAACTTTGTATGCGGAGTACACTATTGACATTGCATGCTAATGTAGTTACATTTGAAATATAAATTAATTAACTTCACAAATATAAAAATTAAAATAAGCTAAATACAATAATGTTAACAATATATGTTACAATTTATTAGCATGATCACATAATTGAATATGTTATAAGAGTTGCGTTATATGACCAAAAGAATTATTTCATGTATTATTAACTATTTATCTAATTCTAATCTCTTGATAAATATGAAACATGCTTAGTGTTCAAATACTACACATGGCTATAGAAGAAATGTAACAAATACAAGTTAACAAATTAGGCAAAATAAACAACAAAGCACAGCACATTATGCCTGTGACATGCAAATTCACAGAAAAATGAATCAATCTTGTAATCCATGAAATATTTCGGAATTTCCTAATTTGCATATGATAGAATAGGGAAAATAATGTAATTTAAATTCGATCAAACAATAACATGATTGATTGCAAGATTTTTTTGAGGATCTTATCGTGAGGGATCTATCTCACCAACATTCCACGTATAACCAGTCAGATAAAAACATCATTAAGCATGCTATATATGCTCGATCGTGATAACATTTAGTATAATCAAGGGGAATTAAGTACCCTAAGGACTAATAAAAGTAATTACAAAATTGGCTGCGAGGAGAAATTACCGGATATTAATTGAAGGAGGGAAAAAATTCACAAAACCATTAAACATTTCTTTTCGACAAAAGTACTACTAGTACAAGAACTTCAATAGCTTACCCATTCCTATCAACTGCATATGATCTAATGCTAACTAGTACACGAAATGAAATAATTCAGCATTACAATTAATCATCTAGCAACAAATGTTATGTATTTCTCTCTGAAATTTTCTCATTATCTGTAAAATCAACTTCTAGTTTTACCACATCATTTACCTGCCAGGACAGGAAAATAATAAAGTATTCCAATCTTTATTAATTCAGTTTGGAACTTCTATCTATCAAAGAAAGAATATAGATTATATATTTTGACTGAATTCCGTTAAGTTCTGACCATTTGCAGGCATATTTTTCTTGATTTATACTGCTCTAAGATGTTACTTAATTTAATGTGTAAGCAACCTTAACATACACAAAATGACTCAAACATAAGTACAAATTTGCTTGTGTGGATGTGAAAAAAATATGGTTCTAGAAAACACACCAATTAAATGTTTCATATCATTAATAGCACAACTAATGATTATGTTGCAATTACAGTCAAGGAACTCTTTATTACAAGAATCCAAGGGAATTTAAGGACATCTATTAGTGTAAACAAAGACAGTTAAGCATGTTCATCATATGGGTTAGATTTTATATAATTTTCTCACTCAAAAAATCGTGACATGCAACCACACACAGTACAAAATATGCTTGTCCTGCCTTGTGGATCAATTGATCAATATACTTCTTGATCGTGACTTGTAAATGTAACTAAATAATCAAAGATGATTATTAAAATTTTGTCGTCATCAATTATAGTCCTACCCTATTGTCCTATTATATGAAAGCTTATATTGAAGAACAATAAAATGGTGTTCTCTCCCGTTCACTTTCTAATATATTACCATCATTAATGAAGATATAATCTGTGACATAGTACAGATACAAAACTTAAAAATCCAATTGTTTTCAACCTTAATACAGATAAAATTCAAAACCTAGCATTAAATAACAATGAATTATCCTACAATAGCCAACAATGAAATTAAATTTTGTGACAAAACAATGTAATCTTAAAATCTTGACAAGTAGATTTCTTAACTAATACGCATTACACTATTAATAACTACAAAATGCCCTAAATCCTCATTAAAGTTTATTTACCAGTTCTGCCCCTCAAATAGTAAGATTTAAAATCTCCCTACACTATATAAACCCACTCTTGGTCAGTGTTTTAAAGCAAGAGAGACTAACAAAAGCAGTAAAAATGACAAGAAAGAAGGTGAAGCTTGTGTGGATAGTGAATGATAGTGCTAGAAAAGCCAGCCTTAAGAAAAGAAGGGTAGGCTTGCTGAAGAAAGTGAGTGAATTGACCACCCTCTGTGGTGTCAATGCTTTCATTATCATTTACAGTCCACATGATAAGGAACCGGCAATGTGGCCGTCACGCCCCGTGGTGCAACAGTTACTTGCGAGGTTCCAGAGCATGCCAGAAATGGAGCTGTGCAAAAAAATGATGAATCAAGAAACTTACCTCAAAGAAAGGGTGACCAAAGTGCAGGATCAACTGAAGAAGCACCACAGGAAAAACAAAGAGACGGATGTTTCCCATCTCATGCATCAACTTTTTCATGTTAAGACAATGGATGATTTTAATGCGAGTGAACTGCATGGTATGATTTGGCTCATGGAAGAGAAGAAGAAGGATATAAGGAAGAGGATTGAATACTGCCAACAGATTACTCCTCTCCCACCAGAGACTTCTCCTCCTCCTCCTCCTCCTCATCAACTGCCTGCTCCGATGGATGTGCCAGTTCAAGTCGGAGGAAGTGCTGGTGGAGATGGGACGACTCAGACAGAGCCAGTTCAGTGGGATCAATGGTTCATAGATTTGATGAAAAATAGCGAGAATACTGCTGGCAGTAGCAGTAGTAAGGCTAAAAGTGATGCAGGGCTAACTCCAAATCAAGCATTTGCAGCAAGTTCCAGTGCTGCAAATCAGATGGGGTTCCCACATGGGAATCTTAGAGCCTATAATGTTGGTGGTAGTGATATGGGGCTGCCGCATGGAAATATCCATATTGGCAGCAGCGGTGGCGGCAGAAATGATATTGACCTGGGGCCGCCTGACGCAAATATTAATGCTGGAGGCAACAACAGCAGCAATGATGTTAATCGGCTGCCACAAGGGAATACAGGAGCTGGTAACAATGCCACCAGCGGTGACATGGGGCTGCCTTCCGAGTTTTTCGGCGGCAGCATTACCGGAAGTGATGTTGGGCTGCCTTATGATGTTACCAAACAATGGCCTAACAATTTCTATCCCTGAATTTATGTGTTTCCGACCCAGTGCATGCAGTTACTGTATGACCATGGTCATGGACTGTGTTATGTTTCAATCTAGTTGTTTGAGTCATTGTATAGCTGAAGTTTTTCAGCTGCTATGTTTTCCTTGAGTCATTTGTGTTATTGTACAGCTGAATTTTTTCAGCTATTATGTTTTCCCTGAGTTGTTTGTGTTATTGTCAGCTGAAGTTTTTCAGCTGTTATGTTTTCCTTCAATCAAGTCATTTGTGTTATTCTATTGCTGAAGTTTTTCAGCTGTTGTGATGTTATGTTTCCGTTATTTCAATGTAAGTTTGTGTTATTTCAGTGTTAAATTTGTGCTATTTCAGTGTTAAGTTTGTGCTATTTCAATGTTATGTATTGTCCGGCCTCTTTTTGTGTGTATATATATATAAAGGATCATCACTAAAAGGAAAATAGTTATCAAAAATCTAACTTCTATATATATTTAAAAGAAAGAAAAAAAATCTAACATTTATTGAGAGAGTTCATATTGTCTTGATTGAGCGAGTGAATTACTCTACACCTCAATCACAACCACTTCTAATATTACATGAAAGATAACTAATTGAAGATTCTCTTAATGTGTGCCATTAAGACACGTGTCAAGTAAGACTCTTCACGATAAGAATCTTAAAAAGACACATCAATATGAGTTTTTTCATGTATTGATGCATGTTTCAATACACATGCAATAAAAAATCTAACTTCCATATATATTTGAAAGAGAAAAAAAGAATTTCTAACATTTATTGAGAGAGTGAATTACTCTACACCTCAATCGCGATCACTTCTAATATTACATGAAAGATAACAAATTGAAGATTCTCTAAATGTGTGTCTCTAAGACACGTGTCAATTAAGACTTTCACATTAAGAATCTTAAAAAGACACATCAATACAAGTTTTTATGTATTGATGCAAGTTTCAATACATATATGCAATCAAATTCCTGAGTTTTGTAGACTTATGGACTTCAAGAGTCTTAACATGTGCTGGCACATGTTATCATAATTCATTAACAAATGTTATAATGAATAGAAAAAAAATAATGCAAAATATTCAGATCTATTCTTTTTTAAAGAACTAACAATACTTGCTCTCTTGAGATTTTCATATTTATTAGAAAGGTCAACACCCTCTTTTTACACAAATTATATCTACTTGAAATTGTGTTTTTAAAAAGCTAAATTGTCATCAAATGTTTTCATTTCAAATATCATTATATGGTGCATTATCATTATAATTAGACAAAAGTATTTTCAATGTATTAATTTGTGTCTATGGTACATGGTTAAGGGTTATTTAACCAATATCATTAAACAACATACATAATATTCTACCATTTACTTAGAAAGAATGATTAATCAAGTTTAATCATTTTTAAGACAGTTAATGCACTTTGTTCTGTTGTATGGTAAGGGTGAAGGTGAATCTTCTTCTTTTATTCGAAGATTAAGCTGATTGGTGGAGGGAAACTTAACATGATAACTAACTTCTACATTTTGCACAACTTTTAACTTGGTCAAGAATTAAAAGCACCTTTTTTCCTTTCTTATTCATTGTCTGAAGACTTCCTTAAACTCAATCTTCCAGACTCTGTAATATAGTTTAATATCCCCCTTAAATTTCACCTGAAAGCAATTTTTCAATTTACCGTCAACGAATTGAAATCTGCAGACATTAAGACCCATTCTACAATCATCAAACCACCCTTGTTCATGAAGTTTATATATGAAGAAAGTAAATAAAGCGGAAATGTAAACAAATTTCAAACCTAACATTGATTAATGAATAGTTTCTCCAACCGACTAGAAATGTTTTCAGAACTCAACATGGTAAACAACATGAAAAAGAGGAAAGCAAATGCAATGATATTCAAATATTTTTTCAAGTAATAAAATTTACACACTGAAGAGCACAAACAGGAAAATCCCCAAGGATAACAAGCAATGTAGAGACAATATCCATTTAAAATACAGAAGAAAAAAAGGATTACAACATACCAGTAGAAGAACTCTACAAAACATCCGAAGCACAATTAGAAGATCTTGTTATATTGACTACTAAGAGAATCCCTCAGATTTGAATAAAGGCCATAGAGTGAATACTGACGAAGGTTCTCAACCTCATACCATGAATTGAGAACTGAGAGATGCTTATCCGTGCCCGAGAATGCCAACTGTATTCCAAGGCTACAATCTACAGAGCCTCCATGGTTCTTACAGCTGGATGTGCGGATTGCACAATCCTGCTTGTTGAGGCAGACAAAGTTAGAGTTCCCTGAACATTTAGAACAACCATCCCTTTTCCAGTACAAGTTTTGTAGCCTGCCCTTCTTAAACTCAAGCACCTGCATTTAACATAATTTCATGGTTTTCAGAAATCTTTACAGAGTACGTAGAGATGATAATGAAACATAATCTGAACTATCACAGTATCACTTACAAGAGTAAAGCTGGTTACCGAGTATGTATTGTTTGCAACAAAAGCAGGGGGGGACCTTGCAGCATATTTTCGACCAGCAAATGCAACCATATTCCCACCATAAACATCCTGAAAGCATAATAGATTATGAGACTTTAAATTATTAACAGCTGATACAATCATTTTTGCAAACCAATTAAAAAAAAGTTTCATGCAAACAGTCAAATCAGAGGGATGATAAGGAAGGTGACAGTTTCAACTTGGGTGATTTGGTTTTATATGGATTACAAAAATTCTTGAGCACGCACAACCTTCTGGGTAATACCATTGAACAATTACATTCAGAGCAGGGTGACCAGTCTGATCAATAATTAAACCTACTTTAAAATGGCAAAAATATTTAAGCCTATTCTACATAAATATTAACAAACATCAATCACAGGGAAAGAAAAAAGTACTAAATATCAAAATAGATAGTCTAACCAGCCCAATAATTTATATACCAACCCATTCTATTGAACAAACAGTTTGCAAATATGGCACATGGAAAACCTAATATATATACACTGAGAACCTCAATCAGTAGAAGAACACAACAGACCTAGTTTACGTAGAGCAAAACAATATGAATTAAATGCACTTGACAAAAAGACACAATCAGACTAGCATACAGACATTATATCTAGCTCCGTGTCCTGCACTTTTCTGCTCTAAGCACCCAGCATATTACTCTTCATAAGGAGAGGCTTTCGATGAGAGTTTCTAAATAAGTATTTTCACAAGAAAAGGACTAAACCTAAACTAAATCATATTCAATCAATCCTTAGCATACTTTCTTTCTTCTGGTCATCTTCCATCAACTAAATCTCAGATTGATTTCAATCAATTTCAATCAAACTCATGACATAATTACTAACAAAAAATGCAAAATAACAACATATCTCAAGATGTAAATACATAGAGTATAGACTCCTATTTTTCAATGAATTTAAAAATCCACTAAGCTATAAGCTTTAAAATTGCAACAGATACCAATATTCACTTAGTTCTTACTACTAATTTAAGCAGAAGCATAATAAATTCAAATAAAATACTAATTAAAACTTTAGAGAGAGTAAAGTAAGTAACCGGAGAGAATGAAGAGGTGTTGATGGTGAGAAGAGAGATCTCATCGACTTTAGGTCTAAAAATGGCGATCTGAGCATTGTTCGAAGAAAGAGAGAGTCTGCGGTCACAGGGAGACAACAGTTGGCTGCTGTTGTAGACGAAACTATTCCTCAATGCGAACGCGATGCCGAAGGTGAAACCGTCGGATTTTTGGACCTTCGTATCGGCGCACGGCGAGTACACGTTGTTCGTGTTGTCGGATGATGCCACTAGAAACAACGACGCCGTCAGCAGAAGAAGAAAGAGCATCGTCTCCATTGCTGTAATTTTATTTTTATTTTTTTGGTTGGATTTTGTAGACTTAAGGGCTTAGTTCGTTTGTTTTGTGCTTACAGTGGAAGAAACAGAGGGTGATGATGCAAGGAAGACAGCTCGCATTCGAAGAAATGACTCGGGCCGGTTCCGACCCAAACCCGAATGTAACTTTGCCACATCATCAAACTATAGAGGTAGAATTTAGGGGTTTTATCAAATATCTCATATTTATTTATTCTTTACAATTAAAATTTTAATTTATTTATTATTATTTTTAAAAATTTATTTATAATCTAAAATTTTAATTCACTTAAAATAAATATTTTTAATATAGATTATAAATTTTATATAAAATAGTAAGTAATTCTAAATTAATTTATTAGAGAATTAATATATATAATTATAATTTTTTAATAAAATATTATTTTATTTATTTTATAAAGTGTATCGATTAAGTTCTAAAAATTAAATAAAAATGTGTAAATTAAGATTTTAGTTATAAAAAATAAATAAATTATAGATATATTTATTTTTTAATTAGTCAATTTATGATTAGATGGGAAGTTAATATATCTTTCTACAAAATTTTCCAAATAAAATTATCATAAACTTAAAGAGAGACATCCGATAAAAACTCCATAATTTATATTCTTGCCAATAATTAATCCCATAATTAATACTATACCAAATTGGATAATACAACCACAATTTAATCCAATAAATTTTTATTATCTCTAACAATCCATTGGATGATGGTTCCTCTAACTTTAGTGGAAATTTCTACAATACCTAATCTTTTTTATATCAATAAATTAGTACACCTAGTCTCGCAATTTATTTTTATTGAAACACAAATAATTTTATATTTTTTAAATATAATTTTATTTTTTATTGTAAATAATGTGATATTTATCAATTAAATAATAAATTTATCTACACGGTGAATATAAATTTCAATTTCTTTAATTAAAAGAATTCATTTAATTTTACTTGTTATTATTTTTCATAATCAATTGTCTTCTTTAATCACCTAATCACTTTTCGATACACATATAATAAGTAGTATTAGAATAAACTCAAGTTCTCGTCAGTTGTAAACTTTTAAATACATGCGCTTTGCATTACATGAAATGTAATTTCTAAGACGATTTTGGATTTATAAGGTGAGTAAGCAACACCTTCTAATAAGTTAATTTTTTAATTTTGTAAGGAGAAGTTATCAACACTTTTTAATAGACCAGTCTTTATGCATTCTGCAAAAATATGCAAAGTAAAACTTAGATGAGATTGTTATTTTGCGTCATTTTATAATTATATGATTATGTAATAATAATGTTGTGTATAGTGATAATATAGATTGTCAATGAACTTTACAATGTGTTTACAATTATTCATTATAATAGTTGATTGAATTGTCAATTGTACATTAACTTGACATAAATCATCACATCGAAATAATAATTATTGTGCCTTTTGATTTTACATTTCAAAGTTGTAACCCTTGGATTGCACATAAAGAGTAGCGCAAAATTCGTGACACTATTTTAAGTCAAAATTCTAAATTAAAATAATTCGTCTATGTATAAATATGTTCACGTTATGGTTCATCTTATGTTTGGTACATCACATTTTTTTAAGATATACAATAACACAAATATACACATACATGCATATGTTTTAAGTTAAACAAAAATAAGAAAAACCTCAATAGCTTTTTCTTTTATTGCAAAGGATGATAAGAGCAATACTTGTTATATACAAAAGTAAAGAAACTACACGACAAGAGAATAGAAAAATAGTAAGGATAGAGAGAGCAAGTAGTTGTAGGTAAGGTGTGAAAATGTAAGCTACTGTAGTGAATGACCATAGTAAAAGTATTGCTTTATTTTGTAACGAAAAACTATCTTTTCATGGAACTGTCATTTGTTTCTTTATGAAAGACAAAGCAAAGGTATTAGGGTGATGAGTTGTAGCTGTAAAAGAAGGTCGGCAGGTTGGGAGGTCGAGTGTTTGAGTTGTTGGGCTTCATGCTATCAAGGCTAGGAAGTCAGGTATTTGGATTGTCATGCTGTCAAGGTCAGGAGGTCGGGTGTTTGAGTTGTTGGGCTTCATGCTATCAAGGCTCACAAGTCTTAATTGTAGAACTTACAAAGACTAATATACCCTAAGTGTATTCGATTCCGGTATTAGTGATGTATTTTGAATGTGTTGAGTTTTAAGGGAACATGTTTAAGTTATGTATGTATAGTTAAATCGACATTTTAGGCATAAAATGTCATAAATATATATATATATATATATAGACCTAAGTGTATACTTTTATTTTTCTTTTATTCTCATGATAATTATAAATAATATAAGGACTAGATTGAAAAAATTTTAAAACTCAAGGGGTTAATAAACTAAATTATCATAAGTTAGGAAAATAGTATAAATAGTAAAAAGTATGGGGCTACCATTAAAACATTTATATGATGGCCTAATATTGTTACTAAGTTAAGCCCAAAATTTTATTAAGTGTAGGCCAATATTACTAATCTAAACCAAAACCAACTTATGTAATTTTAGGCCCAAATTTTTAAATCCAAAAAACAAGCCCAATTTTATGTTTTTATGTCTGCAATATTCTAGATCTTTCTATATGTGTTTAGACAAATAAAAGAGACAAAAGAAAGAAATAAGAGAGAAGGAAGAAGAAAGTGAAGGAAAAAGATTTTTATAGTAAGAGTGTGTGCGTTTAGTTTTGAAGTTTTAATTGTTATTTATGTGCGTTTAGTTTTGAAGTTTTAATTGTTATTTATGTTTATTTGATGTTGAATTGATGCTAAAACATGAATTTGTGGTTATTGCTATGTATGAATGTCATGGAAATATTATATATATATATATGTGTGTGTGTGTGTGTGTGTGTGTGTGTGTGTGTGTGTGTGTGTGTGAAATATGTGGACAAGGGTTGTTATATTGACATGCACTATGGGTGTGATTGTTGACTTTGAAATTTTGTGGTAGAGAATGATATATTTAAGGCAGTGTATAAGCTAACTTTGTAGCCATATCCTGATGAGATTTTACGTAGGGGAAGTGTAGAATGAAAAGGTTATGAAACATGAGAATGGTAATAAAGTTGAAACTATGAAATTATTGGCAGTGTTTGATGTGCGGTGTTGCAAAAACTAAAGTGTAAACATGCTAAATGTGGGTTATGATTGTACGTTCAAATGTGTGTGTGGTTGGAAAAATGAAGAAATTGAGTGTTATAAGTCAAAGTTTAGTGGCGGGATTGTGATAAAAGATGGGTTGAAATTGTGTGTAGATAAAATTTTGTTAGTTGTTGAAAATCTGGGCAGGGCTCGAAAAAATGAAAACTAAGCGAGTTTCGGACCGAATTAATGTGCTGTAAAATTCTATGAAAACTAGATACTTAGGAGTATAACATATTTGAAAATCAATTTGTTTCATGAAGAGACGAGATAGCAGGAAAATTCGAAAAATGGATGCCCTGTTAAATGTGTTATACCTTATTTTCTTGCGTCATATGTCGAAAACTTGTTGTAACTTAGGTAATCAAATTTGAAATCAAAATTCGTAAAATGTGGTAGAAACTAGATTCATAATAGAGTGTGTCTCCAAAAATTTTAGGTTGAGATACAATTTCGGTTTTAAACAGTGCACGTTTATCGCAAGCGTAGGGTGTGCCATGTTCATAAAAAGAGACCCCTAGACTAAATTCGACTTGTATTTAATAGATATTTTAATCATATTGATATTTATTTAGGTGACAAGTTTGTACATAATATGTTTGTTTTATTCCATTAAACATATTGTATAGAGTCTAACGAAGAATCATTTAATTATAGATTGACAACCCGAGCATCCGACGTCAACACCTTGAATCGGATATCTTAAAGCGTAACGAGTGAGTAGATGAATATATTTTCAGAATTTTTTTAAAAATAAAATGATTCAAATGTTTAATTATTTCATAGATTCATGGAATTTGAATGTATTGCAAATATGAGAATTTATATGTCATGAGTAAAAGTACATTTTATAAAATATTTTGATTGTTTATGAAATGTTTTTGTAGGTGGATTGACATGTGGTAAATTGATTTATATTGACATGTGAAGTATATGATGAATGTTGTATGTGGATTTTATCTTTTGAGATTTTAGGTGCAAGTGTTCAATTTGATCATGTCTATGTACATGTATTTTCGTCCTTACTTTAGAAAAAATGGGTAAAGGAGAGGGTACATATATTTCTGCCCTTACCCGAGAAATGAGTAAAAGAAAGGTTACATCATGGCTGAATGAGTTGATGTTTGGCATCACATCTACTCGTGCCAATGCTAACGAGCGAGTTAAATGATTTTATGTATTGATGTAAAATAACTTATTAACGAGTTTCAAGGTGTTTGTCAGTAACACACTGGTGAATATCTCGATGGATAGTTTCATAGCAAGTCTAAATATATTTTATTGAACATCCGCAGATATGGCATATGAAATTGGTTTTATCATATTGTTGAATTTGTGAAAATGTTTTAAATTATGGTGTAAATCTTGTATTTCTTGCGTAAAAATAATAAAAAAAAAGGCTATAATACTCTTACTCATTTTTTTTTAATGATTTTTCAAGTTTATTATTATCTATCTATTCACTGAGTTGTACTCACCCTTTTATTTTTTAAAAAAATATTTTTAGATTAAACAGATTGTAAGAAGGTCATGAGTCCACTCATTCCCCAGACCAAATTTTGCAAAGTATAGTTGTAAGTGTAAACCTTGTTCTTCGAACATAGGGGTAAGATGTTAATTTCATAACATTCATTATTTCAAGTGCATTGTATAAGATTAGTTGGCACATTAACGAGGTTTAAGTGAATTTAAATTTAAATTTAATAACGAGAATATAATGAAATTGAAAATATAATTTTAAATTTTTTATTAGTTGGGTTTCGCATATTGCCTTACACTGAAACATTTGGTGATCTCGATATTCATTGAACGGAAAAAGATCGATACTTGGAATGGAAGAGAAAATGTCAACTTGAAAATGAAGAGAAAATATCAAAAATCTTTTCTAAACACAAAGAGATCGATACTTGGAATGAAAGTATCGATACATTACTTAAATGTATCGATACATTGAAAATGCATGTCGATATTTATTGAACGTATCGATACCTATGAAGAGAGGATTGATATTTTACAAGACAGAGACTTTGGAATAAATTACAAGTCAACCAAATTGATACTTATGGAGAAAGTATTGATATATTATGAAACAAAAAGTTTGAAATTAATTACAAGTTGGACCAGATTGATACCTTTATCAAGTGTATCAATACATAATTAGACAGAGAGTTAGAAAATATTTACATGTTGAACCAGATTGATACCTTCAACAAAGGTATCGATATATTGAAAAGAGAATGATCGATACATAAAGGCTAATGTATCGATACTCGAGTTCCATGAAATTTTCATAATTGGATATTTAAGGAACGGATCAATACTTAGATCAAAGGTATCGATACCCAAGTTATAAGTATCAATACTCAGCCCAAAGGTATTGATACTTTACGCAAATTTAGGCAAGATTCACGAGCAAATGAGTCATTTCACATAATTTTATAAATACCCTAAAATGGAAAACGATTATAGGAGTTCTCATTCGTCTATTTACCACTCTCTCTCTCTAAAAATACTTCTTTCTTATTCTTTCTCTCGAATTTCATCACAAATCAAAACCAATCACTTAAGTTTTGGTCAGATTTTTGCCTCTCATGTGACTCCTCATCTTCTCTTCAACAATGTAATATCGATTTGTGCTTGAAACAGTAAGGATGAGTATGGGAATGAGCTAGAGTTTCAAATCAAATTGAGAGTTTCGAGTTTAAATATCAATGTGAGGTTTCTAAGGATATCTACATACTAAAGATAACTCTATAAACTCATTTTAAGTTCAATTTAATGGATTTGAACATGTTTGAATCTTAGGGTTCACTGTTCATTTAGGGTTTTTGATTAAATTTGCGTAAGAAACGTAGATTAGAGTTAATTAGCGACATTAGAAAGTATAAAATATTAAATGAATGGTAAAATAGCATTTGGAATGTATATAAATATGTGAGATGAAAATGAAAAAATAGAGATAACTATGCCCATGGGATTCCATTGTTGGGAATCGGCTAAATGGCACTAGATAAGAAGCCTCTAAGGTTAAATGTGCTAAACTAAGGAAATTTAGATATAATGCTCACAACATTTGCATTTCATGCATAAATACTAATTAATTAGAAAATTCAAAAGTTTTTATAATGTTATACGTGTGTAATATAGGCATCGAACACCCGGGAGAGGAGCACACTAGGCGTGAGAAGTAGTGTTAGGAGTAGGTACTCTCCTGTTTATTGTGAATGGATCTAAATACATAGTTATTTTGAAACTATTTTATAAAACTTACTGTTTTATGTTTTAAAAAATAGATTTGATACTGTTATTATTTAAAAAAATGTAAATGGCCTGTGATATTTAAAATTATATGTAAATGGCCAAGAGGCTAAGTTTGATGTTGAAATTGCATGTCTATATTGTGATTAGAAAAGAAATTGATTTTGAATATATACATGTTTGTGGCTTTGTAATTGGTGATGGCCAAAAGAGTCAAGTATATATGTGATTATAATTACAAGGTAATAACCTAGGGATAGACCTATAAGAGGCTGTCTACGTGAATGCGTCGCAGGTAGTGCAGTTACATGGATGGATGATGATATGGAGTTGTCTATCTGCAAGATTGACGAGAACAATCATGAGTATCACCACATGACTATTCGGGGCTAACGTCAATAGTAGGCCAGTTTTAAAAGAACTAGCATGCATTCTTTATTTAAAATAAAAGAATTGTTTTTATTATATCAACATTGTTTATAGTGCATAAAACTCACTGACGGTCTCGGGATTATCCTCGGCCAGGGTGATCACAGAGAAAGGGAGCCAGCCCAATGATGTTTGAATAACAAGTCATAGTTTTGTTAAAATAAAGAGTTTTAACAATATATGTGTGTGTGTGTGTGTGTGTATGTTTTCTAAAAACTATATTTTTGTCTACTCACGGAATATATCCCTATATACTCACCCCCTCGCCGTCCTGTTTCAGGAAATCGAGCAAAGTAAAGAGCATTATCAGGTGATGGTGGTAGTCAATCAGGGGTAAAAAAACCCTCAGGTATTGGTTTTCACTAATTGTGTTAGAAAGTCTAATGGGATGGTTTTGTAAAACTTTTGTATGTACATATTTATTTTTTTATGTACATATTTATAGATGTAAACTAATGAATGTAATCCTATGATGTACTCTGTGTGTATTTTAAATTATAAATACTTTTAATTGTATGATAATTTTGAAAATGTCTCGAAGAAACAAGTTTATGAGAATGATTACACAGGGAACAGATACTTAAGCAGTCTTACAAGCCTGAAGGACAAGCTTAGAAATTAAAAATATGTCTCGAAGATCTGTGGCAGTTGTCATGTGTGAATTCCACGGGCGGAGGTGTGACAATAGGAGACTTGTAGGTATTTAATGTTTCCACTGTTATGTATGGATATGAGATTTTAGCAGGGATCCATGAACTATGTATTGTTACTGATTTGTAAATAACAAACATATTATAAGTGTAGATGTTATGGATTCAAAATATTATACACACACACACACGTGAATATGCATGTGAAATATCAAATTTGAAATTTATATATTTTTATGGATGGAATAAAGGAAGCTTTACATATACTTACCCTCTCACTTTCCAATTTCAGGAAATCGAGCGAAATAAAAAGTATTACCAGATGGTGATGGTCAATCAGGGGTATAAAACTCTCAGGTATTGATTTTGTTTTTGACTCAATAATTGTGTAGGAAAGTCCACTAAGAAGGTTTTGTAAAACTTTTGTATGTACATATTTATGGATGTAAACTAATGAATGTAATCTGATAATGTACCATGTATGTATTTTAATTTATAAATACTTTTGATTGTATAATGATTTCGAAAATGTCTCGGAGAGACAAGTTTATGAGAATGATTACATAGGGAACAAGTACCTAAGCAGCCTTACAGGCCTGAGGGACATGCTTAAGGATTAAGAATGTGTCTCGAAGATCTGTGGCAGTTATTACGTGTGAATCTCACGGACAGGGGCATGACAATAGAAGACTTGTAGGTATTTAATGTTTTCGTTTTTATGTATGCATATAAGATTTTAACAGAGATCCATGAACTATATATTGTTACTGATTTATAAATAACAAATATATTATAGGTATAGATGTTATGGATTCAAAAAATATACATACATATATATATATATATATGTATATATACGTGGATATGCATGTAAAATATCAAATTTGAAACTTATATATTTGTATAGATGGGATATAGGAAGTCTTACACAATTGTGGGAATACAAGTGAGATTATCTCTCTCAGTTATGTGACGATTGTTATGTACTTATGTGTGTGTATATATATATATATTATTACAATACATTTGATGTAGAATATAGCTACAATAAATATACAAAAAAAAAATAAAAATAAATGCTTGAAATGAGAAGATTTTTCTATTATCATAGGATTATTATTATTCTTATTATATTGCAATCCAACGATTACAATACATCCAATAATTGTGGGATATAATTGTTGTATGGTATATATATTATAAAGATGGGATTGAGAACTCTTTAATTTTATACAATTTTTTATATTAATTTTTTAATTATTATATCAATGTATTTTAATAATTGATATCAAATTTAATATGTGTAATTAATGTATCATAATTAATACATCATAATTAATGTATATATAAAATATAATTTCAATTATTTAATTAAGATTAATTTAATAATATATATATATATATAAATATGTAAAAAATAAAAAATATTGATCCCAACCCATATATTCATATTATATATATGCGAAAAGCATAAGATTGGGTGGTGCTAAATTGGAGAAAAAACCAACCACGGGCAAGTCCAAAAGCAACCAAATCCAGAAAATGACACGAGTAGGATACTATTACGATATGCATATGCAGATGCTGCATTAAACATGTTAACTATCATGCCATAATCATAGTTCTCTTCACAATTGAAAAATCAGCTATGACTTCGTATATTAATATTTTATAGACGACTCATTCATGGGTAGGTGGGAAATGCCGACGCTTTAACACCAAACCAAACCCTTCTATTCTACTATTATAATTAATTATGTTTGCACTGTCCCTCTCTTGCACTCCAGTTGTTCGACGAAAATCCTGTGGGCGCATCACTGGCATACCTCATTTACATTAAAATAAAATAAGCGCCTTTTTTGTCTCATTTTGTATCAATAATTCAAAATACAATCATTTCAATTTCACTAAATTTAAATAATTTTACAATTAAATCTATTACACTTGGGTCCATCTAATCCATTGAAATTACATTCACAAAAAATTTGTACCAGAGAACTCGTTTATATAAGAATGTAATTGAACCTTTATTTAATTAATAATTTTAAATTTTAAATTAAATAGTACTAAGTATTCGTTTGGTATTTTTTTTTACGAGTTAAAAGGGTTTTTTTATAATATTAAAAAATTTTAAATTTTTTGTATGGTTCGAAGATTTATGGAGAATTTTTTTTTTTGGTAAGATTAAAAAATTATTTTATTTTTACTTATAAAAATTCAAAATTTATACTTTTAAGAGTAAAATTTTATGAGTTTAAAAAAAAAATTAAATTCATAAAATACCCTTATTTTATTTTTAAAAGGTTTGCTCTATTTTTCTTGTAACATAACTTAAAAAAATTTCTTTGTTAAGATAATTACAAAATTTTTAATAAAAAATATTTTGTCATAATTAAATAATTTATAATTGTTTTGTCAAAAACTCTGCTTATAAAAGTTTTACTTGTAAAAGGTCTACAATGAGAAGTTCTACTTGAAAAACTTTACAAAAAAATTCTAATAATAATAAGCACATTGAATTTATAATATGTGACGCGAAACTCATATTTATAATATTCTCATGACTTAAACACATTAGACTTATAATTTATATATAATAAATCAGATAGCATGATGAAGCAACTTGCCAATTGCAGGGTACATGCTTGCACACTTTGAGAGAGAGAGGATTAAATAAAATGAAAATGTAAGAGGTAAATCTTATAATTGAAGAAAGGCATTATTCTCTCTTGTCTATAATGGTTTTTTGTCGTGATCCAATTTTTAGGTTTAATTATATTTTTAATTGTAGTAAAAAAATTATATTTGAGATTAATTGTCTGTTTTTTGGATAATTTTATCATTAACTCAATTTTATAACTAATTTCCTCAATAAAATTTATTTTCCCTTGACGAATTTCATCTTTCCTTGATGAAATTTCATCTTTCTTCGATAATATCTATCTTCCCTCAATAAATTTCATCTTCTCTCAATGAATTTCATATTCTTTTAACGAATTTCATCTTATCTCAATGAAATTCATATTTTTTTCACGATGAACATCTTTTTTCTCACTAATCCACTCTCCAAATTTTCAATATTTAGATAAAAAAATCATAATTAAATTAAATAAATTAGCCATAAATCACCCATAAACTGGGTTTTAATTATTTTTTCAAAGATTTACTAATTTTTTTATATCAAAATTCACATAAAAAATCACAATTAAAGAAAAAAATTTAAAATTTTAGGTTTAACAGATAAATAATAAAGAATGATAGTTTTATCCGAAAAATAGATAATTGATCCTAAATATAAAAAAAAATTATTAGGATTAAAAATATAATTAGACTCAAAAATTAGACCATACTACAAAAAACCCTATACATAATATCAAACCAAGTGTAAATTTAAAGGATTGTTGGCCTCCATAAAATGGGAAAACTCCGCATTAGTACTCATTTTTTGAAAAAATCTAACACTGTAGTTGAGTAATTTTTCATTTAATTACAAAAGTATTTCTTATTTTTTCATATTATTTACTCTAGTCCTTTTTATATTTTTGTTAATCTTGTGTTAATATATAAGAAAAATTAACTCAATGATTATAATTAGTCATTTAATTTAATATCAACTATTTTTTATATTTTTAATTTAATAATATTTTTAGTTGATAAAAAATGAATCTAATTATATATATAGTTTTAATTTTAAATATATTTTAATATAAAAACGAGAAAGAGGAGTGAAGATCAAAGATTGTTCGGAGATGAAAACGTCTTTGATCTTGCTTTGAGTGGGGTGAGTCCCGCAATCCTCATATTTTTGTCACCTCTATTAATATTTCAGTTATTTTTACTTCAATTCCTTACCTAAACTTCCTTAAAGGAGAACTATCATTTTTTTCACCTAAAATTTGTCATAATTTTACTTAAATGAGAAGCATATATAAATAAATGCATAGCTTTCTTGGTGTTTGCTAAACGTCCACATAATATAATAAAAGACTTTTTTAACTCTCACTAGCTATATACAACAAATGTACCAAAAGTATACATAAATTTGATTACTTGTTAAAAAGGTTAATAATACAGAAAGGACGTGGCTATTATGTGTACTTGTCATCTAGGTGAAACAATTATGACAATTTTTTAGGAAAAAAATAAAATAATTTTCCTACAAAGAAACTTTGATCTAGGGATTAAAGTGAAATTAATTAAAGCAATGCCCATTAAAGCAATTAACACAAGAAAATACTAAGAACTTTTGTGATTAATATGAAAAAACACCCATTAAAGTGGTATTTCTAAGAGATTCGGGGACTAATATGATAATTTTCCTCCATAAAATTGCAGACAAATAGCCATAGCCATAGCCATGACCATATTCAACATATAATCAAATTATACATAGGAAAATAATGATGCCTTCACTTGTATTCCTGCCTCATTGTCGTATCTCTTGACTTCAACAAAAATACATCTTCCCTCATTTAAAACTTCACCAATAATCCCTCTCTCTGTCTCTCTTTTGCCTATAAATCATGATACAGTTGACTTTTTATAAAATAAAACCTAATTTGAATCCTCTATTAACTTAACTTCTTCTTCCATGGCTGACCAAGCCAATATTTCCTTAACCGTCTCCTGTTCCAATTCCTGGAACTTATTCAACTTCACTACTCTTTCTTTTACAAAATGAACAACACGGCGCCCGACGCCGGTGCAAGCGGCTTTATGGGTTCTAACAACATCGGTGGATTTGGCTATGGCATAGGTCTTTCAGTTGGGATTCTTCTGCTCATCACAACAATCACTCTAGCGTCTTACTTTTGCGCTCGAGGCCAACAGCAGACGAATCCGTCGCAGCAGCAGAGGAATAATAGTAATCAGCAAGGACAAAATCATGAACCTCAAAGCATTGTTGTCGATGTGGGATTGGAAGAAGACACTATTAAGAGTTATCCGAAGTTGCAGTATTCGGAAGTGAAGCTTCGGAAGAAAGATTCAACCGCCATGTGTTGTTCTATATGCTTGGCGGATTACAAAAGTTCAGATATGCTTCGGCTTCTTCCTGACTGCAATCATCTCTTTCATGTCAAGTGCGTTGACCCCTGGTTAAGATTGCATCCCACCTGTCCTGTCTGTCGAACATCGCCGATCCCGACGCCGCTTTCGACGCCTCTCGCTGAGGTGGCTCCACTTGCTAGCAGACGGGACTGATGGTTAAAAGTTCTTTCATTCCTGCATCATCGTTTGGAAATACTGTAGAGTAGTTATCGCATGGAAGCTGTCCCCGTTTGGATTGTTAGTCTTACATTCTTTCTCTTTCGTTTTGATATAGTTATGGATCAAATTTTCTGTGTTACAATGATTTATACATAAGCAATATAGCTTCTGGGAATTATGCCTGTAGTAGTTTAGCTAGATGCATTTAAATTGTCAATGGCTGCAGTGCACCATAAATTAGAAAAAGGAAAGAAGAAGAAGAAGAAGCATTTGAAGATTGGAAATGCAGCTTGTTGACATTTTTGACATCTGTGCTACAGATTTAAATTCCTGGAAGGGTCAATAGAAGTTTGGAAATGTAGCTTGTTAATGTCATTCTATATGCTGGTTTACATTTTCCCAGCCGTGCCTGCAGATAATTACGGCATTGAACACAATAAAGACTGTACGAATTTGTTGCTTGGTAGCAAAGAAATTATAACAAGCCAGTAAGCTTGTAAATGCCTCACTACTTGCTTGTCAACTGTCACACTTGTTAAGAATTGATAGCACAATCACATCCGCAAAATTTAGGAGAGTCTCCCGTGATGGGATTATTTAACAATTAACACATATATTTAATTATCAACGATAATTAAATTTTAAATTGAAGATTAAACGAACAAAGTCAATTACTCAATTATCATACGAAATTCAAAAGCATGGCACATGATCCCAGGTACCCTTATCTAAATACTAAATTAAAAAATATATATTAAAAAAAAAAAAAACTACAATATGAACAAAGAACTAAACATTTTGCTAAGCCAAAGCCCTAGATCAAATTAAATGTGTGTGTGATTTAGTTGTTGACATTGAAAGAAGATTATATTAAAGGTATCTTTGGTACATTTCTTCTAGTAAGATTTTTTTATAAAATAAGTCGTTTACTCGTTTTTATAGGTTCGTGTATGATACATTAGATATAACATATATTCAATTTTTTTTTTGTTATACAAAATTTAAAATATTTTATAAAAATACTTGAAATAAGTAATAAATAATTAAAATAATGTCAAATTCAATGTTTCAAATTTTTGTATAAAATATTTTAAATTTTGCGTAACAAAAAAATTTGAATGTTCGCTCTTTTTAGCTCTTGTCTCTTGTCGTAGGTGCTTTTCCTCCGCTACCAAAAATTTATTAGAAAAATAAATTAAAAATCTATCGAATTTAACAATATATCACATTAAATTTATTAAAAATTACCACTATTATGATGGGGTTTTTTTCAAATTTATCTAAAATAATTTTTTCTTAAATTATGATTGAAATTATTTAAATAATCTAACCCCTAAAACACACGTAATTGAATTTATAATTATATTTATTAATTTGTAATTTATTTAATAATGTTTAGAAATAATATTTTTTAAAAATGGATATAAACCAAAATTAGGGCCTTGAAAGTTAATGAAAACGACAACGTTTCAACAAACGGTCCGGGCCAACTACCAACCATAGAGAACAATATTGTTTGCATCCAATCATACGCACATAACACAGGTGGGATTATAACATACAGATCCCTAATTGTTTACCTTTTCACCAATAGGTCTCTGACATCTATCGAAATGACTGAAATAATCTCTGGTGTTAAGTTATGTACATTCAATTTGATGAGGGTAATTTAGTCATGTCGTGGGATATAAGGCCTTATATAATACAGATGTACAAACTGTATCTTTATTTGTGAAAAGATAACAATATAGGGATCCTGTTGTTATTACCCCTATAATAGATCTTGACCGTTGGTGTTTTCGTATATCTTGATACGAACGGTGTAGTCAGATACAGTTTCTACTTTTTTCGCAGTGAATAAAAATCTTGCAGAGCAAACTACTATGCACATCTGTCATTCCGGACTCTCTCTCTGACCAAAATCTTCCAAATTTCAAAACCCTAAATCACTGAAATTTAGTCATTTTTCTAGAATCAATAATGGCGATGATCGATTACAAGCTAGCGATTGTGTTATCGCTTTGTTTGATGGTACCTTTGACCCAAGCCGTCGAAATTCGCTACTGCGGTATATCTCTATCAACTTTATTTCATCGCTTTGATTCTCATATCATCTGCTGATTTTCCTTGATTCATTCGAATTATTAAATTTGGTCATGTTATCATTGGAATTTTATCCATTTCGGTTTATTTTATTTCAATAACTCGGTGAATTTAGGTTGATTTGTTTTGTTAATGAAATTCTTATTAATTTTGATTTGGGGAATAGTTTATTATCCTTTGTATATATTTGTTGGAAAAGAAATTTTCAATTAATGTGTGTGTGTGTGTGTGTGTGTGTGTTTTTTTTTTTTATTTGTAATTGCAGATAAGAAGGCTGATTATGATGTGAAGGTGGGAGGAGTTGAGATATCTCCTTATCCCGTGGTGAGAGGCCAGCCGGCTACCTTCAGCATCTCTGCTACCTCAGGTGTTATTGAATTTTCATGCTCTTCGTTTGATTTTTATTTTTTGATTTATTGATCGTGTGATCTGATAGGTAGCAACTTAGTAATCAATGTACTTACAAATACTTTATATATGCATATGCAATGTTGGTTTACCATATATTTTGTAGTTTTGGTTGTTGAGGAAACAGCTGTTCAAGTTTATCTGATGTTAAACAATCATTAATTGATTTTAAAGTGAACAGCTTTAGGGTTCGTTTGGTATTGAGATGACCACAACAACTATGGTTAAAAACCACCATACCTCAATATACAGAATGTGTGTATTTTTTTTCTTAAAATAGTCACTCAAATATCCATAACACTTTTAGCACGGTGCTGAGGCAAGAAATTTTATGATAAACCTATTATTTTTGGGCTGCTAATTAGAGCTAGCTGATGTATTTGATTTTGACTCTCCTGGATAAAAACCCAATGAAAACTTAAAAGTGTTTATTCTTCTCAACCTATTACTGGCTTTTTGACTTTTGATGCTAGCAAGGTTGCCTTGTTTATTTTTTACAGGTAAAGCAATCTCTGGAGGAAAACTGTCGATTGATGTTTCCTACTTCGGATTCCATGTTCACAGTGAGACACATGATCTTTGTGCTGAGACATCATGTCCCGTGTCAACTGGTGACTTTGTGGTTGCTCACTCTCAAGTTTTGCCCGGATTCACTCCACCTGTAAGTCATACTTTATTTGATTAGATTTCTTTTTTTAACACAAGGGATAACTTTTAAAATTGAAAAAGAGGGGAAAAAAAAGGAGTCCAATTACTTAGATATGAGACTCATTGAAAACCTAAGAGTGAGTACCAAATGGTTGAATAGTTTAGACCTTGGGGGTTCCTTTTGTTATCTTATGTTTAAAAACAAACTGATGATTTTGTTTTAAGCTAAAGTTTTGACATCGTTGTGTAATTTTAATTGTTTTTGCTTAAAAAAATTAGGGTATCCTGGGTACTCAATATTATGAAGCACAGTGGATGATCCTACTTAAGTCTTAAAATTATTGGGCTATAGTACTTCTTTTTATGTTTATAGCCATGGCATGAACAAAGGAAAAAAAAAAAAACTCCCGACTGTAGTGTATACCTAATGCTTATGTTTGCAAACTGAGATTAATTTAATTAATCCAGACAAAACTAAAAAGTTTATGGCTTTTACAGCATTATTAGGTGCAGTTTTCAAGTTAGTAAGTAGCTTTCTAAGATGATATGTGTAGGTGGAATATTCCCCAATCTCTTTTGCTCTATGATAACAGTGTCTCTGCATAAGTTGTGATTTAATTGCTATTATATTCTGAGTTTTGTATGTGGTGCAGAGAAACTTATCTGTGCTGACTGATAATTGCCTTCATCATTGTTGTTTTCATAAACTCATTTTATTAATTCAATAATTTGCTGTGAATGTTAATTAACTGAAATGAAGTCTTATGACTCTTTCATGCCTATGTGAATAGGAATGCTTGCCTGCTATAAAAGATTGCAATTATCAAACTTGGTTTTTAAATCCAACCCATGTTCTTGTTGCCCTTGTGCCTGTTAAATACATTTTAAGACAGGATTTTAGAAGCCGTATTTTAGTATCTTGTCTATCTTATGGATGTTAAATGTTAAAGCTTATTTTACAAACTTTGCTTCTTGAAATGTGGCTAGTTTTATTCCTGTTTATCATTGTTCCGACACCTACTTTTGTGTGTCATTTGTTTTTTACTTAATTCTCTTGCATTTTACCTAATACTAATGAAGAAAGAAAAGTGAAGAGAACATAAATTTATATTTTTCCTCGTAAATGTGATTCTAACTGAACTAATCCTCTTGTTATCCCTACTTTTTTTCTTTACATTTAATCTTTCTCGCGTCTTCTTTTTTCTCATTTTCTTTAACCATCTTTCATTATTTTGTTTAATGGTTAATTTTGCAAAGAAACTCTAGAACTTTACAATATAAGTTGGAATTGTTCTTGTGGATTCTACTTTCGCTTGTATTTGTTAGGTCCTCTAAGTGATCAAATTGAACCTTCTACTCGCCAATAGCCTGTAGTTGTCAGTTGGTTGAGTTAATTTATGGTGCTACATTTTAATGATGTTGATTTTGTGAACCAAAGAAAAGAAAGAAAACTTTTATTGTGCCTCTGACTTTATTTTTTTCTGCAGGGATCATATACCCTGAAGATGAAAATGTATGACGGAAGCAAGCATGAGCTAACATGCATTTCCTTTGATTTCTCCATCGGATTTGGAACTTCGGTGGCTGATAGCTAAGTGCTCTGAAGATTGTCCTTTTCAGCTCATCTTCCTGCCATATAAATAGAATGTAAAAAGATACTCTTTATAGTTCCTTGCATCTATTTCAGTGTTGCTGATATTATGTGATTCCTTATGTGTACCTCTTGATGTGAATGGGACTATGTGATGTGTAGAATGTTTCCGGAACTTCATAAATCAAAAATACCTCTTTAAAGTGAAAATGTTAAAATTTCTTGACATTAGCTATGCTATACTGAATTTCCGGATAATGCATTGTCTGGTCACTGTCATTGGGATTGGAATAATGCTTTTTTCTAAAGCAGATGGCTATTGTTGTTTGTGTGGCATTAAACTTGCACGCGTTGTATATGCCTAACTGTAGACTTGCGGTTTCTTGCTCCCAGTTCAATGTTGGCTACTCAATTGCAGACGATGAAACTGATGAGATGATTGTAGTTTGTTGATACTTGTCAAGTGTATAACCATTTGGTGAACTACGATCAACTGGCTGCACTACAATTTTGAAAATCTTTGCAGAATACATAGGGATTGTTTTATGCTAAATAATTTGATCCGATTATGGTGAAGTATTGTGGCTAGCAGTCAAGCCTCAAAAGGGTTTGATCATTATCGCTCTAACAGAATTAAGAGGAATCCAATCCAAAAAGGGACCAATTTTGCTTTTCTGCTCTCGTGCTATTCAATTATGATCACTGCCACACCTTGTCTCCCTGTTCATTTGGTTTAGACATAAAGATTTAAGGGCATTTTAGTCATTTAACATGTCTATTTTCCCGGCAAAATGACTTTAAACCCCTTGATACCTTTTCTTTTCTTTTTTCTTTTTTTCCTTTTTTCTAGTGTTTTCTAGTGTTTGTTAGGAGTGAAGGGGAAAATGCTTATCCCCCATACCTAGTGATGATTGATGGGGCATCAAATTTTCTGGTTATAGACTTTGTGGGTTTAGTGGTCTCAATTCTCTAATAGAGAAAGGAGTATGCCCACTCTGTTAGGCGATATTTCGAAAGTTTAAAAAAGCATAAATTCGGCTGTTCAGTATACTCATCAGTCCTCTTTCCTCTTATAATCCCCTGCGTTGTCCTTCTCATTGAATTTTTTACACACTCCCATTTCTCAACCCTTGTTTGTGAGTGATCACATGCTGTTTGTTTTTTTTTTTAAGAAAATTGTAACAACACATCATGAAAGGGGTTAAAGGAAGTTTTCTAAAGAGACTGAAATTTGTTCCTGCAATCAACTCCTTGAAACGAGGCTTAGCCCTTCACCGGAATTCCTTAAAGTGTCAGTCTCTGTCGATTTCTATAGATGAAGATCATGTCAGAAACGAAGTACTAGAGCTAGTATTCGACAGCATTGAAGTATCAGAACATGTTAAGGACATCAAAGATGAAGAAATGGAAGTGGGATTCTACCTTGGTGACAAAGAAAACTTTGCAGCCACCATAGAAACCAGAGACAGATTGCCTGGAAACCATAGTTCAGAAGCTGTAGTTTCATCAGAGATGTTCATGGAACATAATAAAATTCAAGAAACGGAAAAGGGAGATGAAGAACCTCCATTTCTGAAAGATTTCGAAGGAAAATGTCCTCCAGGAGGAGAAGATTCGGTAATTTTCTACACAACAACTCTGAGAAGTATAAGAAAAACATTTGAGGATTGCAAAACTATCCGGTTCCTGTTACAGAGTTTTAAGGTTACGTTTTGCGAGAGAGACGTGTCCTTGCATTTGGAATTCAGGGACGAATTGTGGAGATTACTGAACGGCAGAGTGATTCCTCCGAGAGTTTTCATCAAGGGAAGATACATCGGAGGAGCTGATGAAATTGTAGGATTGCATGAACAAGGAAAGCTGAAGAAACTCCTGGAAGGAATACCAAAAAACCTGTCAAATTCCTTGTGTAATGGCTGTGGCAACATTAAATTTGTTGTGTGCAACCATTGCAATGGAAGCTGCAAGATTCTTAAGGATGAAGATATTGATGAATTTTACATCAGATGTCCTGATTGTAATGAAAATGGATTGGTCAAATGCCCCATTTGCTGCTGAAAATGTAGCCTAAATTTTCTTCATGTCGTAAAGATTCTATCTTCTTTGTTCTCTAGTTATAAGATTTTCTTAGCTTTTAGAATGCTTGAACTCAGTTCTTGCTTTAAATGTAAACCCTGATAATTATCCAGTCTAGCCCATATGAAGATGCAATTATTAGAAGCAGTTAAGTATTTGAATTAAGTAACCTTCAAGAAATAGAACTAGCAAAGTGGGTATGTACAAGTTTTCTTTCTTTTGAGAAGATTGAGAACAAAAGAGGCAGAGAGAGCATACACGAATCAAATAAGATTGAATTTAGAATAATGATTCTCATATTCTATTAGTTATAGTAACACTGTATATACAAATTCATTCATATAAACTGAGTTAGATATCCGGACTGCATTAAAACCGATTCAATAAAGTCTCGATAGATCTCTAATTGTAAAAATTATTAAAGCTTAAAGATATTATTTTTAATATGATATAAGAAGATAGTTGAAGGGTAAAAACAAATGAAAGTAGTTAGCAAATACAAGGAGGTTGATGAATTTGAACAAAAATGATTGTAAAGAGAAGCTTGGAATATAATGAGTAGGGAAGAGGATGTTCTTGAGAAAAAGTCACTGGTTCTGGTTGGTATCATAAAGTTATTATCAAATTACAAGAATAGGTGGTGTGAGTGACCTATGATTATTACATTTATCACCAAACACTTTAACAACAAGACAATAAAGCTCTTCTTTTTTTTTTCTTTTGCATTGTAAATTTATGCAAGAATTCATGTAAATTTTTACTTTTATTTTGATTTTCTAAAGGTGGGGTTAAAGGAATCTACTATATTATACCCTCTAACAATCTCTTTTAATTGAGCATTAAGGAAAAAATACCATACAAAAATACGGGTTTAATTGTAGGTGTTCGGTTGATTCAAATTGTAAAATTTTTATGTTTATATAAAAAAAATTAAAGTTTAAATCGTACTTATATTAAAATTAAAAGGAGTTTAGTTTATATTCATATAATATTTAAGAAATTACGAATTTAATTATTAATATTAAAATAATGTCGAATTTATAGTATTTGATTTTAATAATGAATATTAAATTGGTAAATTTTAAATAAGAAATTTGATTTTCTAAAGTGGTGTAAAGGAATATGATATTTTATAACCTCTAACAAACTCTTTTGATTAGAAAAAATTACGATACAAAATTATGAGTCTTAGTTGGGTGTTAGTTGGTTCAATTTGTAAAATTTTCTATATTTATACAAAGAACATAAAATCCGAATCTTGCTCACACAAAAATTGAACATGAGTTTGATTTATATTTATATAATATTTAAAAAAAACACGAAAAATCAGTTATTAATATTAAAATACCGTCAAATTTATAACATGAATAAACATAATTTATGAAGTGAATATTAAATTGATAAGTTTTAAACATAAAACTTGTAACAAAATATAAAATATACAACATAAAACGTAGTATTTATAATCTAATTTAATGTTTACTATTAATATTATGCAAATGTTACAAAGCAAAAGAAGAGAAGAGATTCTATTTTTGAAGCCATGGGACCAAAAATAAATAAAGGTGTTTGCAAAGCATATGCATGAATCATTATTCCTTACATCTTCAAATTGATTAAAGGCTTAGCTTAATTAATAAATAAATGACTACATAAATAATTATAGTCTCAAGCCCACATAGCTTGTTAACATTTCTCTTTTGCTGACCAAAGTTTATTTATACATAAAGATTAAACTTTCAATTAATGATGAATGATTTTCATCTTAATTTAATTATAAACACACACACACACACACACATATATAAATGATTTTATATTATTCTTTCACTTAACACAATACAACTCTTTTAGCAATTCATTTTCTCTCCTTTTTTTTTTTTTGTCATTTGCTCACTTTTTCTACAACTACATGATAATTAAATTCGAAAAAAAAATAATTATTCAAATAATTATAAATAATTTAAGAAATAAGTTTGAGATTGATAATTAACGAAAGTGAATATAGTAAATACTACACGTAAATATAACTAGTATTGTACTATATAATAATAAGAGCATATAAATGGAGATAAAGAGTATATATAGGGAGAGTTTTTATGTTATCCGAACTTTTGTAACTTATTAATATTCAGATTGTACACTATTGTCGAATTACAATAAGTTGCAACTATCGATTTAAAATGATGCTTAGATCATTTTAATTGGAAAAATGTGTAAGACAACTATTTTTGAATAATTTCATAATATCAATTTATTCATGGAATAGTGATTACTAGAAAGACGGGGATAAGTGAAGTGATTTGATGAAAATAAATTAATAAAACTAAATTGATATTTGTAAGAAATGTTTTAAAAAAAATTTATTTCATGTAATGTTAATCATTATTGAAGTTTTTTTATGAAAGTTTGGATAATAGAAAAACATATATATATATATATATATTACATAATTTTTTAAATTAAATTTTTTAAAATTTAAGTGAGTTGAAATTAGAAATTTTAGAAAGGAATTAAGGCTTAAAATGAACTTTAGTGAATGTTGTCTTTGAAAATAAAATTTAAAAAAAAAAGTTTAATAAAATTAACTTTTAATAAGACTCAATTATTATTTTTAAATATTTAATATCTAATATTTTTATTTCAGAACAATTAAAATTTAAAAGCTATGGACCTCACTACAAAACCAGCTTAAATCTATTACCAAGTGTAACCAACTTTGCTTTCGAAGTGGATGAGAATTGAGTAATGGGTTTATTAAATATTACAGCCAGGCCCATGATCATCATCAAATAATCATTGTCTGCTACAAACTTTTCAAGGGAATACATATGCCTTAATGATAGATGCCGGCATTTTAATCATTCTGATTTAGTTCAACCTAAATTTATCATGCCTAACTTGTTAACATAGCTTTGATTGGAAGAAACCGATATTCATTGATTCAATCAGTCAAATTTTATATATAAATGCAGATACCCAGATAAGCACTTTGCTTGAGGAACAACACAACTTGAAGTAGATAAATCTTCAGCCTGGGTTTTACAGAAAAATAAAATAGGCAAAGCAAACAAAATAATATTTTCGAAGCAGGAGAATGACTTCTGCCTACAGCCTTTTGATGTAACAAAAGAATGACAAGTAACAGATGGGAAATCCAGAACATGCACTGCTGGGACTGAAATTCCATGGAAAACCCTCAACCTAAATTTTGGAATAATTATTTTGGACAGAATATGCCAGAAATTGCAAGTTGGGGGAATCAATGGAGAAACTTTGGAATGAAATTGTTTCTTCTTGAGGAAAACTTGCATGTTAGAGAATCTGTCATGTGAAAAGTTTTCTTTACAGCTTACACAGGATACAGCATTTGGGGAAAGGAATATCTTGTTTTAAATATGATTAATGATAATAAATAATAACATTGTCACCAAATCAGAATCCTAACTCAGGTTCTCATTGTCTAAATGGCCAGGTTATATATATATTTTATGGTAACATGGAATCAGAATGTAAGCTGCAAAAACAGTTCCCAAAAGCTATTAATTGGAGAATATATAGAAATAATTTCATAAGTAAAATAAAAACGAGTAACAATTACAGTTTGTAGCCTAAATGGAAACATAATCTATCTGAATACCCTGCTTTTTCCAGAAGGTGAATTTAGATATCAATATGAATAAGTTTAACTTAATCTGAGTACTAGTACACGTACAAACCAACGTAATATGGTACAATTATAATAGTGAATTAACTTTTTAGGTTTTACTCTTCTAACAATATCATGCCACATCAATTTGTACGCGTCAAAGCTCTTCCCAACTCTAACGTGAGCACAATTCAAACCCTTTTACCCCTAGGCAGCTAATCATGATAAACTTGGCTTTAAAACTTCTCTATAAAAGTACTCAAAAAAGGAAGAAAATTTAACAAAAACGTGAAATTGATAGTGACCAGGCAAGCAAAACAGAAGCACACTTGAGATGTGAAAACAATGAACATTGTAACATTTCCAACCATGCTAAGAAGAAAAAACAACTCTCTTTTCCATTTTGTTAAACCCCATTCACATCATAAGATACATCGTTGTTCAAACAGGTTTCTCTTTGTTAACCCATTCACATCATGAAGGAAAAAAAAAAGCATGAAAACAGAAAGAAGTTAAAGAGTAATCACACCTCCTACCATATACATTTACAATCTCTATGCGGCAACGACTGTTATTGGAACTTCGACAGATTGCTGTGGTGCGGCTGTTGTCACTTCTGCTGCAGGTGTTTCCGGTGGATGTTGCAAGAACTTAGTGTAGTGGAACTCAATTTGTAGCCGGTGATGAAGAGGCGTCGATACTATTAAACCTTTTTTAACATCTGCCTGCAATTCCCTAATTGGTATTGCAGCCAAGAAGCTCTTGATGTACTCCTTGCAAGATTCTTTTCCGCGGCAGACAACCTCCTCTACCTCTTCACTCTTTATCGGTTCCTCAGGATTAGTTATAAGTTCCCCCGTAACAGAACCGTCCTCCTTCATGTTGACAGTTTGGACTGGCAGGTTTTTGGGTTCTGCAGTTGCCATCACAATTTGTTGATCACTGGTTGGTTTTTCATTTGTTGATTGAGCAACTTTTGGTAGTTTGTTAATCACAGTATTGCGGTCAAATTTCAAAATGTAAGCCTGATTGCATCCCTCATAAAGCCTCTCCCCTAATGTGTCAATTATGAAGTAAGCTTTCGGTTCAACCTTGAGTACAAAAAAATGGTCGTTCCAACTAACAATATAAAGCTGAGGTCCATCATTGCTCAGACTTTCAAAACTGGCATGGCTGATCTCGTCCCATATGTTATCGAATGACATGGCACCATGCAAGAAGTCAAATCTTCCTTCATCCATTCCCTCAGGATGAAAAAACCCAATAAACGACTTTCCAGGTACCACACCAAGAGGGCGTATTTTGGCTTGGAGAACTGTTTCAAGATCAAAGTGTTTGTCAGGAAACCTTTCCCTATAGGTTTCATTCTCACAGAGGTTCCTCCATTCTAACGAGCCTTCTCTGATCAGACTATCAAATTGGGATTTTATAGGCATGAGACCACGGTTGTTCTGGAACCAATCAGCAATTACAGCAACGAGGGCTGTACAAGCACTCTCACCTGCTGCTCGCTCGCTTCGCTGATCAATAGAAGCAAAGAAGACCTGGCTTTGAAGCTTCATTTGTCCATCACGGCTTATTACTTCTTTGTTCTCCCAACTTCCTATGGCAAAACTATCATCCCCAAATTCAGAAACTGAAGATCGGTTCGCAGATAAATCCTCGTCTGTCTTATGTCGCTGCCAAAATAATTGCTTTTATTAGTTCTTGGAACATATGTCTAATTTTCATACCATTCCTATGGCACAGTTTCTAACCCTACCATCATAATAATTGAAGTTGACAAATATAGAAGTCTATGTATAAGTTAATATATAAACCAAAAGTAATCTTCTTTTTGTGATCCAGAACTTAGGCCTAGGTAATCAGCAACCTTGCAAAATAAGTTTCTCATGGGTGTAGTCATCTGGCAAGTAATAATAAAAATAAAAAATGAAGAAAATATTATTCATCTTTCAAAATAATCAACAGAATTTTCAATTTCATTTTTCTTTACCAGTGGAGAGGCAAAGTATTATACAGAATGAAGAGCCTAAATTATGAAAAAAAAGACAAAAGAGTTGATTCTTACCCCATTAGAAAGAGATTCGTCGGAACTAAGCTGCCGGCGATCATAATCAATGTCATCCCCGCCTTCTTCCCCATAAGCCTTCTTTAGCAATGGCTCTCCTTTGGCTTTAGGAGATCTGAAGCTTAGCTTCCTTTTCCTCCAAGACAGTATGCTACGCTTAGAACTTTGCACCAGAGATGGCTCAGAGACTGACGCTGTTGAATCTTCAAGTTGCGAGGAACCCACATCAGACTTGCGATTGCTATAATAAACCCAATCCTCATCTTCACCGTTTATCCTCATACTGGAGTAAAATGATCCTCCGGCGCAATTTGCAGAAGCCAGTGTACCATAACTGAACGATTTTCTGACACTGGATTCCTCCTTACCCTCATCTGATTCTCCTTTCTCAAAATCTTCAAGCGAGTCAGAATCAAAAGGGTAGTTATATTCCCCATCATCACTCCTGGCAGAGCACCTGCCCTCACTATCCTCTTCCTCACGACAAGCCTTTTTTGCTCTCCTGGAAGACACATAATCCGTAAAATTCTTTACTTTTCTAAGACCAGCTTTAATTGCCAAAAGCTCATCCTTTTCTATTGAGACAGGCTCTCCTGACTGTGGAGGAGATGCAACAGGCAATATTGCTGTCTGCACTTGCTCTTTGGTTTCTTGCACAGCTCTTAGTTCCAACAAGCTGAGTGATATCTGCAATATTGAAAAATACTCAAGGTCAATAAATGAAAAGTTTCAGGAAAGATACAAAACAGAAAAGAAAACTATTATGTCATCTTGTAACGGCTAAGCAAATTAAATACATCTAATGATTGATAAAATACAATCCATCTGAGAAAATGGTATTAAGAAAAAAAAAAAGGCACTTACACAGAGTGAAGAACGAGGCTCTGCAGCACCAGAAGCAAGTGTAAGAGGGATGTTTAATTCGAACTCCCCCTGTTCAGCTGCATGAGCAAACTCCGCAAGGTTGATCGACGCGCTTCCAACAACAGGAACCTTGGCTTTAGGCCCCTGGTTCAAGCCCTGGATTAACACAGATGCCTATTAAGTCTTTGCCACTAAATTCTTGAAATCAACAAATAGATTAAACCATATAAATGATACAAAACATGGTAAACTAATCCAATCACTCGCAGATATTGTGTTCAGATAGTGATGATAATAAACAAACAACTTACAGAGGTTCCCAAAAAGAAATAAGCTTTTAGTCAAAGACAAATCCCGAAAAGTTCAGGAATGATACAAATATCCCTTTTTAGCTAAATTATAATACCAAAGGCTGAGCAAAAATCCAATGGTCAACTCTCACAAGGAACACAAAACTTCCAAAAAATCCAAACATTTACAAGTCAACTGTAGAAATAATAATAATAAGCTAAATCCAATCTAGTTCCATACAGATCAATTAAAGTAATAATCAACAGCAGCTAAAAAAAAAATAGCAGAAATAGACAATTAATTTCACACGGTTTATTCATCAATCCAAACTCAAATTCAATAGCAAAGGAAACGCATAAAAAAATAACCCAAAGTGTTAATATATGCATATGCATGACATAATATCCCAATAATATAATAAAATCGAACATATTCAAAATTAATATATCCACAAATAATTAAACCTCCAATTATGTTGCCACAAAAGAAAAAAGGGAAGAAAAGGCTTGACAAATTCAAAGAACAAAAAGTTAATTATAATTTTTAGCAAATAATCTAACCAGTCAATTAAATAAATTTCAAAAGAAAAAATTAAATCAGAACCACAAAAGATCTTGAAAAAAAAATGCAGAGAGACAAAATTTAAAAAGAAAATAGACTCACATTGAAGACAGTGAAAGTGATCTCCCAGGGATGAAACACATTCTCCTTGTAAACAGAAAAAGTGCAAAGAGACTGAAACTCCTCGTCCCACAAAACGACACCGTTATTACTATCATCGTCGCCAGCTTCCACTTCTTTTGTGGAGTTTCTCTTGACCTTCGTCCTTCTCAAAGTACTCAACGCCCCTTTAGAACCTTTCCATCGAATCTCCGCCGTCAATCTCTCCTTCTCCGCACCTTCGCGCACCAGATCCCACCCTTCCATCCGCCGTACCACCAGTTTCACCTCATACTTCTTCGTCACCAGCGGTGGCCACGGCCGCCACCTCATCATCTTCACCACCATTTCTCACAAACCCACCAAAAAAAGACCACCCTTAAATTACCCAAATCCCCAAAACGCACCACCTTCCTTAAAACTCCACAAATTCTTCGAGAAACGTCAAAAAGAAAATGCTAATTCAAAAAACCAATCTGAAAACAAATGATGGGAAATCTTGAAATTGTAAAAAATCTTCAGAGAAAATTCCGAAAACTCAAGAAGGAGAGAGAATATAGAGTTAATTGTATAGAGAGAAGGAAAAAGAAGAGGGGTGTTTATCTAAGAGGAAGACAGCATTGTTGTGAACGTTGTTGTTGCTGTTGTTATTGGGTGTGTGTGTGTGTGTGTGTGTGTGTGTGTGTGTGTTGGGGGGTTGGGTTAAAGTGTGTTGGGGGGTTGGGTTAAAGTCAAAAGAAGAAGTTAACTAGAGTTAAAAGAGAAAATGAAAATGTATTAACTACAATTGGTAATGGTGGTGGGGTTAGGGTTAAGTAAAAAGAGAAGAGAGACAGAGAAAGAGAGTGACGGAGAGGACGAGGACGGTATCCTGTAAGTAACGGCGTATTAACGATAACGACGGGTAGTTGACTTCCATTTTGTGTTTTTTTTTTTAATTAATCAATAACCAAGTCATGTAAATTACAATATGGTAGTAAAATAAAATTTCATTTAGTTTCATTAATTGATAAAAAAAATATTACATTGCAAAATTAGAAATATATAAAATCATATTTTCAATTAATTATTAATTAATATAACACCGTATAATATATAAGTCAAAATTTTAATATTAATAAATAAAATTATGTTCGAGATTATTAAGTAAATTGATTAATGGTTATTTTAACAAAAATTAACTTATAAATAGAGTTATTGTACTCAATTTTGTATCATTTGACATTATAGATGTATATTGGAAGAAAATTTACAAAGCTATGTTTTTGTGAATGTGTACCCAAATGTGTAGATGGGTAGTTATTGCAAATGTGAAAGAAGTAATGATAGAAACATTTTAGTGTTATCCTTATCAATGTTATAAAATAGATGGGCAATAACCATAATATTTATAAGGGTTTCAAATGTGAAAGGGTATGTGGAATAGTGATGAGCGATGACCAATTGGTTGATGATGGACCCTTTGACTTGCATGTGCACCACATATGCACCATGGGTCCATTTGGATTCACATCACAAATATGTATGCAAACATGCCAATCAAGAATTTATATAATAATTTATTAATAATTTTCATGCAATACAACGGCATATTTTCCTTCTTCATTCATGCCATTGGATTAAATATGTTATTACTATATTAATGTCGAGGAACGGTTGCCCATGAGGGATTTGATGGAATATTTCCGTCGATATCGTGAAGCCGGTCTTGACCAAGTCTAATGTAAGATTATCTCATGAGATTGATTTTTATTTTATTTGCAAATGTAATTTCAATGGTATAATGTGTGTACCAATTAGTATTTGAAAGTCAAATTTATCAGATTTTCTAACATAAAATATGGATATATTGAGTGTTGAGCGGATTTGAAATAGATATGAAGTCGATGAGATCATGATCAAAATATTGTATAAGTAGATATGATAATTTTATCGCAAATTTGCTACTACCGAACCTTTGTAAAACGTGTTTAGTATACCTCTTAATAAGTTTATAATGAGTTTGAAAAAATAAAATAAAACTCAAAAACAAATTTGAGATAGATATGAGTACGAATAGATATCAACGGATATATAAATATTTAATTTTTTTAAAAAAAAATACTAAAACGACGTCGTTTTAATGTTAATGTTTCAAAAAAAATTATCAAAACAACGTCGTTTTAATATTATAACTTAAAATTTTAAATCTTCTATAGATAAGATACAACACACATTCACTGTCAGCTGTATTTAAATTTCTTGTTATTTTTATTTATTTAATATTTTTATCAGCAATTAAATATTTATTGATTTTATAGTAATACTAAATTTGTTAATTTTTTTTGTTAAGAGTAACATGTAAAACCAATACGTATATTAATGTTACAAAATAATATTCATCATCTCATACAAATGAGTTAAAAATTAGATTGTCTAGCGAATGAAAATTATTGAATTGTTAGTGATTAATAAAATTTAAAGTTTATTTCTTAAATTTTATTTTTTTATTTTATATTTAAATTTACATAATTATTCTTAATATATAAAAAGTGAGTCAAAACATCAAATAATTTAATTAAATCAATTGTATTTCGAATTAATTATGTATGAATTTGTAAAATAATTATGTATTTTTTTATGAAATTATTATGATTAATTTTATTTTATATTAAATGCACTTGATATTTTATGTGAGTAATGTATTTTATTTTAAATTAATGCTAAAATTTTATAGTTTTAATGCAGAAAAAGCCGCTAAAACCTAGTTAAAAATCTACGAGAGTTAGGTAAATTTTAAGTACCCATTTAAACAGGTTTAGTAATAAAATGTCAAACCTGCTACGAGATTTTAGTACTAATTTGATATTAAAATTTTTTAGGAGATGCGAACGCGAGTTTGAAGGTATCTGTCCTAAACTCGATCTGTTGTCATTCCTATATATAGGTAATTAATTAAGTTAAACATGTTGAAACAAAAACTTGACGTTCAAATAATGACTTTAATAAAATAAAATGGATAGTCATTCAACGTTAATATTTGAAGTTAAATTCAACCTTCACTATTTTAGCACATTATTTTAGACCATTTAAATAATATGTCCATATTTTTTAATTTAAATTTTACAAAAATTTAAATGTGAAATAGAGATTCAAAGAATTTTGAGAGATATCGATATAAATGTAAATTTGACAAGATCGAGAACAAATAATTATGTTAAATTTATTGGGATAAAAACATGCAAGAACCTTGATAAAAAATCTAAATAAAATTTTGATATTACTATTTGAAGTCGAATCTAACATTCACGATTTCAACATATGGTTAAAAATACTTAAACAAATACATTACTATTTTGAAGGCAAATTTAACATATTCTATTGCATAAAATATAATTATTATAAATTTTGACTAAAATAAAAAAGATTTAGACGTGATTAAATATATATTAAAAAATTAAAAATTGATATTTATTTTAAATTTAATATTCACTATATCAACGCATGATTTTAATTTTAATTTCAAACCACTTAAATATGTAAACAAATTACTTTGCATTATGTTGATAATATTTAGAACAAAACCATTATCTTTCATATTGTTTTTGTATTTTTTTTTTTTGTTTTTGAAATAAAATAAACAAAAGTTGTTAATATAAAAATTATTTACGATCCGACTCTATATACCTACATGTAAATTGTTATATTACATTCGGGTGTACTTCAATCAAAATAATAAAAATTTTAGAATATAAAGTACACCCGAATATAACACCGATAATTGCTACCTAACTAGGTGTACATAGACTACTTTGATTTATGCCGTTAGATAGCAAAAAATAAAACCCTTAGACTCTATTATTGATAGATTAGTCCACTCATAAAAATTGAAGTTAAAGATAATTTGACCAAAAATACTTTTTGTTGCAAACCAACTTAATGGGCAACCCAAATATGGCCATAATTAAGTTGTTATCTCCACTAATATTACAAGTCAATGCAAAATGTCAAACCCTACCTACTATACTATGCAATGGATTGGAGTTGTTATTTTTATTTATTTATTATAATTTCAACCCAAATCTAATGCCAAGGAAATTAAAACAACCCATTTGATGTTGATAATTTTATTATTATTATTATTATTATTTTCCAAATAAAAGGTAAGTGACCACAAATTTATGTAATTCTCACCCCAAAAAGTGATCATATATTGTTTTTAATTATTTTTCTTATTGTTTTACTCTCTTTATTTTTGTGCTTCTCATACAAAAGGAAAAGAGCCAATCCATTTAATTTTTTTATTTTTTATTTTTTAAAATTATGAGTAAGAATATAATAAAGTTGTAATATCATATATTACATTTATTTTTATCAAAGCAAATCAAATACTATATCATCAAAATTGAATCTTATTGTGAAGCTTTTCTACATTTTAATTATAGTATATGTTAGGAACTAATATTATTATTTAATTATAAAATATACTTTTAATATAATTTTTTTATTTAGTTCTTAATATTCATCAATTTGTACTATATTATATTTGATATGTAATGAGTTTATTTCATAATAATCGTTAGTTAAAATTGTATCAATCAATTTTAAACATATAATTTGTGTTACTATTCTACATTTCAAGGTTTTTGTTGTTAATAATATATATTTTTAATTACTATAAGAAAATAAACCTAACCCCCCGACTCGGTGTGAGCGAGATTTAAATTCTCAACCTCTTATACCATTCCAAAAATTTTGTTAGTTGAATTAACTAGTATCATATTGTAGTTTATAATATTCTATAAAAGTATTTTATACAAATATATTTTTTAATATTTTTAAAAAACTATTAGATTTGTCATTTTTTTATTTAAAAAAAAAAAAGATCAATAAGATTAAAAGAGATAATAATTAATTAGATTGTTGAAACTTGAAATTTGCATGCTTATTAATGATGTTTTTGAACTAGAGCTAAACAACCCATGATTTTGTCTATGTTTATGTACTATAATGAGTTTTTCCTTCTAAGTTTATTTACATCAATGCTAAGACTTTTTGACACAACTTGGAGCATACTTCTATTTTATGATCATTACTTGCTTATTCATCCTCTTAAAAACTTGTTAATCAATGTTTGTTTGTCAATTTTTTAAGTTTTGTTCTCAAATTGTCGCGCAATCAATTTTCTCGATCAATTATAGAGTTCAAATAACTTTAAAATTAAATTTAAAAATAAAAAAACAGTTTCAAATGGTCTAATATCTAAAATTATTAAATCAAATAGTTAAATATATATATATATATATACATTTTTTTACTCGTTAGTATTTATTTGTCACCCACATATTTATATGCGATTTTTATCGATTTCATCATAATAATTTTCAAAAAATGAAAAAAGAAAATTATAAAAGAGAGGAAAATCAAAATTGTGTCAAAAAATAAGAAAAGTTTCAAAATATTTCATTGGTATAAAGAGTAGATCAAGATTTTTCATAATTTTTTTTATCATTGATTTTTAAGCAAATGTTGACACGTGACATAATTAATATTAATCGGTTTATAAAATTTATAAATTAATTTTATATTTTACTAAATAAATTAAAAATATCAAGATATAATTTGAACCATTTATTATTAATTATGACACATACTAATATTTGTTAAAATCAAGAATAAAAAAGAATAGAAGAGGAGATGAGATGAGACTTATCCATAAAGAATTTGTAAAGAAATTATAAATGCAAACATTTTTATATGTTCACAAATTATTAATAATAAGATTGAAAGCAACACCACCATCAAATATAAAACAAGATTTCAATTCAAGCATCCAAGAATAAACAGAGCAGTATATAAAGTGACAAAGTTGAAGGTCAGCCACAGAACAAAACCTAATGATAATGACTGCATGGAAAAAAGAGTCACAATTTCTTTAATAAAAAAACATGTTTTTTAAAAACAGAGAAATTGTTTTTATTTTATGCTATGAATATTAAGCCATTAGGAAAATAAATTTTAAAAAAAATTGAAAATGAACAATTATTTATCCCTTTTGCATGTGGGTGGGTATTAAATTAGACCTTATAATTTATAAAAGTAGCAAATAGGTTCATAATTTTATCATTTATGTCAAATTAGTCCTTCCTAATGCTATCCTACTCAATTGCCAAAAAAATAAACCTTGTAAAGGCAATGAATAGCAAACCACAATAACTTATTTGACCCTTTTGTATTAATAATAAAAATTTGTAAACTTATTTAATGACGAAGCTACAATAGGGTTTGTGTAAAATATTTATAATTTGTACTTCAATCCCTTTAATTAAAAAAAATACATTTTATCTCTTATTTATAAATTATTTTTTAAATTTGACTTCTTAAATTTTATTTTATTTTATCATTAGACCCTCGCAACTTTAAAAAGTGAATATTTTTCTCCTTAATTTGTAAATTATTTTTAAAATTTAGTCTCTTTAGCTTTATCATTTTGTTTTATAACCTCTCACATTTTCGATTTTAACTTCGCTTATGAATAAACGAATTTGAAATAAGTGATAAAATTGTGGACCTATTTGCAACTTTTTGATCTTTTTGAACTTATTTTTACAGTGTTTTCTCTCCACACACAAGTCACTGGGATCACAAAAGCTAAACCCCTTTTTGCTTGAGAGGAAAAACATTAAAGATGGGTTTGCATAATCATGCATGGGATGTCTTCACAGACTTGACCTTTGAATTGGAAGACATGATTACAAAACCATTAGTGGAGAAAACACGAGGATGCAATGAAGAAGAAGAAGCAGCAGCAGTCCAGGGCCACCATTTCCACTTTGAATTTGATCCTCGGGTTCATTAATGGTGTTGTCACATCAGACGACAATTTTCTTTTTTGTTGCGGTACAGGTCAACCAAATGGACACCGTTTTGTCTCTTCAAACATCAGCCAGCAATGGTGCATGCAAACTGCAAAGCAACATAATGGAGAATTAAGTGGGAATATTGTTTAGCTTTTAGGACATGAGTTGTTTGGTGATTGAGAAAATGAGAGAAAATTGTTATTGAGGGTGTACATACAACAAAAGGGAAATGCTAGAAAATATATTCAACAATACAATTGAATTTTATTGCTTGTAAATTGTAATGAGAAACTACTACCTAACAAAATGGGATATTCTATTGATTACAACTATGATTTTTTATCTCTAATAAAAAAAATATATTTTGGATACAAAGACATAGTAATTATTTTAATATTTTTTCTTTTTATTTATCTAAATTATTGTCGTAATTAAGTAAATTTAAAATAAATACGAACGATCTAATTCTATCCTCTTGATGACATTTGCATTTTTAAAATGCGAATTTCAATTAATACATTAATGTAGTGTCGCAATTGTTACAAAATAACGATGTATTATATAAATATAACGAGATTTTACAAGATGGGTGTATAAGATCATGCTGATGCAATGTAATGTAAACTTGATATATAAAATTTTGTGGGAGACAATATGAAATATTATTGAGGATGTTTGAAGATTTAGGAGATTTTTTAAAGACAACATTGATAGCAAAAGATAAAGTTTGTGGTCAAAAGGCATGCAAAGAGTATGTAATGTAAGTTGAAAAGGAGAAAAGAAAATTAACAGCAAGGGCCCTCTTGCTTTGTTTTCAAACTATAATGGGATGAAGCATGCTATATTTCAATAATGCATACACTAAAGAAAACACAAATTGGTTGTTCAATTAGAAGGGAGTTAAGCTCATTGTAATTTATATCCAATGCAAAGTCAAATGTATTGACATCACTAGAAAGCATATTTCATTTTTAGAGATTGAAAAAAAAAAGGCTTAAGATACGTATAAGTGAAACGTTTATAACAAAATATGTCGATAAAGTCAAAATTTAAATTATTAATCAGTTTTATCAATAAGATTTCTTCCATTAGTATTAGATTTCAATCGAATCAAATTTATTTCAGTTAAATATTTTACTTTTTATTAAATTGAAGACATAAAAAATTATTTTTATTATGGAGTAAGTTTTTGTTCTTATTATTATAAATATACAAATCAAAATTTTGCCGAAAATTTTATATTAAATATTATTATAATATTGTTTGAATATTTACGTTGAAATGAGTTGAAAGTACCGTTATTCAAGTGTTATGAAAGTAGTAGGCACTTACCCATTGGGCCTTACTGGGTTTTGATAAAGCCCAAACTTAGGTACAAAGTATGGACTTGGGCCTTACATTGGTTAATTATATTGCCACAATGTATATAACTTCTCTATTATATATATATATATATATATATTAAAAATATAATTATTGAAGTACATAAAAAATACTTATTATTATTAGATAATCATATTTATCAATCACCTATTCATTTAATTATTACAATATCTTAATTTTAAATATATTATAAATAATATTAAATTGTTAAATCAATGCCTAAAAATTTATTTACAGCATCTCACAAAAGTACATGGCATACAAAGATATTCAACATTATTTGAACCGCGACAATATTGTTTAAATGATATTAAATTATTAATTATTCATGTCGCATAATAATAGCGTATAAATAATATTAATTTATTAATTACAGTGAAAATATATTATTAGGAAATATTTTTTTCAATTAAATTTTGATTTAATTAGGTGTAGTGACTAATTGCACTCTTAATAAGGATAAATGAAGATTAGAGATAATACAAGAGAATCATTTAGAATGTAATTAAAACCACCTACTTAATCAATATCGATGGAGAAGTAAACGCAGTCGTTTTAGGAAAAAGAAAAAAAATTTAATTAAATAAAGTTACCACAAAAATCTGAAACCTGAGGGCCCCATCATTACTACTAGTCTGTGGGTCCTTCTAATAATTATGACACGTGACACTGTACAGGTTTTAAAACGTTACGAAAGCTGTGTGTTTGTTGATGCCTTATCCTAATGCGCCTTCATTCACTAGAGAACGGCGTCGTTTAATCGTGTCCGATAAGTTTGACACTTGAAACCAACCGCACATCCACCAACCGCAATTAATTAATTCCCGCTTCAAAGTACAGACCAAACTGCTCATTTCCAAATCCAATCGATCTTGAATTCACAAAGCTCTGCAGAGCCACTAACCATACGAAGTACGAACTCGTATCTCTATTCTCAGGTATTTATTTTGTTTGAAACACTCAAAACCATGCTTTATTGTGTGGATTTATAAACAGATTGTATTGTGTTTTGGAATTGAAGTAATGGTTTTATGCACATAGGGTGTTCGATTAAATGACAATGATAATTAGAGTATTTGTGTTGTGTGTTTTTGATTTCTTTTATGTTTTACTCTTCGCCGCCCACACCGCACCCCCACCACACACCCACCCACAC